>VWZY01001081.1:314938-339692 GCA_013399075.1 Chloroceryle aenea | reverse complement strand
AAGATGCAAGTCACCCTGCTTCGGAACCGCGGCCTCGGGCAGAGGGGCTGCCGTGGCCTTACAGCCTGCGCGCAGCGGGCGGGCGCCGTAACTTCGCCGGTGCGCCGACGATAAACAGGGCGAAAACCGATCCCTGGAACGATAAACCGCCTTGCCGTGGCCCTCCTGAACCCTTTAAGCACCTCTTACTGAGAGCGTGTTCCGTAGGGCACAACCCCAACAACCACCGTGCGCGTTTTTCGGTCTGCAGCGGGAGCAACCACTAGTACGCGGCTCCTCGCTCGGAGGCTGGCTCATTAATATTCCTTTCCCCACTTGCCCATTGGCACAGTCTAATTGAAATGCAGAGAGAATAAAAGTCTGTCATTTAAAGTGAGCCCAGGATGCAGACAGCCAGGAAAACAAACCTTGCTTTTTTGTTCAGATTGCATTACTTTCTGTTGTATTGTCAGTTAAAGCACATTGTCCTCCTTGCTCATACCCAGTCCTTCGTTGGTAAGCGCTGGACTGTTGCTAGGATTCATTCCCTTTGATTTTAGGTTTTCCAGTGCAAGTAGATCAGGACAGGCTTGACAATTAAAGATAAGGGTTTATATTTAGTATACCCTCATTGTGCATCGTTAACTCGAAATAATTAAATAACACCAGCAATAACATTGCAGCTTTTTTAAAAAACTAAAAACAAACAAAACTAACAAAAAAATCACCAAAACCAAACAATAAACCCAACCAACCGATCTCCATCCATCTCCTTTCAACCCACTAATTGCTGAAAACATGGCTCTCAGCTATCCTCTTGACATCACAGGCCTACCTGCTTATTGTGTTGTTTTGCCTGAAATTGTTTTGCAGAAGTTCGTTTCTGAATCATTGCCAGTTCCAGAATAAACATGGGAAGCTGCATGCATATACAGTGGGGGAAATGAAAGAAAAAAATAAATAACTTTCTTCAGATAACTGTAGAATTAGCTACAAACAAAAAAAAAGTGGGGGATTCTTTTTCCTACTTTCCTTCCTTCTGATTTTCCCTTGTTTCCTGCTTCCAAATTGTTGCTGCTTTCTCCCCTCTTCCCCTTTAGTGGCTTAATAATTCTGCAGCAAAGCATGAGAGACAAAAAAAAGGAAGAAAAGTACTTGGGCTGTCAAGACAATTTGTTACTTCCAACTTAGAGATATTTCATAACATGCAGTAAGACTGGGAGGAGAGAGGGAACAAGCTGGATTTCTTTGTTTTTAAATAACCAGTAAAATGACAGCCCAGACTGTGGAAAATGACAAAGATAAGGACACAAGTACAAAAACTGAAATCCAAAGAACACTCAGTCAGCAGCCATCTAACCCCGGCCACATCTAAAGTACAAGGCCCTTGTCTTTCACAGTACCTATGTGAAAATGTGCTCCACTCACAGTTCTTCACTGTCTGGTCAGTTAAGCATCTGTGGTCAATCTAAAATCTTAATTGGCTCTTCCTCTAAGTCCCCATGTATTAGGAATTAACAACTGATAGTAAAGGAAGAATCAGCTCTCACAATAAAGAAAATTAGTTTTAAGAAAGGGTGACTTCAGAAGTATCAACATATAGAAAAAAATAAATCATTAAAAGTGAAGCACCTTTGTGATTTATTCTTATGTGAAATACATTACATAATGGAAACAGAATAACTTTTTTCCACAGGTACTTGTGGCATTCTCTCCTAAAAGACACTTCAAGTAACCATAATACCAAAACTAGTATCTAATCTTTGTATGTGGGTTGTATCAAAAAAATAGAAAAACACATCTGTGAAGGAAAGCAGTCACCGTCACTCCTTGTTGCTGTGATAACATACTGTCATTCTTCAAAAGCCGGGTGGGGTAGGTATGTATTTCTAATGAGCTTGTTCTCAAAGACTTCCCCCAGAAAAATGTGCTGTGTTTTAGGCTCTAATCACAATTATTACCTGTGATGTTCTTTGAGATTTACTACAGCTTCACTCATTGAAGTCACACTTCAGACAAACAAGATACCTTGAATGTACCAGAAACTTGAAAATAACTCCTCGGTCTGATTCTCAGACAAGTTGGACAGCCCTATGGGGCATCTCAAATCACAGGGAAGCTGAGTAACAGGGATAGACTGAGGCAGTGTGTAAGAGATCATTGGCCATAGAATTACTAGCAGAGAGAAGGTCATTTGTGATAGCTGCACACACTTATAACCCACACTGCAGATGAACCGGAAGGCATTTGAGGAGAAAAGTGTGGCATTGCTGTGATTTTATTCTTTGTTGAGTTACATGCATGCATGTTTCATGAATGCTAGATATGTTACCCCTTGGTGGTTTTAAACAGTGCACTTGAACTCCCTCAAGTGCATAGTCAACAAGGAATTCTCTCATCCTTTCTGTGTTACTATCTGTGGAGTGGCACTGAATGCTGCCATTCATTACTGAATTTCAGTTAGCTCTGAGTCATATGCGGCATCCAACATGGCACCTGGGTTTGTGAGTCCTGGTACAAGTGCCCTAGAAGGTAGGAAGTCATGCCACTGGCTTGAACAGGACTTGAAAGACTCCACTTGGAGGCAGCAGGTCTACAAATTGTTACTTTAAAGTATAAACAAATTATGTTACTTAAAACATTTTTATATTTGTTGAACTATATAACGAGAATTTAGTCGCTATTTTGATATTTAAATGATTTTATGATCCTATTATTCCCCCTTGCCAAGGATCTCAAAGGTCTGCACACACCAATAAATGGTGTTTCACAATACTTTTGTGAGACTGGAATGAATTCCTCTGTGAGGACAAATGGAATAAGTAGGGCAGGTATGTGACATTTTCTACACACTTCTTCCAGTTTAGAGATAAGAGAATCTCAAGAGAGGTTAAGCCCAGGTTAGTCATTCTCCATACTGCAAAATGCTAAATTGAATGCTTCCTTTGATATTTTGCTTAAAAGAATCACTTAGATGACAAAGGTACACTATCCTTCAGGCAAAATAAATTACTCAAAAACAATGCCTCCAATATGTAGCCACTGGGGATGTAGTAATAAACATTTCCTGTCATGGACATAAGTTCTGTTTGGCCGTACTTGGTTAACACAACATACAAATCTGGAGTGTGTTCTATAGTATACCCATTCCAAGCAAAAATTTTGGAAGATTGAGGTAATTTTCATATACTTTGTGCTGCTTAAGAATAATCTTTACCCTTGTATGTAGGCCAGCAACACTCTTAGGTATAAGGATAAAACCAATAATCATTGGAATTTAGCAAAGTGATGCATATACGTGAAAATTGAAGTGAAATATCAGATTATTTTTTTTTATGTGATATAGCACTGAATTTCATTTTAGTAAAATTTAGGGCTTTTATAAGTGTTTTAATCTCTAAAAATGCATAAAACACATCTCAATCAATATTATATTAATTATTGGAAAGACTATCCTTTAAAAAATTCTATTTATATTAAATAAATAAAGCATCCATGTATAAATGCAAGTGGTTGAGATATATAACCAAGATAAAATGTCTGTGTAATTTGAAACATGTATGTTATTTTCTGTTATTTTGCTGAAGTGAGTAATGACAAAATAAAAAGTTGACAGGGGGGAATTAGGTTTTGACCAAGTCAGTCCTTAGACTGGTTCATCATGCAGTTACATGTATGCTAATCTGAGCAAAAAGAAGGGAAGGACTGCTTTTAGGAGCAGCTCCACATTATATCCCATTGAATGATGATGGAAATAATATTTCTGTAAGAAAAAAAAGTCTCAAGTGTCCAAAACTCCTCTAGTCACTGACTTTCTGCAAGATTGAAACCAAAATCCCTCAAAGAGGTGAAATTATTTTGAAATGCACAATGCAAAAATAGATGCTAGTATAATAAACAAGAAAAATATTACAGCCTTATGTGGTAGCCCCTGTTGAAAGTGCCTGAGCAACTGTTTATATTTATGGTTTTCCCTCTAGTTGTGACATTCTGAGACTGGGAAGAGTTACTGTGCTTTTTTAAAAGCTCTAACTATCATTCAGACTTCCTGACTGAAGAGCAGAGGTGAATGGCCAGTGTGAGCTTTACTCTTAACTGTCTGTAATCAGCTTAAAGTTACTTTCCAAAGTGCACTGGGAAGTTCAGCAGAACAGGAAATTGAAATGAGCTTTTCCATTTTCCATATTAATGAGTATTTTTTCTTTCCCATGATTATACTTCTCCCAGATTTGAACCTTAAAAAAAATGAGGATTTTTAGTTTTCTCCAAATACACCAAGATCTACAGAAAGAATGAGCAGAGAGTCTTTGCTATCTATGAGGAGTAGTAAGACTTATATCATTCTTTTATAGTAGGTCTTCCTTGATGGGACAAACATAAGGCAAGCAGCAGAGGGCAATGCAACACACACACTGGCTGGGACAGGAGAGATACATAAATAGACTTGACTCAAAACTCTTGATCTGAGTGAGACGAAGGGGAGATCTGCTTTTATAAAAAAAAAAACAGTTTTCTTCAGCTGCTGATTCCTGTTTTCTCTTCACATCTATGGGGAGCTCACATATCGCAGCAGGCTGAAAGTGAATTTGCAGCAAAATAAAACCTTCACACTTGATAGACAAGACAACACAGAAAATACAAATCTATGTTAAATAATTTCAAATATATTTACATCTGTATTACTTGTACAAATACAGTCTATTTTACCTTGCAGCTGTTTGCTCAAGTGTTCCATGGCCTCTGAAGATGTTTTTCATGTAAAGCAACACAGATCTGTGATGTTTTATGTGCCAGGTGTCCAGTTTGGGGTAAGTAGAGCTTGTTTATTAGAAGGATAGAAATATACACATTTCTAAAAATCAGCATTACAACACAGAACCACTTGGAGATTAATTTTGTTTGAATATATTTTGAAGTTCAAAGAGAAAACCTCTTCTATTTCTACAGTGAGATTGATATTCAGAGAAAATTTCACAGACAGAGGACCAGCTATGATCAGCCTTTTTTCCAGGAATACAAAGAAATGATAGACAGTAGGATTCTGCCATATCGCATTGCCCACAGCATCACCATGTGCTGATTTGGCAATATGGAAATACCAGGAATCATTCATCAATACCTGTCTTTGCTTCTGCAAAGGTCTCATCTCTCCTCTTCACTAGCTGATATTGGCCATCCTAAATAATCTTCCATGCATATGAATCTATTAACAACCAATGAATTTGCCTGAGCCTTAAGACCTCAGATGACTTCTGAGAGGATGTGCTTCTGCACATCTTTTTTCCTCACCATAATGCAGTACATAAGCAGATGACACAACTAAGGAGTGATATTTCTATGTCTAAAATATTTAATTAATTAGTTAAATTCTGCTTCTGGAGGCTCAGTAGCATGAAAGATTAGTAAAAACAAGCAGAAAGATAAATGGAATATAGTATGGCAAACAAAGGGATTACCAAAGGATGAGATTTTCTAGACAAACTGCTTTAAAAGGTACTGTCTTTATGAGCAAGAACAAGTCATTCTATGATGAAAAGCACAATACAGACCTTCAGATTTCCTAAAAACTGCTGAAAAAGGCAGTTCCAGCAGTGACAGGCTTTAAGCAGAAAAAAAATGTGGTTTTTTTTATTATTATTATTCCTACCAAGAAGGCATTGAATTTTGAATTAAAAAAAAAAAAGGATGCTTTTCTGAAGTCCTCACAAAAATCTTTAGCCTTTGCCCTAATTCAGTGCTGCTGAAGAGAATGTCCAGAATTCATTTAGCAGTCTGCTCAATAGCTGCTTCTAGTAAGGGAAGCTTTGTTGCTGATCAAGATTACCGTATCTTGGGTGGCAAAAAAATCTGCATTTTAGAATTAATTCTGCCTCCCAGGACTTCAAAGAGTTTCCTTCTGGCTGTGACTAATGTTAGCTAAAACGCAAGTGAAGGTGTTCTTCTATCACAAACAAAAAATAATGCAAAGACAGTTCTAACATGAAACGTCTTGCCTGCATTCAACAAGAACAACAAAAAAAATCACATTGCTCCATACTGACTCGACACAAATGTAGCTTCTTTGTCTGTTGGAAGTCTAGACAGTACAATTTAGGAGGAAGGGTATTGCACTGTGTCCCATGTTTGTTAGAAAAAAAAAAAAAAACAACATAAACCACACAAGTACTTGTAGATGTAGCTGTAGCCTGTGACAGTGTGATTGCATTTTGAAAAAAAAAATAAAAAAAAATCTGAGCTATTTATAAACATATCTGGGTTAAGTAATTGCCATTATAGTATATTTATACTTTTAAAACAATTTAGCTTTTCTGCATGCTGCAGATGACATTTTATGCAGGATGACAATTAAATCATACTGAAGACATTTGCATAAACAAACTGCCAGATTTCAGCACCTGCTCCATGTATTGCTGCTTAGTAATTTGCCCCTTGCCACACCAATACAGAGGTCAGGAAGCTCCCTAGCTGGGCAGATGAAATCCACCCTAACTCCCGAGGTGCTGGTGAGATGGATTCTCAGCTAGTCCTGCTGGTTGAAGTACCCCAGGATGCATAAAACCAAAATGCTCCTAACGTGCACCTAAGCTGACAGTATGAATCATTCCCCCACTCTTCCATGCTTCAGTACAAGAGATCTGCATGTGAACAAAGGTTCTCCATTTCATCTCCACTCACTTTTGTACATGTAGGTGCAAAACACAGCCCAGAGCCCAAAAAAAAGAATCAGACTTTGGCAGCTGTCAGTCCAGCTTTGGCAATACCCGGGCTAAAATTTTTGGAGAGATCTTACCTCTCTCTGCAACTACCTGAAAGGAGATCATAGCACTTGTTCCAGGGGAGGTTTAAGTTGGTTATTAGAAAATATTTCTTCACAGAAAGGGTTGTCAAGCACTGGAACAGGCTTCCAGGTGGTGTTACCATTCCTGGAGGTATTTAAAAGATGTATAGATGTGGCACTTAGGAACATGGCTTAGTGGACCTGGCAGTGCTGAGTTAATGGTTGGACGTGATGATCCTAAAGGTCTCTTCCAACCAAAACTATTCTATGAAAAAAAATAACCAAATAAAGGGATGTAAACAGACCTGATTTGCCTTCCTGTCCTTTCAGGCAATGAATCACCAGTGAAACAGAGGTGACTCACCAAGGGAATCCAAAGCATGCTTTCTCTTCCACATGTAAGTTTGTAGTAGCCATCCATGTCCTAGAGGAGGAGAAAATGAGGCTGCATTTTAATATTCATTTCCTTGACATTGAGTGAAAACTGCCTGTAAGTGCAAAGGGATTTTTAAGGAAAAACAGAGCTGCCCTCATATTTCATTATCACAGTGTGAATGTATAAATAGTTGCACATGGCAGATAGTTTGTGTCAACACAGTATAGTACTTGAGAGCATCTGGGTAGCAACTGTTAAGACACAAGAGAGCAACAGAGTGACTGCTAGCAGATTATTATGCTGCTGTCTACAAAGTAAATGCTGTGTTACCCAAAAGCTCTGGATGGTGATATTCAAATCTGCCAAAAAGAGGTGCCCAGGGCAAGAGTTTATTAAACATCACCAAGACTATTTTAGAAGAGAGCACTTTCTAATTGTTTCTATGGTACCTGGCTCTGTGCTCTGAGTTCTTGCTGATGGTCCCTACTGTCTAAGAACCTGGACAGGTCCTCACCATGACCTGTCCAGTCCCTGGCATGGATGGACAGAATTGAATGCTGTATTTTGGCATCAGGCTCTGCCCTCCTCCCTGGTGGCACTCCATGCAATTTTCTCACTTCAGCATCTGGTTTCAGAGGCTTGATCTGATGCATTGCAAGCCCCTTTCTTTCTTGGGAAGCCCTGAGGGATGCTGTGAGGACACAGGGGCAACACCTTCCCCCACCTTCCTGGGAAATTCAGTACTACATCTGATGAAGGAAGCTTCTAGCTAACCCTGAATTGCTGCTGTATCGAAAACCAGGCATGAGCACAGCCAGAAGTCCCAAACTGTTAGTCACAGCAAGATTCTCCCCAGTGCTGGCTCTCCCTGAAAGACTGAATCTGTTCCACAAACATCAGAGGCAGAGAGGCAACGATCTAGGATGTGAAAGACTGCAGAGACGTAGACATTTTTTGTCTTTTTTTATCTATTTTGCCAAGCCACATATTACCAGCTTCCAACTCCACACTCTTCACAGAATTCTCACTCCTCTTTTGCTTCCCAGGCAACAGTTCATCAGGAGTCATGTATTATTGGCTGATATGTGTGGTTTTTAAATCACATATTTGCCCAGCAGGATTATTTCCACAGAGAAGTGTAGATGGCTGTTATGAGTCCCCATCAAGTTCTTCAAGTAAAAAAATGAAGCTGAATTAAATCTTATTTAATTTTTGAAATTTTAAAGGACTAACAGGGGGCTCTGTTTGCAGAAGGACCTTTCTATTACTCTAAGCCTAAAGACCACATTATAATAAGTATTCCGCTAAGAGGTCGGTCTACCAAGAAACACTAACAGCCTACAATAACAATTGAATAAAATATGCAAAGTAGTTTTCATGCACTGTTCATACTACTCTGTTAGACAGTACCTGCAGCCCAGTTTGGCAGACATAGTTTTCACACATTTTTGCTGGAGTAGTTTGGACTGCATAGAACAGCTCTCTTCCCTGGTTTATGTTGTTTAATCTACAAGTACATTCAGGAAATGGGGGATACTAAATTAATTTCTGCCTGCACAGCAGCAGATCTATCTTTAATTCAGGCATAAACCAGTGTTTCCTCAAATTCATTCTTACCACTTGTAAAAACAAACCAACAAAACCAATCCAAAACAAAATCAAATGGACAGAGCTATCTAAAGAGACTATAAAGGATTTTTTCTGTAAACAAATCTCTCTTACTCAACTGCTTTCCTTCTTCAGTCATTTTCTTTTCAGCTTCCTGCATTTTCCACCAGTCTGTTCCATCTTAAGAAAGAAATCAGAGGTATCAAATTGTTAATCTTTTGTATCATAAATACTTTGGAAAAAATACTGTTTCAAAGTTAAATCTTATACCATACTTTTCATTTAATTTTGTGAACATCATTTTAAATGCAAAATGTCTTCAGTGTTCCATCACTTAAAAGACACTGACAAAATATTCTTGCAGAATTTTCTACTACACTAATACACTAACAGTGTTGAAAACATGCCTCAAGAGGTGTGAACAGTACTTGTAAAGCTATGTAACTCTCCTCACATGACACAACAAGTTTTTGTTTGCCTGTAAATGAAAGAGTAAATTTAAGTTGATCCTGGATACTATTCCAACATAGTATTTAAACAAACTATGTTTGCAATTTTCATGACATTAAATGTTTTGTACTTCAACTCTCTCATAAATGCACTTTGTAAAATGTTACTCTTAATCATATGCATCCAAGTGAACATTGTTGCTGTATCTCAAGTTCTTATGTATCTCTGCATTCCAGTCATCCAGCAAATCGAGCTGTAGTGTTAATCTCCCAACGAATGCTCTTGTACGCCACAGGGCCCATAAATCTTTCCAAGACCTTTCACTTCAGAGACTGATTTGAAGGAGAGTCCTCTGGATATATTTCACAGAAGAATGGCAGGGACTAGCACATTATTCCACCCAAATACCTGCGCCATATTTGAATGAAGTTCTGCTTGAGTGAGAGCATTCCTATGCTGCAGTTATTTAGGAGAGAAATGTGAATAAGTTTTGAAGTAGCTCAGATTCTGTTAACAGCATAGAATTTGGCAGCATGAGTAACAAAGCCTGCTCAATAAAAATTGGCACTTTTGAGGCAGTAGAGCAAACACATGATGGGAGGCAACTTAATCTAACCATGGCTTTAGTGCTATTAGTTCAGATTTGTCTGCAGATTACTCCATACTAGCTCTATAAAGATGAGTTTGTCTAAAAACTTTATTATGTTTATACAGCTTTTATGAAACATATTGCAAATCCAGAGTTTTGCTTATGCTCCACAATCTCTCTGCTATATCTGTTATCCAGTTGATTATGAAGAGGAAAATTAATACATTAACAATTAAAAAAAAAAAAAAGGGATTTCCTACATGTACTGGTTTTGGAGTAATCCTGAAGTATTATAAGATCATGGAAGGACTATTAGCATAATATATTTATACAAGGGCAATGTATATTTAATCAGTATTTAATGGTGATATAATAATAGGTTTCCCCATAGAGAATGACAATATGATTTTCAGCTTCCTGAATTAATAATCTTGCAGAATACTGAGGACCATTATTTCACTTCACTGACATGCAGGAAGAAGATATCTTTTTCTATGCAAGTAAGGAAACCTCTAAAACAAATCAAAGATGTGGGAAGACAGTACAGAGAACTAATTAACTCAAGGCGAATAACCCAGGAAAAGTAATATTGAATTGGGGGTAGTTCAAAAACTTCAAGAGTAACAGTTTAAAACACAGCATTTATGGCCTTGTGTAGTTAAGACCTCATGAATTACTATATTCTTTTCGGCAGGCATGTAACATCAAAGGCAAGAGAAATAAGAATAAATCTGTGTGTTCAAAATGATAGGAAAGAGGAATGAAGAACTGTCATTGTATTTGTAGAAGGCAAGATTCCTTAAGATGCTCAAAGTCTACTCAGGGTGATAGCAACCACTACTACTGTACTATGAATAGAACCATGGTTGCAGTGAGATTGCCAAAAGAACACATGCAAAGGTCTAGGCATGCTGAGTTCCCTGCAACTGGTGTGCCTGGTGGCTGCTCCACAGCAGCAGTCATCGGTGTACAGCATGTACCATGTCTTTAAGTAGTTCTTTACATATTGTGCTAAATTCAACATTCATTAGTCAGAAATGGGGAAGAAAGATGATTCTGAATCAGTGATGTAAAGTGGCATTGTAAAACAAAAGTGATCCTAGGACACACCAGAAAGTGTTTTGCAGGTGAAATAAAGATTTATTGCTTCTGTATAAAATGTTTGTGTGACCCTGTCAGGAATAATAAGGATCAGCTTTTAAATTGGTGGTTTGGACTGAGGAATTGAAACCTAGAATATGTGTCCTAAAGGCTATATGTATCGCAGAAGGAGGTTGAGACTTGTCTTCCTTTGCCTACTATAGTGAAGCCTGAAGAAGGAGGGATAAAGAGAGAAATGAAATTCTGATAAGGTGTCTTTGGAAAACACCGAAGTAAAAGAGATATATTGCCACTGAATGACAAAAGGAGTGGGTATCCATAGGTCCTGAATAGATGTACCCAAGAAATTAGAGCATTTCTAGCAAAGTGGAACAGCTGCAACTGGAGACTGTGAGAGACACAGTACTTGGTGAGCAAAAGGGAGCAAAGCAGCAGTTTGAACAGAGATCTCCCTTTCCTGGATGTTTGCTATTTTGGGATGTTTCTCATTCTTTGTTGAAACTTTGAAAGCACTGGCTGGAAACCCTTATTCATCATTTTCAGTGGTATGGTCTACTGAAAGACAGTGTTGACTGGGAAAACTTTAGGCAGGAGCAAAGTATTTTACCTCTATACATCTTGAATGTTTTAGCATTATTGCTTGGTGGTAGAAGAAAAATTAAAACTATTTAATGATAGCAATAACTTTATAATAAACATGGTACAAAACTGAGGAGCATATTTTATCATAAGAACCTACAGACACTTTTGATAAAAAGTTGGCAGTCTGCCAACAATGAAAACTTCTATTGCACAGGTATTTAAATACCATCTCTGTCCAGTTTTTGGACAGACCTGTCTTTGCGGACAATTATGTTATAGTAGAACAAATAACGTGTATTGACACCATCTCAAACATACGCATGAATCCTGCCCTTTTCCAAGCAACCTCACTCTGTCAGCTGGTTATGTTTACAGAAAAGATATAGTATTAAAATATGTTGGGTAATCTATATTATTATGGTAAATGTTTACCATATCTACTATAGTGTTTTTACCTGTAGAGTACTTTTTTTTTAAGATTTCTTAGCTGCTTGAGACAAACTCTACCTTTTTCCAAAAGACAAAGAATAGACCACAGCTCATTCTGCCATTTAATAAACTTAGGATTTTCCCCTTAATGCTAAATATAGATTCAGTGACATCACAGTTTTATGTTTTATAACATTACGCATTCTGAATGTCTCAGAAGGAAAAAAAAAGTGCTTAGATAAATGAGAAGTGAGGTTTCTCATGTTAATGAAAATGTAGGTATGGGTGACATTCAAGTGTGGAGATTTTGTGCTGTTTGGGAGAGTATTTAAAAAAAATTGACTGTATTTTTAAAACAATCATTAATTATATAACATCTTATTATAATTTTACTTTATAGTAAGAACTGCTGGTCCTACAACATCATTGTCATTTCTTTTAAATGCTACTCCCTCAAATTTATGCTATCTTCATCACAATGAACCATGATTTTTATATACACTCTACAAAACTGGGATTGATTAGGCCAGATCTTGATTAAGAAGATATGCATTATTCATATCTATCCCAAAAGGGATCAAGAAAGTGAAAATGCATGAAAAAGGTTAGCAAAGTTATTTAAGAATTAATATGATTAGAATCTTTATCCCTCTTGCTATACCCAGACCTTTCAAGAGCAAACGGCAAATATATTCCAGCCACTGGCAAGAAAATAATAGATAATAAATCTCAGAGAAATGAGAAAGGTTAATGAAAGACCATAATAAGGAAAGAAAATTATCTCATTAATGCAATTAGGAACTTTGATATCTAAGCCTAAAATTAGAAACCAGAGGTTCAGAGATACCTGGACATAGAATTGTTACATCATTGAAACAAGAAAACATAGAACAGAAATGATTTTTAGAAGAGACAAGTCATTTTTACACAGTTGGAGGAGGGACAGAAGTATTTAATCCATTGGAAAAGCTTTTTCACTAGCTAGGTGGCACACTGTTGTTCTGCTATATAAGTCTGGGTTTAACATTTCCAGGTTTCCTGCAGTGGGATCATCTGACATTCTTGTCAGTGGTCAGGAATCCCACACCCCTCTCACAAGGTATATATTCCCCAAAGAAGTCTACAGCCTTCTTTTCAACCTTGATTAGTTAAAATAAGATAGATAGGTTAGAATAAATACAGAGAATAAAACAGTTTTCAATGAATTTGGTCTGTTATTTATATGGCATGAAGTTAACATAGTAGCTTGCAACCACTATCAACTGACTTCCAGTTCCTTACCCAGACTTAAGTACCAGAAAAACAGAAAAGCTTGTGAAAAATGTCTTCTGATTTCATAAAACACAATACCTTTATATTAAAGAAGAAAATACCGTGATAAATGCAGTAGGGCATTCATAAAGCTTGAAGCAAGAACATGTGCCCTTCTGTGGCAAAAAGCAATTACATATCAGGATAAAATAAAGGAAGTATATCCTGGAGCTCAAGGAATAGTTGTTCACACTCTCGGCCAGGAGAGGGACTGCTGAAGTCTGAGTTATGCTCTGCCCAGCAGAAGCTGCCTTAGTTATGCAGAAAAGGAACCTCCAGGTCACTGCTGCTGCCGGGTAAAGAATTTTGCTTTTGATACTAAACTAGAGTATGAAAGCTGTCCACCTGGAGATTCGGTTAAGTGCCCAAGATTTCAAAAAATGACCACACCACCCCCCCCAAATACTGCATTTTCCCCTAATGTATGAAGGGATTTATTTAGATTTTAGATGACAAAGGCACTTCTCCAAGGCTTAAGAGATTAATTATAGAGCAATTACAATAAAATTAAATCTCAGCACTATTTGGGTTGTTTGTAGATAGGCTGACAACAGTAGTCAGCTGGTGGCCAGTCGTCTTCTCTCATCCTCTGCCTTCCTTACCTGCCAGGCAAGCCTTTGGCCCTCTCTGTTTGTTCTCTGTTTCATTTAACAAGTGCAGACTGGACTGCTAGTACTTCTGTTACCTGTGAAAAAGCAGATCAACTTTCTAACTTGTACATTTCTGTGATTCAAATAAAGGGCCCAGACTTCCAAATTAAGTGCTGAAATAAATATTTTTCTTATCCTTCTGTCCCTCATTTTATATAATGACATAATGCAGTTTGGTTTCAACCTTTTTCCATTTGAAGACCTCTAAAAACCTCCCACTGGAAACATATAGTTAATTTAAGCATACTAACAGAATACTTTTCATGGTTCCATTTCTTGGATGCTTAGGGGAGGAATCCATAGACTTGACAAATTATAAACCACCATAGTGTCCAAGTCTTATCTTGATTGCAGCCAACCAGTGAATGTGTCCTGTGGCTCTAAATATACCATTTGATGTTATGGGTCTGCCTGGAGGCAGAAAGATATAATTCCCATTTAGACAGCATTAAATTGGCGAGAATTTGCTTACAAATATTGAACATAATTGTGTATTTGATCATCAGAGCTTTGCCAACAGTGATTCATTTTAAAGAGAGATACCTGTTAGAAATTCTTACTTCAGTCAGCTAGAGTCTCTTTATTCCTATAATGAAAGGGAAAACACATCAGGAAATGCAATACATCAATTTAACTCTATGCACATTCTTTAGGGCCAGTGGAGTACTATTCTGGAGAGCAAACTCCCATGTCACCTCAGTGTGCAGTTGTCACCTCAGATATGGTACCTGGGAGGAAATCAGACCTGTCATGGTTCAGTCTGTCTCTCACTATTTCTATTGTTGGAGTGTGCACAGTCACTAGGTCCCATGTGCACTGTACCTAGACAGGCAATTGAGGTTCTACCCAGACTAGGACTTAATCAGACCCCATGTTAAATACCTCAACACATAGGACACACAGAAAAAGAGCGAGCTCAAACAAGGTGCAGAGCAGCCTCCTGATAGTTCCACACATCTTCTGAGATTACAAAAAATTAAAAATCATGCTAGGATGTATATTTAGAGAGTATCAAGGCACCTGGTTCTTTCACTCTAGGCAGATACTTATCTGACCCACCTTTCCCATGATGGCACCACAGTCACTATCCTATTTCTGTTTGACAGTTTATCTCCAAATAACAATAGAACAAACCCCATCTCAACTATGAGACCCCATGCTGTTATGTAGAAACAAAAGGAATAACTGAACAGGGACGGACATCATGATCACAATACTCAGGAACCTTTTCATGACAGGTTCAGAAGTCGGCCTATAAAAGCTACAGGTCACTTCCAGAAGCTATGAGTTCGGGGGGGGAGATAAGTTCTAATTCTCTGTAGTTCTTACACACATTCCTGAAGAAATGGCTTTAAAAAAAAATTATGAGAACAATAAATAAACAATAAAAAAAAAAGTTACTGTTTCCCCATATGCTTCAGAATTCTCTAATTTGGATGGAGAGTCATGGGTGTTTTTCCTGGATTTTCAAGGACAGCTGCTCCAATTGTACGTAATAGCTCAGCATCTATTCTGATTTTGGCAGAGCAGAAAGTGTGTAAGTAGCTAGTAAAGTAGAAACAGCAAAATCTGTAAATGCTTACTTGAACTTAACCTCCAAGCTTCTGCCTATAGGTGATAGACTCCATTCCCTACTGATTCCTTTTAATCAATGCAATAACTCAAATTAATATACACTATCAAATCAAGGCATTTGTTTTTGAACTTCTGCTGCTGCAGGGAAATGCTGTTCTCTCCATATTGCCAAAGGTTTCTAGTACCCAAGTCACAGAAAACATGTTTTGGAGGAAAAGTTTAAAATCCAATGACTTATGCAACATGACACAGGAAAGTGTTGCATGAAAATGCAAGCTGTGCTATGCAGAGGTGATTGCAAAATAAGCACTAGTTTTTAAAACTAGTTCACTGGAGTACTTAAACGAGCTGTTAAGACAACTCATTCCCATGTAGGAGTTTCATAAGAACTCATTTTAGAATACAAGGTAAATGTCTCCCCAGCCATTTCAGATTTTATCCCTTGTTATTTTAATACATTAAGATGCTGTGCATGTGATTTTATGTAAAGTTTTAGTATGCCTAATAAGGTTGAACTAGTGCATTAAATAATCAGAATTTAAAATAAGTGTGGGAAGAGACAAACTAAGCAATTGCTGTGTTCCTCCTGGTCTGATTTTATATATCCATATAGTTCTCCTATTAACCTCTATGCTTTTATGGTGACAGAATTTCTAAAGTGGGGAAAAAGAAATAAGAACTTTTTAATACATATTCCAATCCAAGTAAAGGCTTAAGCAGAAGGCTAGAGTTTAAACAACTCTTAAATTTCATTAACCCAGGGACACAAATGTGTCAGATTTTATTTGAAACCAGTAAATTGTGTTCATCTAGGGCCTTTCTCAATATTTAAAGGTCACTTTAGTATGAATTTTTTTAAGTAGACTGAAAAGTCATTTAGTAAATCCAGTCTTCATGGCCCAAAATGAATCTTTTATCTCTTTTATTTCAAGAGAAAAGACAGCTATTCCATCTCGTGAGTATTGTTGCCAGTGAATTCTTGTGATACAGACTTCACATTTCAGACCTAGTATGTAATATTTACTTCCATCCCACAGGCACCAATGAAGAAATAAATCACTGCTTTTCATGCAGAGATTAGACTAGTTACACAGGTTAGCAAAATCTGAGTTAGCTGTAATCCAAATTTAACACTATACTATGCTATAAAAGCATAGCCTGGGTTATTTTACCCACTGTTATTCCAGATATTTAAAAGAATATTTCCAAAAATCTCATTTTAATATTTTTGACTGACACTTCACAAATACCTACAGTTGAGTCAATTAAATGTTTGGATACCAGGACAGTGAAGGAAGGGGAATTCAGTAGAATGAACAGGAATTTGTCTTTTCCATCAATATCAGCTGCTCTATGAAATATATCAACAGCTTGCTTACTGTTGTCCTACTCAAAAGGCAGTACCTTTTCTGTGAAATATGGTATTAGCTTCATCACTGGAAAAGAGATGGGAACATAGGAATGTTGAATTACCAATATTAGCTATTATTTTTTTCTGCCTTGAAACTGCTTTCTCTCAAAAAGAAAAGAAAATTAATAAAAAAAAGAAACTTCTGATAAAACATTTCAGTCAGTAGATCCTAGTGCTCAGAGAACATACTAGACACTGTAGTTGTCAAAAAAAAACCCAGCAAACCAAACCAAAACCAAAATGTCTGTCTCTCTGCCTGATTCTTCAACTATATTTTAGCCAGCTCTAACAGGGAATGATACAGAGAAGTGTAGCTATACGGCTGCAGTAGTTTCCACCTTGTACATTTTGCAAGGATACTCTTAAGAATAGCAAAGCTTTTCTTTTTGTCATGTGAGAATATTTACAATTTTTTTAGAGCTTGGAAAAGATTACTTCAATCATTTGAAACATTAATTTCAGCTCTTAAAAGGATCTAAAGAGGCATCTAAGATATTTTAGTCCTGTAACTTTGTCGCACTCAGTTGCTGTTAAAGCTCATTCTAACCTGGAACATGCCCTCATTATTTAATGCTCAGCTCTGGTGATCAGTCTGAGCTCCCTCTCAGAGATATGTGCTTTGGCATATTAAAGAAAATGGATAAAAGAAATACCATCCTATCACATATCTATCAATCAGCTCTAATTACTATGCATTCTAAATGAACATCCTTTAATGTAGACAATTAATAAATGTTTCTGACCTCTAGATTCATCTCAAGTTTCTCATTTCCTGTTCACTGTTGTACAGGAATTAGTATGACTAACATTATAGTCCTCATGGTGACATTTAGTGGCTGATCACTGCACTGTGTACATCACGGAGATATTGCTCCCCACAAATAACATGTCTATGGTTGCACCAGGAGGATATAAGAAGTTCAATTCCCATATTACCAGTGGAAAGAGTAACTTTTAAATTAACAGATAGAGAGTACATCAGAAAACTGCTGTTCTCCTGAATTCACACTATTGATAGAGCACTTAGGGGCTGATTTGTGATAATCTAATGATTCACCGCTAAAGGCTGAAGGAACAATGTCCCTCCTGTTGCCAGTGATAAGCAAGAATGAAATTTCTTATTACTGCTGATGCACTTGCTGAAATTACTACTCAAGTACTTTCTCCTATTGCTATTTTTCCTTCTGCTGTAATTAAAGTAACATCAGAGGAACACTGCCTTCTGCTCTGTCTCAATTAAACAAGTCAGCTTCTTTGCACAGTCCTATCCAGGAAGTTTACAAAAAGAATAAGCACCAATATATGAACTTTAATACTGTTTCAAAGTTTTTACTATTTCACTATTTAGTGATGCCTTTTCCTCAGAGAACTGCTCTTCCAAAGACTCACAAGGACCCAGATGTTATTAATGTTTTTCTCAGGTCATGTCCTCATTCTAATCTAACTAATAAAATTCCCTTTTCTTTCAGTAACTGATTTGACTGAAGAAAAATAAGCATGGAAGCACACTCCATGATATGATGTCAAACTTCAGCCAGATTCATAGACCTGATAGTAAATGTAATTTGAATGTCAAGATCAGAACTATCAACTATTTTCTAGGAGGCAGAAAGAGGAGCAGGACAGGCCTTTTATCAACCAGCAGCTATTTGACAAGCTCAGCTGTACTTTCAGCCATACTCCCAGCCAATAAATTTTTTATTCAACTGTTTTGTTGGACTTAACAATGTCTGCTATTACATACATCATGATACAAGCAGGAATAGATTAGATACTTCTTTTCTTCCTCTAGGGGGAAGTAATTTTAATTCCTTAAGATCTGAAAATACAATTAATAAATAGATTCAGACACATGAGTCAGTTTGAAACTGAAGCACTTTCTGCTTCTCAGGATATGATGTGTATCCAGGCTTACCTTGAATCTCATATGAAAGAAAAATCCCAGCATATACCTGTTGTCATCTCCCTTCCAGTGAATGATCCCTAAGTACATAATCAGCAAAAAACCCATAGTCTGAAACTTTTGCTTAACCTTTTAGAACACTGCTTTCTGGGCACATCAAGAGTAAATCACATTTGTGGGCTGAATCTCTCAGAAGGGCACTGGATTATTAATAGCTGATTCAATTTGGCTAGTTAGAGAAAGAACAGTTTCCAAAGAAAGACTGCATTCCAACCACCTTTCTTGGATTGATGTTATTTTTATCCTTTAGAACTAATTGCTCTCACTTCCTAGTTTCCAAACAGCTATAGTTCCTATATCTCTATAATACCAAAACAAATGTCTGCTAGTCAGTGCTAACCCTTGCTACTGTAATGGTGGAGATTTTATTGTCACCCTTGTTTGGATCTTTCCTTAAAATGTCTTTTAGAATTCAACTGGAAATTAGGTTGCTGTGTTTTCCTCGACATGCCTTCTCACTTCCACCACCTCTCTCCATAGATGCTGCTGCTACTACTACTTTTGCATTGAGCACTAGTGTGTATTGCAGAGTATTCACTCTGACAAGACATGAGAAAGCTGCTGCCACAAAAGCTGTCCTGTACCATTGCAGTTTTCTAACAACAAAATTTGTTCTAAGAAGGAAACTTGAAGAGTAAAAATAATACCTTAGCACCAAATCCATTTCAAAAGCCAATGACATTGGCAAGCATATTTCTCAGTACTTTTCTCTAAGAGTAAAAAATAAGTAAGACTATGTCCTTCAGGTACTTCTCTCTAAACTAAATATTTATATTCCTTCTCCATAACTAAACAATATACAGCAACGTTTTGCAATAAAGCACTAATGATATTGTGCTATATTCATTTAAAAAACATAATTAGTTCTGTGTCACTAGAGGATAAATAGTTTCTGCTCTGAGGCTTCTTTTAACTGAATAACTTCTTTATTATTGATAGCCTTACTTACATACACAAATAATAAAATGCTTCCACAAGGATTTGAGTTAACATTTACAAATACCTTAAGAAATGAAGAACAGCAATGATTCTTCTCCTTGCCACTTTTTCCATCATAAAAATTTATATGGATGGCGATATGGACATCAGTGGATATGGGGATTAAAAGAAAGATTAATAGCAATAGATTCACAGAGACAGAGTAAGGATATGACATTAACAGCTGTATTTTTTTCTGGGGCACAAGAGTCAGATAACACTGACTTGCACAGAAAAATGTGAGTTGTGATGCCTTATGTACCGAACACCCATAGTATCAGTTAGTTTCTGATCTGGTACATGAACAGGTGGATACATGAGTGTGAGCTAGTTTAAATTCCTAGATGAGATTCCGAGGATAAGAATTCTGCTTCAAATGTCCAAGATTTTAATTTCCCTGCTACCTGTGTCCTTAACAAGGACATATCAGAAGCCAGATAAGAGCATTCACCAATTTATTACAACTCTAAGACTTTGAACTAAGCTTAATCAAAAGTAGATTTTAAATTTGAAAGTAATAAGTCCTTAATATCACTTTGGTACTTGCCAAGTGTAATATGTTGGATTTTTTCAGTGGAGTAGGAGAGGAATGCATATTTCTTCTGAAATCAAACTGTGTGTTGTATATTCTTTCACATAGAGCAAATGAAGTCTTTCCCCCATTTACTGTCATAATTTGTTCCAATTCACCAAGGTACTCAAACTTAAGCCTATGAATAAGAACATGGAGTCAGTAGAACTGATTCTGTCCCCCAGCTAAGAAACATGCTTCAGCATAATGATGAATTCAACCTTAAGTGGTTGCTAACACAGCACTTTTTAAGACAAGGAAGATACTGAGTGCACTTTGGTTGGAAAATTCCTAACTCAGCAGGAACCAGGGTTATCTTGGCCTAGCTATACTGTCCTAACTAGTTAACTAGATTAATAATGATACTTATTTATGTATTTATTTTAAATAAGGAGAGGGATGAGAGTCCTAAATTTGGAGTTACCCTAGCATTGCTAATGCTAGCAAACGTTGGTGAGAAAAATGAGACTAAGAGACTAAGATGGGAATGCAACCACATCAGCAGAAAGAATGAAGCAACTTCGAGTTGGTGAAGAATTCATCTAGGTCATCACATTAGACCTTTCTATCTGTTCTTGCACATTACACTGAATAATTAGTTTAAATTCTGTTTACTTAATGGAGGGAGTCACTACATTTGTTTAGTGGAAAGGTGGTGGAGAGAAGATGATATGTTTACCTACTTTTGTCAATTTATTAACTATTCTTAGACATAAGCTTTGTAAATCCACTGGGGATACTAATAGAAATCGGAAACATGCAAGAAATGGAGCCCTTTGCCTATAGGACTCCAGGACAGAGAACTTTGATCTCTGGACCTGGAAGACTACAGATGGAGAGAGGAAGCAGCTTCAGTGAATGGAAGAAGCAGACAAATGGCAGACAAGGAATGTGAGTTTTAAGAATGGCCTTCTGAGCAATTTTTCAGCTGGATTCCAAACTAATCAGAAGTTAACAGAACTGGTTTTAAAAACATACCTATTTTTGCTCAAGTGATAGTCTTCTGAAATCTTCATTGCCATGTCCTCCTTTCTCATTCTTCAGCCTTTTGTGGAAATTGTGAGACCTCTGCAACTTGCAAAGATGTATGATGCTTCTTGCATCATTCTCTTCTACTTTATTTCTCTGCTGTTGGGTTCTGCATTTTTTTTTTGCTTCCAATATTCTTAAGTAATTCCCCTAATAAGGAAAGTAAGAGTCAGAAAACCAATGAAGTAAAAAAATCAATTGACAAAGATAAATGTAAGTGAATAAAGTAATGAAAAAAGATAGTGCTATGTATACTTTAAATACAGAAGAAAGAATTTGCTTTCCAAGAGTCATTTAGCTTGTATTTAAAAAGTGGCAAATAGTAAAAATAATTAATAGAAACATATGCCACTGGGGCTACTTAAGTAAGAAAAACTAATGTGAATAAGTACTTGAGGGGATATAACATTTAATAATGGATACTTACAGGGATCTTTATGTGTTCCAGGAACTGCACTTAAAGCAATTATTCCTTAGGACACCCCAGAGAGACAACTTAGTAAGAAATAGTCTCCTCCTCAGTTTACAGAGGGAGTTACAAGTGTGGAGACAAGATGTCATTGTAATATTCCCAGGACTAAGTAGCACTTTAGTAGGAACAACAGGGTGATAACTCCTGGGGTTCTGGATTTCTGTTCTGCATTTACAGCATCAAAAGTGGCAGAACTAGAGCAACATGGGAGATAAGTACACACACTTATTTTGTGTGTGTTTCTGGGTGTTCTGTTGCCTAAGTTTGGACCTCATACACTGATGTCCCATGGAAAGATAGCTGAAAAAAATATTGGTGTAATTTTCAGGCTAGAAAACCATAGTTGTCCATCATGATTTTCAGTGCTATGACCAACAGAAATTTAGGTTAATTTCACAAAGTAAATAAATAAGTAGCAAATTATTTTCTTTTCAAAAATAGTAGCAGAGAAGAATATGTTTGCTTGTGTTTGGAGGATGAGACAAGAGTTGGCATGAGTTGAAAGTGTCTTGTATTTTCCCTTGGGCAGTGATTCATTTGAGCAACAGAGGGTGGAAAACAAAATACAGAGATTGTGAAAAAGGACAAAACAGAATATAATCAGAAGGGGGAGAAAATTAATTTAGCTGGTAGATTAAAGTTCTGCATCACACAGAATTAAAATATTTTCTTTTTTTTTCCCCTAACAGACTCATAAAAGCAAGTCATCTACCTTACCAAGGCTACTGCCTTCACACAATAATTTTATGTGCTCCAATTTAAAAGAATTTTATTGGACAACCCAATTATAGACTATTATTTTTATTACTAGTATTGGGTAGGAGTAATAGACCAACATGCCATTATAAAGACAGTAAAATCATTCTTCCTTCAAGAATTTACATGTCCTTTTTAATGGGATGTGTAAAATGTTATAATGAGAATGGTTCTGAATTGCAGTGATTTTCCTGAGTGAATGGTGACATATACAGAACCTCCCAAGACAGTTTTGGGTTTTTAATTCTTACATCTAAAATAACTAGAGTTTTAAAGCAAGCTTAGTAGAGAATTAATAAGGACATAGTCATTTTTATTCAGTGACAATTAGTAACATTTTTGTAACCATGAGTGTTCTCAGATAAATAAAAAGGAAGAATCTGATTTTGATACAGCTGGGTGTCCTGAATGTTAAAAATTAAGTTATCCTGCCATGAGTATCAGTGGCATAAGTCCATGGACTTCAGGTTGCATGCTCATGATGTTTACAGTGATACTTTCACTGTTCCTGCATGTGAGGGATAATAGGGATTTTTTTGTAATAATCCCTATCAGATATGCTCAGACATAGCTTTTTGTATTCAGCCATTCCACCTGATAATCCATTCATGCAAAGAAGGGCAGAACAAAGACTAACCATACCGTGAAGGCATAAACTGACTCTTGAAATTCAGTCATGATTTGAAATATGGCCAGTCACCACACTTTTCTCCTCTGAAAAAAATCACAACTACAAAACCAAACCAAAACAGAACAACAACAAAAAAAAAAAAAAAACCAAAAAAAAAGGTGCGTGGGGAGAGAAAAATATTATTATGGTTCCTGTGAGGCTATGGGCTATACACAGGTTGAATCTATTCTGCAATTTTATGGATAGCAGCTCCCACAGTTTGCACTCCTATTTCAGTGCTTCTCATACAGAGGAAACAGTCATGATTTGTCCAAACTCACAATTTACAATGCTGCATATTGCAATAACAAGACCTTTCCTACACAGACAGCAGGAGAGAGCAACTTTTTGGAAAAACAAGACTCTGAAGGTCAGATTTTTTTTATTTTTACTATTTGTCACATAGGGTTTCTAAGAAAGAAGCTAACGGTAAACTGGAAGTCATAAACGCTCTGCTGTGTTCCTAATCCAGGAAGATAAATTCTGTTACAGACTTAAAATAATTTGCAGAAAGAGACGTAAGCCAGAAAGACTAGTTAAGAAACACAGTGGACATATCTGTG
This sequence comes from Chloroceryle aenea, assembly GCA_013399075.1. NCBI lineage: Eukaryota > Metazoa > Chordata > Aves > Coraciiformes > Cerylidae > Chloroceryle > Chloroceryle aenea. The sequence continues at coordinate 315,851 of VWZY01001081.1, read as the reverse complement.
TGAGGTTGTTTCAAGTCTAATTAATCAGAGGCAAATTGGGAGTGAAGGAGAAAAGAAACTTAATCTTTGGTAACAAGGGATGAGAAACTGCCCTGCTTATTACAAGTGTCCAAGTATCCTCACAACAAAGAAGAAAAGTCTACTGAGTGCAGAGGGAAACTCATTATAGTTTGAACACACTATAGCTTTAACTGACTGAAAAAGGTCTTACAGAAAGAAATGCTAAAAAGAACTCCACAAAAACAAATAAATTAAAAACAGACTTATGGGTAAGAATGAGGTAATCCACAGCACCCGTCCTAGCTGAGATGCTGAGGCACTGAAAGAGGGAGCTTTAGCAGAATCCATCTCAAATAAAGGAATAAAGAGAACCTATAAGGGAGTAAGTCCTCCCAACAAATGTTACAACAGCTGAGCTGGTTGCTGTGTCCCCACACAGGGTAATTTGGAGAAACTAGGAAATCCTTGCAGTGCCAAAATGGATGGAGAACTGCATTCTGCATTTGTTGCTGCTTGCTTTCTTCCTTTCCTTTCTTCCTTCCTTTCTTTCCTTTCCTTTCTGTTTTGAAATTTGTATTTCAAGAAACTTCTCATTTTCAGCCTGAACAGAGTGTGTGATGAGCACTCTCAGGTTGCTCATCAGAAATGCCCTCAGCTCATCATTAGGAAATTACCCCAGGTGCTTTCTTCCTTATGGCTCAACACATGAAAGTACAGTGAGAAATGAAAGGTAAAAGATGGCTAAGAGAAGGGCTTCTACAAGTGGGTATTCCCAGGAACCACTGGGATTTGTGGCTTACATCAAAAATATCATGAAGTAATGTGGAAGATGTAGCAGCTGCCTTCACTGAACAGAAACTAAGAAAAACTTTAATGTCTCTCTTCCTTCCCTCCATGCCCCACCCACCCCCTT
>VWZY01001081.1:297447-314924 GCA_013399075.1 Chloroceryle aenea | reverse complement strand
TTTTTTTTTTTTTTTCCCACTTATTTTGAGAGGGGTTGTTTGGATCCCAGCACTAATTCCTTTTGGGGAAGGGAATGAATTTTGCTGTTGTCAGAGCTATGACTTTTTTTTGCAAATCTCTTTTCTCCAGATTTCTTGTACCTCCAAAACAAATGAAATTCCTATATAATGTGCTTAGAGTCGGTGTTAGCTGTCGAAGTTCTGATCCCCCACTCATGTAAAGTAAAAATAAGCTCAGCAGGAGCAGGCTTGTGGGAGGGCTTCTAGTCCTCCTGCGTAACGCTTGGGCCCAGCACTTCACATTCACTGCCATTTGTTTCTGCAGCCCTTTAGCGACATTTAATTCCTTATCCTGCAGGTGACAGATATCTTGGTGTTATTGCTGTTCTGTGGGCAATAAATCTCCCCTCAAATATAAGCCTGATCATGCTGTATGACAACTTCTTTACTTATTTGCATCACTGTAAGGCAGCCTGGCAATTTTACAGAAAGTATGTTACCATAGCAACACAGGGAAACTGCAACATCTTAAAAAAAATATTGACTGCAGAATTACTTAACATTTTATTCCCCGAAGACTTTGGTATTCTAAGTTTAAACTTTGAATGAAAAATCATAACAAATGGTGACTATTTCATAAATAGTGCTTCCTACGCCTTTTAGAAGTAATTGCTTCTTTTCATTAAAGCATTTTATATATTCAACTTTGTAGAATTACTGAGTACATAGTTTAATGAGTAAAATATTCCTCTATACCCTGTCCAGAAGATACAGATTTTTTGCAACAAATACCACTGGATTATTAGTCAAGTCAAATATAGTAATTATTTCAGCACATTTAATGCACATACTTCCCACGCAGATGACTGCAGACAGGTCTGACAGCTCCTGTGTCCTGGTAAAGCTCTGGAACAGCACAGTAGAATAACTGAGATTTTACTTTCCATAGGATGGGAAGAGCCAAGCAGTTTGAAGCATGAGAATGAACACAAAACAAGTGAGGGGGACACAACCATCCAATGCCCAAGTCATGCGCTGGTACCCACTGACTCAAGATAAAAACTGCTCTGTCTTCTAGCATAAGTCACAAGACTCTTTGTGGCTTAGGAGACAATTCAAAACTGAGGGTCAGTTGTTCAAAGGCAGCTTTGACATCCAGGTCCCACCAGCTGCACTGGTGTGGATGTTTCATGTCATGACTTCTGCTCTTAAAACATTTAGTCACATGATGGTGATCAGGAAAGCAATTGGCAAGGGGGACCGTACAGTCTCCCATGTCAACCTGCTACTTACCTTGTAAGACTGGGTTTTGTACTAATTTAGTATAAGCCATCACTGGTATATCATTACCATAAACAGTGACAATAAAATGTAGTACACATACAATATTGATGAAATTCAAATAAATATAAATAAACAAATATGCATATATCCCAAAGCATTTTCTGCTATGTTTGTAAATTATTTCATCTCATAAACATAGAATCATAGAATGGTTTGGGTTAGAAGGGACCTTAAAGATCATCTAGTTACAACCCCTCTGCCACAACAGGGACACCTCCCAGTAGACCAGGTTGCTTTCTCGCAAACACAGGATAGGCAGAGTGCTCTGACTGAGCCCCTTTTGACAAAAATGGAACTGTGTGACACAGATAAAAAATTTTAGAGAAGTTTATTAATGCATAACTAATGCTTTACACCAAGGTCAACACTCTGGGTTCAATTTCTTTCTAAATGATTTAACATTGATAGCAGGCTACTTTAAAGTCTGATTTTGGTAAACAAGTCATCCAACTATTCATCAGCATAATCAATAGAAAGCATACATTGACTTCGGAAGATCCAAGTTTGAAAAACAGAAGTCTTGCTTTTCAGTGTCTCTGATCCATGTTCCATGCTAATTAACCTATATCTTTCAATTAAAAACAGATCTTGTTTTTTTAAGAAGCTTAGTTATGTTACCTATATTGCATTTCTGAAGTAGGTGTTAAAAGTCCAGTCTCAAATTTAAGTCTTTGCTAACCCCGCTAACTAATACAAATCATAGAGAGATGGTTAGGAACAGAAACTCTAATATAAAGTCCAAAGCATTTGCAGAAATAAACATGCATAAATTAACCTTCATGGTCTACCCAGAATTAGCTGTTGCCTTAGTATGTGCAATAAATATGCAATACAAGGATTCAAAATAGCCCAACTGTCTTCAGTAAAATTCTAGACCTTGGGGCCAACAATACAGCAGGAAATAAAGTAATAAATCAGTAAAATCCCAGAAACAAAATCAGCAAGGAAATGCTGATTTATTTTCCAAACAATAGTCTTGATGAACAAGAACCAGAACGCCAGGCATAGCAAAATGTAGAAGCAGCAGGAGGAAGAGAGGTAACACAAGGAGACACTTGAAGTTGTCAGGGAGTCTGCTGAAATGTCAACTGAAAGAACATGCTGAGAGCTATGAAAGGATAATGGTAAAAAAGGCGCAAGCAGCTTAATCATTAAGAAACAACAGAAAGGTAATGGGGAAAAAGGCATTCAGCTACCAGGAAGCCAACAGCTTGGAATAAAACTACCACTAAGGAAAGATGACCACCTGGCACCACTGAAAAGAAAATAGCCAGTTGCACCTACCAGCAAAATTACAAAACTTATTGAGTGGAAAAAGCAGCAAGAGAGGAAGCTTGAAGGTAAAGCTGGAGGAAGATCTTGTCCACACTGCAGACACTATTCGAAACTAATTCAATTTTCACTACAGCCTCATGTAGTTGCAATGCAGCTTTCACAAGGAAATGGTTTGATTTCCAGGTGTTGAAAAATAAGTGCTCCTACTGGAAAAGTGACATAGCATCATAGGAACAGGATTACTTACCATCTCTGACTAACTGCTAATCTATTTCTGTTTGTAGAAATGTTTGAGTGATATTTCTGTTCACAGGATAGGATTTCTTTTCCACCATAGCAGGGTTTCCTGTCATGCCAAGCCCCAAATACAACTGTGTGTTTAACTAAAGAGAAGGAAGGAAGGATGACACAATGTCATTGACATGGGACACGAGGAGCCAAGTAGGTTCAATTCCCTACCCTGCCACACACTTCTGGAGTAAACTTTTGTAAGCTGATTTAGACAAGCCTTTTCCTTCCAGTAGACCATATTTCAGAGAGCCTTGTCATGGCTTTCCACTGGGCTCTGAAGGTGATGAACAAGCTTTCCCTGGGATACATACATGTACTTGCAGTCACATTGGAAGCCTTTCTATCTATACGAAGATAGTGATATTCCCTGTCCTACAAAGATGAGATCTGGACAGAGTTATGGATGGCAAAGAGCTAGTAAAATATTAGGTCTGTATATCCTCTTTATTCACAGAGCACAAGCTGTCTGGTTAAATATCTAGTGGATATAGGCTGAAAGGAATGTACAGCCACCTCTACAGAAAACATATGGCTGAATTCAATCTTGGTGTAAACAAAAATACTCTAAGAATCACACAATTTCTTTTCCTCTTTTTTTTTTTTTTTTTCCACACTTTTTCAATAGCTGCAAGCTATCATCAAAGCCCATCACAGCCATAGTCATTTCTGAAGCTAAGCTATGCATTTTTTAATGCCATTTTATCTTTTTCCATATGTCACTCCTCCTATTTCTGTTGCTTATCTTCACCTGTAAGCCAATTATATATCTGGTAATTCTCTCTCCAGTAAGTCTGATTCATCTGTAACCATGTAAGGACAGATTCCATGATGAAATCTTTAGGCAAGACGGTTCAGTGGAGGAAAACTTCACAGTTCCCCCTAAAGATATTTTTCCAAAGCATTCCATTTCTAGGAAAAAGCTCTCTAAATCCTGTGGAATTAACATAATAAATAATACAGTCCTCGAGGCCAAAATTACATATAGAGAAGCCTGTTTCTGGACAGGTTCTCATTCATGCAATATTCCCCTGTGCACTTTATTCCTTTTCAAAGACACTCTTGAGAAGGGTGAGTTATACTTTAGTATGCCTGCAGTAACTACAGAATTATGTCATCCATTTTAACAGATATCTTTCAACACTAGCATTCTCATAGTATGTTTGGGGTTTTTTGCCAATATATATGCAGTCTTTTAATGCTAAAGCAATGTTTTTTCCACCATTTACTTTTCCTCCTTGAAACTCATAGATATGTTTCACCTTTTCCATTAAAAAAGTAAATATTTTACTTTAGCTGCTAATTTATTAATCCCTAAGACACCTCATTAAATATATCCTAGCTTTTTTGACATATTGTTATTTTTAATACATCTGGTAGTCTTTCAGCCCTTTTCTTGGAACGAGAGGTATTACTTTTGTTACGGTAAATGTGAATTCATTTTAATCATCTAATTTCATAAGATAAAACTCTGAAATGAAATCCAAAGATATTTCATCTCCTGAAGTTTGTATAGACACTGATTTCTATTGTACTTTCAAGATAAAAGAGTAATTAAAAACATGCCTGATAAAAAAAACTTTTATATGAATTATACTGCTCAAAGTGGTTTTATGTATTTAGAGCAACATTTTTCCCAATTATCCTATTATACTTCTAGAAGCAAAAGTTAAATATAAGAAAATTCTGTGACTTTCTTTCCCCCCTTTCCTCTCTAATCCCAGCTCACGAATCAGTATAGCTAAATGTATTTTCTCCCATTTTTAACCAAGTGACAGGGGCTGCTGCACCTTCTGGCTGCAGAGCCACTGCCACACCCTTACTCAGGGATCCCAGTGACACGTGCTGGCAATGTCTTCAGTGCACACTCCTACAGCAGGGAGCAAGAAATTCAGGTACTGAGGCAGAGATCAAGGTGAGCAGTTAATGCACAGTCCACATCTTAAGTTGCCCCTGAGAGCTGCTCAAAAATAGCTCATGATACATATATTTGATTATGTTTCCCCTAAAGCAGCATGCCATACATTCCCCAAGGTAGCAATTCTGCTAGGGTCTGCTATTTTTTTGTCTCACTTGATCCCTTGTCCTCTCCTGAAATCATTTCTATATGACCTTACCTTCTTCCCAATTTATGTGTGCACATATGACAAGGAAATTTTGCAGGGAATCTCAATCTTTGCCATTTTCAATACATAATTAATTTATTCCTATTCATCTATTAATGAACTATTTCCTGGTTACAGTTACTCAAAAATGAAAAAGGCAGAACTTTTTCAATTCATTAAGGTCTCCCATACACTGGTGAAGAAACATGTCTGCTACAAGTCTGCTACCTAGAAGACTCCACAAACCATAGCAATAAATAACAAGCTGCATGTTTAAGTGTGGACCTGGCATTTGTTTTGGACTTAGCATTTGCCTCATATTCCTAAGCCCTGTACATCTGAGAAGGAAAACAAAAAAAAAAAACCCCTTATCTGTTCCTCTGTAATCATCCTTAGAAAAATCTTTCTCACAGCTTCTGAAGGTGTGCCTCCCACCTTCACATCTGGGAATTGTATTTATTTTCTGAGGATGAGGAATGCAATCATTTGCATTTGAATACATAATACCTTTTCTAATCATTAGCATGCTGGAATGGGAAGCTCGGGATTTCAGTGGTCTAATTCAGAAATTATAAAAAGACAGAGTAGACTGTATGTCTCAGTGTAATTCTTCCCATATAGGAGCAGGACAGTCATGCAGGTTTGGCTCACAGTTTCCCCTAGAGGTATCTATAGGTAACCATAGAATAGTTTGGGTTGGAAGTGACCTTTAAAGATCATCTACCCACCCCACATCCAGTGAGCATCTTTAGTTAGATGAAGTTGCTCAATTCCCCCTCCTACCTGATCTTGCATGTCTCCAGGGATGGGACATTTATTAACTCTCTAGGCAACTTGTTCCAGTATTCCACCACCCTCACTGTAAAAAATTTCTTCATTATATCTAGTCTAAATCTTTCCATTTAAAACCATCCCACTTTCTCCCATTGCAACAGGTCTGCTAAAAAGACTATCCTCACCTCTCTTATAGGTCCCCTTTAAGTACTGAAAGACTGCAATAAGGTCTCCCCAGAGCCTTCTTTTCTTCAAGGCTGAACAATCCCAACTCAGCCTTTCTTCATAGGAGAGGCGTTCCAGCTCTCTGATCATTTTTGTGGCCCTCCTCTGGACCCACTCCAACAAGTCCATGTCTTTCTTATGCAGACGACTCTAGAGCTGGACACACTACTCCAGGCAAGGTTTCACCAGAGCAGAGCAGCAGAATCACCTCCTCCAACCTGCTGGCTGCACTTATTTTGATCTGGCCCAGGATACAGTTGACTTTCTGGGCTGTGAGCTCACATTGTCAGCTCATGTCCAGCTTTTCGTCTACCAGCGCTCCCAAGTCCTGCTCTCAATCCCTTCATTCCCCAGACGGTACCGATACCAGGGGTTGCACCAACACATGTGCACTTGGACTTGTTGAACCTAATGAGGTTCCCATGGTCCCGCTTCTCTAAGCTTGTCTAGGTCCCTCTGGATGGTATCCCATCCCTCAGGCGTGTCAACTTTGCTACTCAGCTTGGTGTCACCTGCAAACTTGCTGAGGATGCAATCGTTGCCACTATGACATTGAAGATACTGAGCAGCACTGGTCCCAGTGCAGACTCCAGAAGGAGACCAATTGTCACGAGTCTAAATCTGGACATTGAACCTTAACCAGGACTAGTTCCTCTGGATGTGACCATCCAACCAATTCCTCATCCACTGAACAGTCCACTCATCGACCCCCTGTCACAAATTTAGAGAAGGATGTTGTGGGGGACCACGTTAAAGGCCTTACAGAAGTCTAGATAGATGACATGCATAGCTCTTCCCTTATCCACTGATGTAGTCACTCCATCATAGAAGGTCACTAGATTGGTCAGGCAGGACTTGCCCTTGAGGAAGCCACGTTGGCTGTCTTAAATTACTCCCTATCCTCCACGTACCTTAGCAGAGCTTCTAGGATCTGTTCTGTTATCTTCCCAGACACAGGTCAGTAGTTCCCTGGGTCCTCCTTTCCCCCATTTTTAAAAATGGGTGCAATGTTTCCCTTTTTACAGTCACAAGAGACTTCACCTGACTGACAGGACATTTAGATATCATGGAGAGTGGCCTAGTAACTACATCAGACAATTCCCATCTGTATTCTCCCCTATGCAGTCTCATCTCGATGCTAAACCACATGTCACTTCCTATGGGCAATATAATGCACAGTGAGGAGAAATGTGGGCAAGTGAAGGCAATCTACCCATACTAGTTGCAGAGAAGTTTTTGAATATTGAATGTCACTAGGCAGAACTGCTGGACTACATATGTCTCTTGTTCTCCCTGCCCTCTTCTGTGACTGCACATTACACACTGATTTCAAATTAGGCTCACTCTCACTAACATTACGTTCTCATTTCTGAGTTCTCTCAGAAAATAGGTCTTTAGCTCACTGAACTATGCACATTTTTAAAACAAAAAATAAGGTCATCCACGGTCACTATTACTAATGGAGCCTATTCTAAAATTATGTAGCCCAGATGTTTTTGTGTTTTGGTTTTTTTTCTTTACTTTTTTAATCAAATGTAGGACAAGAGTAAGAAGTACTTGAATTGACACATTAATACAGGAGGGAGACTATATAAAGATGGAACTAGAGTTATAATCAAAGCTGCATAAAAGCAGACTGCTGCAGCTATGTTCAGAGTGGAATATGATTCAAGCCATCTATCCACATTTTGATTTCTTCATTGCTTTGTTACTGAAGGCTTATATTGTATTTCTATACACAGACACACACAAGCTGTAAGGGAGAGATTATAGCACTGTTGGTAAGAAACAAGTTACTGGGTGCTGAAATCCACATTTTAAATTAGAATTATATTAAGATTGAGGCAATTCATACTTATAATTGTCAATGAGTCTTTATGTCTATCTACCTAGAGCAGGAAATCATTAAGTTTTCTTCAAATATACTAGCACAGTTAGTTATTCCATTAGTGTTGAACTCAAGAAAGGATATAAGAAATAAACCACTGAGGAATGTGTGCCCATTTCTGCACAAAAAAGTAAGCATATAAATTTGCAATACATTTTATCACACCACCTTCAGTAATTTTTGAGGAAACATGACACCAAAACCCAGCCTTTTTTGTTGATTTCTGTGAAATTACTACTATATATAGACTGCACTTAAATTATCTCATGACCAGGTTGCCTTCCCACATTTGCTGCCCAGAAAGAAAACAAATGAAATTCCCCATCCTCCTATTCTTGTTCATGTCTTACTCACATGAAGCCTTTCTTGAAGCCTTCTGTTGAGCTGCCTCAAGTTTTGTTCAGTCATTGCAATGAATTCAGTACTTCTATTTCAACTTATATTTTAGGACTAGCCAGGAAATGGACATGGAAAAATCCCCTGGCCCCAGGCTGCATAGACCTAGTGGCAAAACCAAAAGGAAGAGATACTACTTATGGGCTCTTCTGGTGACTTCAAAAATCAGCCAAGAAGGGACAGACTTTGTGCACCACACATTGCTAAGACAATGGCAGCATTTTTCTAGCAAATACTGTCCAGCTATATGGTTGTTAAACAAATTTCACTGTTCCTAGCTGGAAAGATTCCAACCTAAACTGAAGAGTAGTGTTTTTATCAGTTCTTTCTGAAGTAACATTTTTATTTTTATTCCACATAGCAATTAAAGAGAGTCAGAAAGGATCACTGAAAATGTTAGCAGTTTATGGGAAAACATTCAATGTGAAAATATGAAGTGTTGGCAGTTCAAGTGGTAAGTGAAACAAGTCAGCATTTTAAGTGTTCCACATATAAATCAGTTTATCACATATATCTAATTAAGACATTATAGCTGAAGAAACTATAATTAATTTCACATCCTGTTCTCATGGTAAGTCTGGTATAGGCTGGGAATGCATCGCCTATGCTTGAATCACTTCTTTGTGGAGTTACATGTATTCTGTATAATGACAGAAAACTTCATGTCACATTTTGAAAATGGCATTTATGGTCTATTTATGGCTTCACAATTCAAGGTCATTTCCAGAGATCATTACCCTCCACTTATTCTGCCAGTTCTTTCAATAGTTTAACATAGTCAACTAATAATGTTTCCGAAGTATTAATTCCTAAATAGCCTTGGTTTGAAACAGATGCCCACTTAGGTACCTTGATGAATTTCAAACTAGTAAAAAGTCTATGTATTTCAGTAGGGTTTGTATTATAAATCTCAAGCATATATAATTAACTAAGGATCTTAAGCATTTGTTAATAAAGTGATTTTCATATTCCTGGAATGATTATTAAATTCTGTAAGAAAAAATGGTTCTTTTAACATTTTGTCTTTTATACAAAATAAATATTTCTTGTAATTTTAAACTCAAAAGCTGGTTTGGTTTGGTTTTTATGGAAAAGAGTATTTGCATAAAATAATGAAGTAGAAAAAGATACTTAGGAACAAGGAATAAGGCATTAAATCCTACTACATGCAATAAGATGGGTCTAAATCTCTTGGACATTTTTCAGACAGTATTGTGTCAAGCACATTTTATTATGAGCTCTATTTCATCTGTAAAGCAGGAAAAATTTTACTGATTTAACTTCTTTTACTTTGCATAGTCATTGGAAAACTCTCTAACAAATCCTTTTTTTTTTAATTTCACATCTCTAGGGACAAATTATCCCTCTTTTTCCAGTAATGCATGCAGACCTGCCTTGATACAAATATTAACCTCTCAGCATCTACAGTAATGATACATTTTCCTACTACTCTCCTAATTAGTCAGGCTTTGAATACTTTAATTATTACTTCTTAGTAATAATGGCTTTTTATACAAGTAGAGCTAATAGCACTGAATTATTAGTACTAATATACCCATATCACTCCAGCAATTAAACTATCTGGCATCAGATATCATACAATGCTGTGAATTTTATTATTTAATCTGCCTATGTCTACAAAAAATACTTATTTGCCTACAGTTGATCAACAGAGACAGATTATGGACCAAGTTCGTTGAATCTATACATTTGTTTCAGTAAGTACTAGCAAGTAAAACATATAAATGGAAAATAATTTTATATGAATGTAAACACAGGCACTAGTTGTGTTTGTTTACCAAAAAGATGTTTGTTTACCATTTGTCCTGCAAAGTCATGCAGAGAGGTGCTGTACTGCTAATGACATCCCACCTTCTGATATATTCACCGTGTGAGCTTAAAATGTCTTAGCTATGCTTAGGGTGGATCCTTGCTGCACTTGTCAAAGATGCCTCAGCCTAATGATGCCAGTATTTATCCTAGTCATGTTTTCAAAGGATTTCAAAGCACGGAACATCCATTTCTTATGGAAATACTTGTCTCCTTCAGAAATATCTTTAATGTTTACCTGGCTACATTTAAGACAGGAACCCAAGGCTTTATAAACACTACTCAATATTTAGCACAGTGCTTTGTTACAACATGAAGGTATACATAAATGAACCAAAACTATCAATATTTCACACAGGGCTTCTCTTACAAAAGGGCCAAGAAGGTGGTGTTTGGCTCTAGCCTGAAGACCAGAGTAGTTAACTTTTATAATTACTATAGCTAATAATCAATGACCACTCATTCATTCCTTCTTCACTGCCAGTTAGTAAAACAAGTCTCTCATCTCTGGCTTGAGCAGGTTTCAAAAGTGGGATCCAGAGCCACATGTTCAGCATCACCACGGGAAGAAGAGCATTTCCAAGCCTGCTGCACTCAGGAGCCATAGGCAGAAGGACAGGCACCTGAACAGGCTGAGGAAAAGATCTTCTCGCCGAGTCTCTAGTCTTCAACCAGAGCATAGTATTTTATGTTATTGGTGAGAAATCAAGCAGTGGGAAACCAAATGTTTAATTGAATAGCTAAAATGTATTCCAGACCTGGAGGGACACTTCATTTTTTCCTTACTTTGAACCCCTTTCCTGATCCTCCTGAAACTACTTCCCTTTCTTCTCTGTTGTCTGTCTGACTCTGCTCTCACTACATCTCTCACGGTAACCAGTTGCTCTATCTGTGAAAGATAATTTCATTCTGTGTTGGTACAGCTAGGAGAGATGATGCCCCACAAGGAAAGCTACAGAAGCATTTGATGGGAACAGTTTTGTATGCACGCAGTGTTTTCCACTTTCTACTCAACCAAACCCAAACAAGAAAAAGGGAATATTTCTGGGGAAAAAAAAAATTAAGCCAAAGCCCTTTTATGTCCCCAAAGTATAGGCAACAACACTGGCAACTACTATAATTGGGACTGCAGTGAGTAGTTCAAAGGAGTCAAGCCGATTGACAGCTCTCTCTGGGCTAATAACCACAGAACCTGAGCCATTTATTTTTTCTACAGCTAAATACTCCTACAAAAGCGTAAAAGGACAACACAAACTTTTGCTTTTTCTACACTATAAAAATATTTATTTTGCCACCTGTTTAGAAGCCTCCAGGGTACTTTTCTGCTTTCTAGCCTGATTTCAGTGGCACACCATCCTCAGCACAATGAGGCATATGTCATCCTTGTAACAGACTTCCTTGAAATTCTATTCCTTTTAGGTCATTTACAACAAAAAACAAAACCAAAACAAAACAAACAAACAAAAAAGGTACTGCAGAAGCCACCAAAGACTTTGTTTAGACTCAAGAACAGTTCACAAGAGCCAAAGATAATTTCTGAAATAACAGTGGGAGCTTCTCTCTGTTCCAAAATCTGGGTATATTTTTACACATTCCCCAAATGACTCATGGGATAGTCAATAAATTGATGGAATAGCCCTGAGGGATTTAAAAAGATTATACCAATCTAGTTAGCTAAAACACTGGGAACACATTAAAATCGTCAAAACTATTATATGCTTTGAAAAATATGAAGTTATTTAAGCCTAAAACATATTGCATATTCTATTACAACAGAGTACATTAAGAAACAGTTGACAATTTTTTTTCTTCAAAATAAGTCCTGGGCTAAATAACTATTCTTTCTCCATCCAATTTGTCTACACTGTTTCCTCACCACAACAATAATCCTTCTCTCAGCAGTGTGTGTTAACCTTAATGCAAAATATCTAACCAAGAAGCAATGCAATATGGTAGAATTAGGTATTCAGCATATGCAGTACTTATCTGTATTATGAATAGTGTACATCTAAGATACCTCTAAATTGACCCATTTATGCATTAGAAATTAGCAAGATTCAGAAAAGTTTGAAAGAATTCATCACAGAATCTTTTTTAGATCTCCCATGCACTCTACTACTGTTTCACTACTGCAGCAATACAGATCACTGTCTTACTAAACTTATGGGAACATGTACTTCATTCGATCACAAACCAGACTAACCTTTAAAGTCAGTATTTTTGCATGTTTTACTTCACCACAGCTGTGCTCCAACTACATTAGTGCTTAAAGTACAGCCAGCCAGCCAGCTGTGCAATTGCTCCGTCAGCAACACAGTCTTTTAAATCCAAGACACTAAAATGACTGTTTAAAAATGTGTTGAACTATTTAGCAGTGATAAGAATACTGAACAGGAGCGGCTGTTTGCTGGTTAATGATGGGTGAGAGATATAATTTCCTACCCATGAAAATAGATGATTTTCTTAGGACTTGCATTGTCGTACTACTGCGTCCTATTTACAGCACACAGCACTGCATGAAAAAAAAACAAACCACCACACAACAAACATAAGCAGGCTGAATTCCATCGACCTTTATGAGGCAAAAGCTATCGCTCCATTAAGAAATTTGGCACACAGACAGAGAGCATCTGTTATTGGTCTAAGGGGCCGCCCTGACTCTAAATGGTGACACCCTCAACTAGAATGACTCCACAGTTTGTGAATTCTCAGTTTTAAGTTATATGCAATGAATAAACACTGCTTGCTATTCTTTTTTTCTGGGAAAAAAAAAAAAAAAAGAAGTCTTTAATTCACTAAGCATTAAATATTGCCTATTAAGCTTCTTATTGAATAAGTGGGCCATTACAGTAAATAACCAATTTAACTTATCTTTTCATAATCAGTAGTGCCATTCCATGATTCCTGACTCTCCTTAAGCATAATGTCAGCTTCTGACCTTGATACCTTTTAAACTTCTTACTACAACTATTCCTAAGAGACAAATTCCTGCTATTTGTTGAGACACCAGAAAATTTTGCTCTCTCTTCTACAAAAGAATGTTGGAAGGATATGCTGGCCTCAAGAAGAGTAAAAAACTTTCCAGAAAAATCTCTGATGAGAAAGCAGATAAGTCAAAAATAACAGACAGAGTTTAAGCCTAGCCCCATTGAAATGTTCAAATGGCCAATGGATCAAAGCTGATTTGCTGGGTCAAAGCCCATTCAACACCAACGAGGTGCTAACTTTTCTTACTCATCTAACGAGATAAGCAATCCCTAAGTTATTAGGAAAGGTTGAGCCTATTTCCCCATACATTTGTACTGAGGGAAAAATAAGTCTATAACAAATCACAGCTCCTTCAGGAGTAAATTCCATACTCTGGCACCATTTATTAAGTCAGACTGATACACAAAGCCAGAATTTTATCTTCCTGATGGATATCTTCCTCACTTCTAGCATTTCCAGCCTTTCACCATTAAATTTTCTCTGTCCTCCAACAACCTCATTGAGCAATGCACAAAGTATTGTGCACAGCAGTCACTTCCAGTTAAATACATTGCTAACTAGTTTCTGATAATATATACGTATTCTTGTGGTTTGCTCTTAAGTTTTCCAATGAATCTATTAATTCAGTTTGTAGGTGATGGCCATAACCAAAATGTTGGAATATATCCATGGATGAAGAATATAAAAATCCAAATATTTTAGCCAAAGTTTCTAAAAATGTCTGTAGCTTTTCCAGGAAACTTTCTGTGCTTTATTCTTTAGATGTTGTTTGTAGGTCAGGCTCTCCTCCTGGGAGAGATTTTTCATATAAAAATTCTGTTTTGTCAAAATCCACTTTTGCAGTGGGAGTACCCACATGTGGTTTTCCATCAGCCATAATATGAGCAAAACAGTTGAGGTTGAAACTATAAGTCCTGTTAAAGCGTACATTTTACAGTTTGTTCTTTTTCATTTTTCTGCTCTCTAAACATGAAAGGATGCATGAATCTAGCTGAGGCAGAGGTGCATGGAGTAAGAATCAGTTACAGTCAAGGCTAAAATAGCCCTTTTCTCATTAAAGGTTTGATATTGGAGCTGTTATGGTCTAACAGGGATGGAAATCCTGCACCAAATGAGGTACAGTATTTCAGCACAAAAACGAGAATTGTTTGGTTGAGTCTTACCCCTGCATTTCCCAAGTTTAATCAGAGCCCTAATGTTAGTTTAGTTTATTTTTCCTTTGGATTATTTTCCTTTGGATTATTTTGTTGGTGCTTAAATGTAGAGCAGGTGAATATATAGTTATGTATATATAGTTATAACAGACATTTTCTTTAAAATTAAATCTGATGGTGAAGAGTACAAAGAAACCTTCTGATGGATCTTAGTACAGCAAAGCTCTGATTTTCCCCCAAGTTCAGCAGTTTCACCATTGTGCCAGTGGTGAGGCGTCCTCATGAAGACAACCACTTCGCAGAATTGGTTCCACTCATCTGTGAGCCCCAAAGCCAAGCTTATGCCACTAACATCACTGTATCAGGACTATAATCATACAGGCTCCTGAATCAAACATTACCAAAACAGTTCCTCTAGTATGAATCCACAATAGTATCCTTCCCATCAACCTCACACGTAGTAGTAGTATTGGTGTCATAAAAGATGTCTTTATGTACTATCACAATTAAAATAAAAATATTTTTCTACCCAAGACATTGGTGCACCAAGTAGGCTGCATATTTCACAGTCGAGAAAAAAAAAACAACCCAAACAAAACAACGAAGCTTCAGAAAAGTCCTAGCTTCCCTCCTATGTCAGCTTTCTTCCAAAATACTTTAAAAATGTGTTTCTCTTCTGGCTAGAGAATACATCTTCATTGAGGGTCTTGAACTCCCTGAGCACTGGCTGTAAACCTGACAGCTCCAGCCACACACCGAGGCACAACAAAGGGCCATCCTTGCTGTCACAACATGTTTTAGACTCTCAAACTCAAATTAGGCCGAACTTTGTGTTAGTAATTAACTGCCCTTGATAAGTGATCCAGGAATATAAATACATGCATCAGTCAATTAGAGTTTATGTAGTCAAGCATTTACCCTCAGCTGTACCTAAATTAAAATATATCTGAATCAAGCATGCAAGGAAAAGTAGCTTGTATACATTTGGCCAACCCATTTTTACAAAATGCTTAATCACATCATCTAAAGGTCAGTTGCACAATTTAGTATGTCAAATACCACCTTCAACAGGAAAAAAAAAAAATCATTACTTTAATATACTTCAGTGAACAGTGAAAATAATGAGAAAGGACAATATTTTGTTAGAATCATAGAATCATTAAGGTTGGAAATTACCTTAAATATCATCAAGTCCAACAATCTGCTAACCATTATCATGATCACTAAACCATGTCCTGAAGTGCCACATCTAGACATTTTCTGAACACCTCCAGAGATGGTGACTCCACCAGCTCCCCGGGCAGCCTGTTCCAGTGCCTCACTGGTCTCTCAGTAAATAAATTTTTCCTAATATCCAACCTAAACCTCCCCTAGCACAACTTTATCCTATTTCCTCTCATCCTATCATAGTTATCTGGGAAGAGAAACCAACACCTACCTCACTACAACTTCCCTTCATGTAGTTCTAGTGAAGACAAAGATACTGTCCAGAACCATAGACTTGTGAGTGTCCAGTTGGTATAGCAAGTCATTAACTGCTTCCTCCTAGATTACGGGGTGTTTGTTCTGCTCTCCATCCCTGTCTTCCAGCTCAGGGTGCTAAATACCCCAAGAATAACTGGTCTGACTGTTGAAGACTGAGGCAAAGAAGGCATTCAGTACATCAGACTTTCCCTCATCATTGGTGACAATGTTCCCCTCTGCATCCAGTAATGGGTGGAGATTCCCCTTGGCTCTCTTTTTGTTGCTAATGTATTTATAAAATCTTCTTTTATTGTCTTTTACAACAGCAGCCAGATTGAGTTCTGGCTGGACTTCCGCCTTTCTGATATTCTCTCTGCATGATCTAACTAAATCCCTGTACTCTTCTTGAGTAGCCTGCCCCTTCTTCCTAAATTGGTAAACTCTTCTCTTTTGCCTATGTCACAGCAAAAGCTCCCCTGTTCAGCCAGGCTGGTCATCTACCCCAACAGCTCATCTTACAGCACATGGGGACAGCATGCTCCTGTGCCTCTAAGACTTTCTTCTTAAAGAATGTCCAACCTTCCTGGACCCCTTTTTCCTTTAGGACTGTCTCTCAAGGGACTTTTGCAACCAGAGTTCGGAACAGGCCAGTCAGCCCTCCAGAATTCCATGGTAGTAGTTCTGCTGATCCCTCTCCTTCACCAAAATTTGAGAATTCTATCATTTCATGGTTGCTAAGCCCAAGACAGCCTCCAACCACCATATCACCCACCAGTCCTTCTCTGTTAGTAAACAGATCTAGCAAGGCACTGGTAGGCTCACTTACCATCTGAGTCAGGAAGTTCTCTTCCACACACTCCAAGAACCTCTTGGACTGTTTCTTCTCTGCTGTGTTGTATTTCCAGCAGACATCTGGGAAATTTAAGTCCCCCAATAAGAATGAGGACTGGTCATTTTGATACTTCTGCCATCTGCTTGTAGAATGCTTCATGTGCCTCTTCATCCTGGTTGGGTGGTCTATAACAGACTCCCAACAGGGTATCTACCTTACTGGGCTTCCCCGTTATCCTTACCCATAAACACTCAACCTTACCATTGCAGTCATTGATCTCTATACAATCAAAACACTCCCTAATATTCAGAGCAACCACAGCAACTCTCCCTCCCTGCCTGTGCCTTCTTGAAGGGCTTGTAGCTATCGATTGGAGCATTCCAGNCAAAGAAGGCATTCAGTACATCAGACTTTCCCTCATCATTGGTGACAATGTTCCCCTCTGCATCCAGTAATGGGTGGAGATTCCCCTTGGCTCTCTTTTTGTTGCTAATGTATTTATAAAATCTTCTTTTATTGTCTTTTACAACAGCAGCCAGATTGAGTTCTGGCTGGANCCCCAACACTGGCATGCCACCCTTAGGCTCATCTCTAGTGAGTCTGGTTTCATCCACTCCCCACTTTGAGCCTAGTTTAAAGCCCTGTCAATAAACCCTGCCGACTCATAAAGCAAGAAACATTTTCTCTCTTTGAGTCATCTGAATTCTGTCTGCTGCCAGCAGGCCCGGTGCCCTGTAAATCTCCCCATGATCAAAACAGGCCCAAAATTCTGCCAATGGCACCAGCCTCTGAGCCACGGGTTAATCTGGTGTGTTTTCCTGGCCCTGCCACTGAAGGGACTGAGGAAAACACTACTTGCTCGCCTGAGCCTTCAGCCAATCCCCTCAGTGCCCTGACGTTCTTTTTCATCACTT
>VWZY01001081.1:273066-294976 GCA_013399075.1 Chloroceryle aenea | reverse complement strand
GGGGCCCCCTTGCCCGCCTCAAGAACTTACCGCTCGTAACAGCACTTACCAGTGCTGCCACCTCGCCGTGCACTGTCTGACAAGCCCGGTTTTTTTGGTATGTGCCTCTCAACTAGAACGATGTCTCAATAAAGAGTGAATGGTGTCAAGTCATTCTGGGATAGCTTTCAGCCCTGTGTCAAACAAGATACATAAATACTCATGGAGTGTTTCCAAACAGTCTTCAAGCCACAGTAATTTTTACCAAACTACCTGGAATTCTATCCCTCAGAAAAAAAAATAAAAAATATCCGAAGTCTCTAACAGTAAGATTGGCTTATTTCTCTTATTTCATCCTAGATTGGGAAAAAACCAAAACAAACAAAACAACAAACCTCAGTGATTCATGTTCTTTACTCTTGTACTATATCACAGCTTCTATATTTTCTTGGGACTGTAATATCTCTTCTATGAAGAAAGGCTGAGAGAACTGTGGCTGTTCAGTCTGAAAAAGCTGAGAGGGGATCTTATTAATGTCTATCAATATCTGAGGGGTGAGTATCAAGTGGAATGGGCTAGTCTCTTTTCAGTGATGACCTGTGATAGAACAAGGAATAATGGGTATAAGGTAGAACATGGGAAGTTCCATCTCAATATGAGGAGAAACTACTTTACTGTGAGAGTGATGGAGCAGTAGAACAGATTGCCCAGGAAGGCTGTTGAGTCGTCTTCTCTGGCAACTTTCAAAAAACATGCCTGGATATGTTCCTGTGTGGCCTATCCTAGGTGATCCTGCTCTGGCAGGGGGGTTGGACTGGATGATCTCCAGAGGTCCCTTCCAACCCCTAACATTCTGATTCTTGTCTCTTAGTCAATAAATATTTCTCAACACCCTCCAATACACACACTCCAGCTAAGTTAAAAACTGAGCCCTTAGGATCAAAGGTGGTTCAGTAGTTTTTTCTACAAAATGCAAGAAATTAAATTAATTTGTTTCAGAAAGTCACTTTCCTTTGCTAAGAATATTCACAGGAGTATTTGAAAGAATGTCCTTGAGCAGCAAATTTTCTTACCAATAGCAATTTTGGTCTAGTTATCTACACAGAAATCTGTTGCAATGGTGAGGAGAGTAATAAAGATGATTGAAATAGGAGTAGAAAGCAGTCAACTAATAAAAATGCAAATGACTAAACAAAAGACAGAAAGAAAACTCCACTTTCATGCCATGTTCACAGATCTTAAACAAAGAGGAAGCTACTGCATTATCTTCATCTGGAGTCTAGCCTTCAGATCCCTGCTGATTTGCAGCTTTCTAAACAACGAAATGTACAAATTCTTCATTGCTTTATGACTTTCATGGTAGAGTACAAGTAAATCTAAAGCTTCAAAATGATGCATGTGCATTCATAATTTGGGTAACCACTGTCATGGATCATCGTAATTTTCTGCAGACACGCCCAGACTGAGCCCTGTCACTTGATTTATGAAGTTTTACACTTCTTAGATGAATACATAAACAGATTCCTTTCAGGCAGCAAACAAGAGACCAGTGCCTAAGGCGAGGAAATCAGACATCCAAAAGCCATCAAAGGAAGGCTCACTACCTTCAGATTCAAGTCAAAGCCCCTGCCAGCCAAACCTAGGGAAGTCAGATTCCCAAATGCTCGTGGCCCTGAGCGTATAAGGACACCAAACAGAGGTTTCTCAGTATTATTTAACAACAAGAATACAACCTTCTTTATTTACCCTGTCATCTGACCAAATTTTGAAGGTTCAGATGAACAAATAAATAAATGTGTGTCAATTCCCCCACACCCTCGTAGGCAATGTGCTGACAGTGAAGATTCAGCTGAAGCAGGAGATTCAGTTCTACTTGATGTTATGTAGCTGCAATTGATAAAATCATGCTGAGGGCAGTGTAGAATTTACCAGCAGATCTTAGAAATAAATAAAAAATAAAAACAAAAAAAAAGAGGAAAAAAAAAGAAGGCAATATTAGGAAATATTTTCCCTCCTTTTTTAAAGTTTGAGAAAGCAGAGCAGTACCTCTTTTGAAACACTGAATTATCTTCATATGAAGAAGAAGCCCACCTCTTTGAAACTGGATGTTTCCAACTTCAGCCTACATCTGCATTCTAATGGAGATAGGCGTGGAGAAGGAGGGAATGCTTTCTGTTTTGGAGGTCCACTGGTGGAGATTGGGGTCATATTCTCAGCAGCTGTGTTTTCATTTCTTCTTGGTCAGGTTACGGGCATCATTGAATGTTGGGTTTGGGGGGTGTTGTTTGTTTCTTTGGTTGAGCTATTTCTTAATATTACCCAGCTGTATTGTTTTAACACCCTCATGGTTTCATGGCTAAAGAAATGTAATCTGGAATAAAGAAAAATATATGCTTACTGAGTTCCTTTAAAAGGTCTAAGTATGTGGTGTCAAAACATGTAGACTTGAAAATGCTTGATTTTAGTAGATAATGCTTGACAGCTCCCTTTGCTTCAACTGGTGACCTACCTAACACACTCTATATGATGGTGCTATCATTCTCCTTTAGGATAGGGTTGGTTGTTGAACCACTTGCCTCTGCACTTTTATTTATAATCAACATTTAGTAAAAGCTATGACTCTGACTGAAGCTCTTTTATTCCTCAGAGAATTTTTATGTGATTTTTAACCAAAGTAACCATTGACATTTGATTCTTTCTTTAAACAATCCCATCAGACATTTATATGATTAACATTTACGATAAATTCTATTGTATTTATCATTTGCTTTCTATTCTTTATATAAATAACTAGATCTCCGTTGAGTATAACAGTTACCCAGTGTAACTTCCCACCCTTCAACTCTTTTAAAGGGCTTATGGGTGGTGCATTTCACCACAGATGTGCTCACAGCTCTTGGGACTGCTTTGAACTAGTAGTGTCTACAAGGAAGCTGCATACATTGTCATACCTTGGGGTTTCCCCACATTTCCCAGAGGCAGACTAAAAGAAAAGCAAAGCAAACCAAAAAAATTCCCCAAAGCAGTGGGATCACCTGTCATGAAGCAGGAGCAGCCTTTTCCATCAAGCAATCAGAAACCACCCAAGTTCTCATTTCACCTCAATACAAATGAGAGGAAAGATAACAACAGCAAAGAACACAGCACAAGTTTCACCTAAAAGCAACAAAGCACACTTCCTCTGAGACTCTGCTGTTTTGCTGATCCATTCCACACACATCAAGGCAGTACGACTGTAGGAGATAAGGGAAAGGATGCAGGCAGATAATCCTTATAATCAGAAAGGCTATAAAGGACAGTTTTCTTAGTTTGCTCTCAGACTTCTAGAGTGCTTAATGGCTCCCATCTGGCAGACATACTATCTTTGAAATTACTGAGACTTTTCTGACATTTATGTATAAAAGGATGTTATTCTACCAGGGCAACTCTATCATCATAAATAGCTGTAATAGAAGAAAAAATTGTTTGTATTAACTTCAGTAGAGGATTATTTGACTGTCTAAAATTGTTGTATTCAAACTTTATACATCACCTCACTTTATTTTCTAAGGTAAAACAACAATGAAAGGAGGTATAATCATGTAGAAAAACATCTCAGTAAGGAAGTTCAGGTGTGTTGAAAAGCCATAGCTTGTGAAAGGGAAGCAAATTGTTTTGCACTGCTGCCTAGCTAAAACCACATCAAGGAATAGGGAGTGCATGTGCCACACATGGTGGGACTCTAGGGGAGGTACAGCCATTAGCCCCGTGCACATCTGTAACTTCTTACTATTGCCTTTCCATAACAGGCATGTGGTTTTAAAGTCATACTAACATGACATGGGGAGCTATCGATCTTAACACTGCACTGGCAATTGGAGAAGGCAAAAACCCTTCAGACTTTAAGCTGAATAGAAAGCAACTTGGAGAACACTTTAAAAGAAAGGAAGTTAACACCTCTGATTGTGAACAATGAAATCCAGTGGGCAAGTCACTACATTCATAAATCATATTTAATACTTCTATTAAATTATGTCAAATTGACAGTATAATTATTCAGGAAATATTTCAGAACCCTTACATAAATTTTAAGCTAGTCACAAGCAATGAAACCAGAAAACCAAAAGTATATCTATTTTTATCATGTTGAACAACATTTTACAAGCATAAATAGCTTCACCAGTGGCTATGGACTATAAATAGCTGCTTAATAATCTTAAAATAATTCAGATAGCCTCTCTGAGACTTATTACTCTCTTAATTTTGTGCATTTGATTTGTCACAGGAGTCATGTGCACACAAAGAGAAAGCAAAAACTGAGAGGAAATGAAATAAATACATCAGACTTTCCTGCTTAAATAAGGATATTGTGTTCTTCTGAGCTAAAAATGTACCTTAGTTTGTCATAGATGACAATATTTATTCTGTATTTCATGTTCTGCATAGGTGATACCCAGCAATCAAGGAGTCAATAGTAAATACAAAATGTGTTACTTTGTGGAAGTATACAATCAGCACACTTCAATATTGATACCAAAAGTGATTATTGTAGTCATATAATTCCCGTTATTTTGATCCTGACTTTGCCTTTACATTCTGTTTTGAGAGGTTTTCCAGTGAATTTCATGTCAATGACATTTGAAAAGCAGTTGCTCATGTGGTTATACTTTGCTTTCTTAGTGACATGAACTATTTAAATTTATTAAGGAAATTAATATGTAATGTATTTTCTACTAACAGAAGCAAATGTGGACCCACCCTCCTAGCTCTGAACCCAAGTGTACTCAGTCTAAAGGAATACAAATTATTCTGGAAGGAAGTTTTATAAATATTGTATTGCTTCTCATACTTTTTTTTTTTTTTTTAAATACACACAAGGATGTACACAAAGTGGTACTATGAATCATACCAAGTATGGAACATTTGGTAAGAGTTCTGTTACAACCACTCTAGAAATGATGATAAATCTAAAAGCTATTTGGTCAAAGCACAAACAATGCAACAAATGTGTTCTCACTGTACAGGACACATCACTCTTGTAAAGGTAGCAACAAGTTACGAGGATATCTTGTCAAAAAGAGAGACTCATGCTTACACTTTATAATGGGATCTGCCTGTGTAAAAGAATACTGAGCGAACAGCAACCACAGAAACAGAAGTGATGCGTATGGTGTATTTTTTATGATCTGAAAGCTATGTCATCGGACTTTCTCATATCCATCCTTTCAGATAAAAAAAAGGAAAAAAATCAAATATTAATGGCAGAAAAATACTTTTGATACATTTAAAAAACATAACTCATTTCAAATGAAATAGTAAAATTTATGCTCTTGCTCAAACATCAAATAATCTCACTTGTGTCATGATGCTTTGACTCTAAAAAGCAAGCCTTCATATAATTGCATGAAAACTTGTCTACTACATAAATAGTAAAACCTTATATATACACTAGTGTAAACCCCTCTTTTGTCCTTTCTCCCTGCTTTCCAAGAAAAGGTCATCTTCAAGAAACACTTTAACAGAATTTAAGTGAAAAGACTGATGAAATAGCAAACTTTAAAGTTTGATCTCTCCAAGTTACTGTGTAGCATCTGCTTGCTCTCTCTGATTTGAATCAAATGGACCCAAATGAAATGCTTTGTGGATTGACTCACTTGAAGGAGCAATGAGATTAGGTGAGGTAGATGCCAGAGGGGACACTGTGAATGGACAGTGAGAAGCAGACCACCAGGAGCAATTTGCTACTGCTCAGAAATTTACTAGGTTCAGAATAGCAGCAAGAAATGAAATACTTCAGTAGCACCTTGCTAATTTCACCTGGTCAGCTGCAGCCTAGGTGTTGTGTAGGCATGGTATATGGTCCTTACTGAGGAACATGTCTGGTGCAGGAGAATTGGCCAAATGACCAGTGGCATGAGTTTGCAGGTGAAGTATGTGTGAGGCTAGCCAACAAATTACCATATAAGGCATCAACCATAAGGCCTGGCCATCTTCTATTCACACAAGCAAAACTGTCCTTCCAACCCCACCAAAGAGCACTGATGTGTTTTAATGAGAGCAACACAGCCAGTTCAATGGCTGTGCTTCTTCTGATGGCCAGCATTTCTGACACTGGGGCTTTGTGACATCAGACACACCAACAGACCAGGCTACTCATCGTGAACAGCAGCAACTACATTTTGGCCAAGTGTAGTCTTCAGCAGCTAGTTTGGTACATTGGAGCACTTATGAGTCTCCTGTAGGGAAGATTACAGCCTTTGAGGAACCTAATAAGCAGACACTAATACTCTTTCTATCTATATCTTACTCAAATAAAAACTTGGGTTATTTTTGAAAGAGAACTTTTTTCTTACATACATTCTCTATTTGGTAATAAACACAACATGAAGACACTCTGCACAATATCCAGTACTGCTCTACCCCAATGACACATGCAAGAATTAAAATGGCATTAATATTCTCCTTTTCCAGATGTAAACAGTAGTTGCCTTTTTAACTTTTAATGACCTTTAATAACTGTAAAAAAATATTAAAAAGCTCTGTAAGAGAGAAAACCACACTTGGCTCAAATATTTGGTGCTTCATTTTTAGATTATTTATTTTCAAAGCTAGAATTTTTGCTTTCAGCAATTCCATATTATCTTTCTATTTTAGCATTTTCACATGAATATTAAGTTGACATCAAGAAATACACGTATAGTGTTTATATAATATCTTTGAATTTAGTTCAGTGGCCCTTTAACCTTTAATGGGTGTTTGTAAGCAAAGACAGTAAGGATCAAACACCTATTGATTCCTTCTACACATAGGAGACAACAGCTTGTATCCACAACATAAAGATGTAAAGAAAAATGCCAAGACCCTCCTGCAGGCAATATATTCCTGTGTTTGAAAGTCATTGTATGAAAAAAAAGATATATAGAAAAGAAACAAAAAAAAACAGCAATTCAGATAAATAAATACCAATAAATTAAAGAGGTCTTTGCACTAAATAAATAAATAAATAAATACAGCACATGCTTCCACCATGAAAGCATTCAGAGTCTTTTGACTCAGTTTCCCCATCTATTGATTTGAATGTCCAATGTTGAAGACTTCTGGTCCCATGGTTCCCTCCCACTTTCCAGAGAGGCCCTGCACACTATACCTGGTCAGTGAAGCTACAGACCCCAGCACAGCCTTACACATCCCCAGTTTATTCCACTGTCATGAAGAGGTGCCTGTTAGATTGCCTCACACCTGGCTGTATCACTACTTCATATGCACTGTCCCCCTTCACTTGCTTTAGATGAGCCTTCATGGTCCTCTGCTTTTAATACAGTCCTGGAAAGGGATTTTACGCTCTCAAATTGTCAGCCAACTATTGCTTTAAAAGTAATATGAGCTCTGTGTCAGCTCTTTTAACTCATTGCAATTTACTACGAACGTAATTCTGGCAAAAGCCCCATAGCCCTTTCTTCCTTCACTCAGTATGTCTGGGGAATCTGTACTCCCATACCCAGCTGTCCGTGGCTGAGATTTGGTTATGCAGAAGCCTGACTCACCCTCATCATCTTTAAGTCATTTGTTGCTTATTCAGTCAGTAAGGGTAACACCACCTCATTGCCTCTATATACAGAGCTTAAAAATAGTACTAACAAGATCAGCCAAGGCATTTGCATGATCTGAATCAGGCTGTCCCTTCCGACGCTTTATCAATAGATGGCAGCAAGAAGCTCCTTCTATCCTGAGCATCAGAGAGGAAGATGCACCTTGATAGGAACACAGGACAAGTTTTCCAATAGAGTTCAGATACTAGATGTTAACAGCCAGCCATATGTTGTGGCTCATTCAGGAATGATTCAGTATGCTCTGAAGCAACACAGAAGTATGGGGATGACCCTTTAATAAAGTGTCCTGACACATTTGCAGTACATTGAGAACGTGTCAACAAGAATTAAAATACATTTTGCACTTGTGTTTCCTTTTATCTTAACTGGAGTGGGTTAAAATCCTAAAATGTAACATAACAAGCAGTGAAAACAATATCTAAACCAGGTCAGGATGTCATCTGCACTGCAACAAAGGCTGCAGAGGTTGGAACTCATGGACAGTGTGACTTTGATAACAGCCCACTACACGGTTTGACCAGCTTGTGTGTTTAGAAACAAGATGCAATTTACATTACGGGAAAATTTGGATGTGTATTAAAAATAACTTTTTTTTTTTTTTCCCTAGGAAAGATGAGTCCTTCAGGAGCCTCTCAAAACTACTGCATCCTTCCTTCTTGTGCTCAGTTTGACTCTTTTTTTTTTTCTGGATCAGCCTTCCAACACCCTGTTTTCTGAGTTCATCTACTCATACGTTTTTTACTCTACATACTTTTTCTGTTCTCAGAATCTGTCTTTACTCCCAAATAACCTTTTCTCACACCCCCACCTACCCCTCTTGTGCAGCGTTCATTTTTTTTTATTTTTACCTTTCTTCATTTCTTATGCCCCTAGAGTGAAAAATCTTCACATAAAAGTTTCTCTTTCCAGTCCCACATGTTGTAAACTCACTGAGCTAGACAGGTTATCAAAACCAGGCAAATGAACCAGTGACCTCTGAAGGATGTGTGAAATAGAAATGAATACGCCCAAGCCCTGCTGCTGCCACACAAACAGAGGTATTGTGTTAGAATTGTTTCGGACACAGTTTTTACTATGATATTTAGATATATCTGCTTAGACATATAAATATTTAAGCAAACCATTAATAGCTTTTTCACACAGAGGATATTTCAACATAATTTCCTGAGCAGATAATATCCAGTAAAAGAGGAAACTACCTTCTTTGAAGTATTCAAATAATACTTCTAAGAGTCTTGAATTTCATTGTTCAATTTCAATATTAAAAGGATTCAGAACACTGACCTCAAGACTTCTCATTTCCTGCATCAAGCTGCATGCTTTAAAAAAGTAATTTTGAAAAGAAGTTAATATTTTGCTATTCTTTTCAGTAGCAGTTCTATTACTTCTGCTTAAGATCTGCCAAGTTCTGGAGCAATTAGCAGTTTCTTACACAGATAATGACTAAGACTTCAAATGTCTACAGCATCACTTCTGAATATCTAAAATCAGCTGCAGCAGGGATAGTGCTATGAACACAGGAACATCTGCATACCCAATAAACTTCTCTTAGTCTCCTGCATGTCTAATCAGAAAGGTCTAGGAGTGCCAATGGCAGTTAAAACTACATTAATTTCTGGCTTCTTAACATGGCTAGTACTACACTGTTGGTAAGTGATGTGATAAGTTGAGCTGGAGACATAGCTAAATGTGTGAAGGAATCTAATATTTTTTGTCGAAGGCTGGGGGAACACATATACTGGACAGGCTGAGAGTGCCTCATCCCATCACCCAGCTCTCTCCCAGCAGGTTTAAGAACTTTACTCGTTGCATTGTTTCCATCACCTTTTTCTTATTTCTTTTTTTTTCTCCCCTCCCCTTCCCTCAAAGTTCTATTGCTGGGAATACAGAAAGAAAAACTATTTTGGGGGAAAACCTTCCTTCACCACCTTCTGTGGCCCTTTTCATCCACCAGCTTTATGGGATCTTCTGATCTCACTCACTACAACCTCTCTCTAAAAAGTTCTTTGGGGATTTTAGGCAAAAGCATGTAGTTACATCACCTTGTGTTTAAACTTAAGCTAAATGATATCAGGCTTGTTTTATTTGCAGTCTTCTCTTTCCAGTCTTTTAAATAAAAGCCAAATATTCAGACTTAGCACAGAATTCTTCCCTTGTTTTTACAACTGTCATAACCAAACTCAACAAGTATTTTTGCAGGCATCTCAGAGAATGTTTAGCAAAGCTTCAAGTTGGGGAGCACTTTCTGCCACGTTAAAAAGAGGCAAAACAGAGTCATGAGCTTAGGTGGAAAACATTTCCCCAAAAGGGTGAAAAAACAACATTTTTTCCTGCAAAGTTCTGATAAAAGAGAGATAGCCCTAGGCACCGAGCAGAGGTAAAAAGCCTCATGCTTGTTAATTTATTATTCTTTTCTAAGCAACAGAGAACACTGCAGAAACGTGTGGCTGAGGAGATACGGATTTTTAAAGTTAATTTATGGTATGCAATATTATTTCAACTTATCAAAAATGTGCAGAGGCGGTGACACCTACACTTTCAGCCAGAGGGTGGCCATAGATCTATTTCTGCTGCACTGGAAGCTGCAACCCCCTCTCCTGTTATGCTTATTTGCACATCACTACCCAGCAAAAGTACAGTCACATATTAGCTGTGTGGCATCACGTCATGGGACTGCAGCATGGGGGAGCAGGCAGTACAGCTAGCTGCTGCATTCCTCCTTGCAGGTCATGGATGTCACAGGATGCACATCTGGAACATGTTAGAGGCATTCATTTTGACATGATGAACATGGTACTGGTCACAGAAGAGGAAATGCTGCAGAGCACTGGAAAACTGCCTTGGTGGAAAAAGACCTAGGGGTGTTGGTCAACAGCCATCAGAATATGAGACAGAAGTGCGCCCAGGTGGCCAAGAAGGCAAACAGCATGCTGGCTTGGATCATGAGTAGTATGGCCAACAGAGTAGGGAAGTAAGCATCCCCTGTACTAAGCACTGGTGAGGCCACACCTTGAATACTGTGTGCAGTTTTGGGCCCCTCACTACAAGAAGGACATTGAGATGCTGAAGCATGTCCAAAGAAGAGCATCAAAGCTCTTAAGAGTAGTGGGTGAGGGAACTGGAGTTGTTAGTCTGGAGAAAAGGAGGCTGAAGGGTGACCTTGTCACTCTGTATAGCTACCCGAAAAAAGGTTGCAGTGAGGTGGGAGTCAGTCTCTTCTCCCATATAAAAAGTGATAGGACAAGAAGATATGGGCTTCAGGTTGCACCAGGTGAGGTTTAGATTGGACATTAGGAAAAATTTCTTCACCAGAAGGGTTTTCAAGCACCGGAACAGGCTGCCAGGTGGTGTTACCATCCCCAAACGTATTTAAAAGATGTACAGGTATGGCATTTAAGGACATGGCTTCGTGGTGGACTTGAAAGTATTAGGCTTGCAGTTGGGTTTGATGATTTTAAAGGTCTTTTCCAAAGTAATGTTTTCTATGATTCTATGAAATGAGAGCAGCTTATGACTGACCCTGAAGCATTTATTTTTGCTGCATGACCTCTCCCCAAAAGCAAGGGTGGGAGACAGTCCTGAGGTGTGCCTAGACTATGGTGACAGGAGCATGCTGTAGAGGTGAGGAATTGCAATATGAAGTGCATTTGAGCCATTATCTCAACTAATGCTAGTTTGATGAACAAAAACTAGGAAAATTGTCTATCATTCTTAAGAGGAAACTAAAGGAAAGCAGGAACAATGGCAATGAGGACCACAAGGCACAAAGTCTTTTCTGAAAGCTAATCCACTAAGCAACAACCTCCAGGAAAATATTGTTCATTCTGAAGAGTCTTTACTACACAACTTAAGACACCATTCTGCAACTCACTATCAAGTTCTGTTCTGATGTACTGCACACAAATAGAATTCATTACATAGGTGAAAATTCTGTTTTGTCATAAGTTACAAGTGGACACCAGTAAACTGTGTCCTAAACTGGAACTAAATTTCATTACTTTAAAGATTCCATTCATACAGTGATCATCAGATAAAGGATACATTAATATTTTAAATGCTTGTATTAATCAGATCACATACCCACACAGACCAATTTCAATAGGATTCCCCTTGCACACTTCTGTAAATTGCATCTCACCTAAGGGTGTTTGAGAACAGAATTGCACCAGATTCCCACTGCTTTTTTTATTTTCTTGCTGCTGTTTGCATTCTTGTAGTGATACACAGGACAATTTAAGGAGAGACTGCTGTAATTTGAAGGCGTAGCCCTTCCCTCTGCAGCTCATACAAACCTCTTTCGCTCCTCTTCATCTCAGTTTACTCACAGAAGAACAAGCACTGTGCCCAGAACTCAGCTGCCTTCTAAGCAACAATACCTGTCACCTTCCATCACCCTGCATATTACAGGCCTTCCTCACTAAGTTACTGTAGGACAGGCTGGTGAAGCCTCCTGGTCTCTTTTCTCTATTATTCTGTTAGCACCCACAATCTGTTTTCTGCTGAGATTTCAAACACTTTTCAAAGTAAGAGATTTTATGTCTAAATGTACTAATATTCTGTTGCCTTATTTTCATTGTTTATTAACTTTCTTGTGTTCTGTGTTTGAGATCAAGGCACTTTTTAAAAAAAAAATAATTTACAAAAAACATTTTGACTATTGCCAGATGCATCAATTCCTTAACCATGCATTTCAGTGAAAAGTGGGTAGCTTGGATACGTAAAGTAGGTGTTATTATTGTTACTATTATTTTTAGGAAAGGTTTAGGCATTACAGCAAGTTATATGATATACATAGCTTCCTTTTTCATCAGTATCCTTCCTAAAGACAGTGTGAGCAATTAATTTTGTAGAATCATACATACAGGGCAGATATAAGAGGCTTTACAAGGCATCAAGCTTCACTTGCTCTTCACTTCAGCTAGTTTCACATAGCAATACCATCACATCTTGTTTACTATATTCTGAGTTGTGACAGTACCATAAATTTGCCTCTGCAAGGAAGCCAGACAAAGGAGGATGCAATCAGTAGCAAGAGACAGACTTTGGTTTCACAGACACATGACAGAGATGATAGGATACAGTGGATTTAGCCCTGAGAAGTAGAAATAAGTTTGTATCTGATATATTTACACACACCCCTAAAAAAAAAAAAAAATTAAAACCCCTTCTTGGGGAAGGAAGAAGCAGTGAAGCAGGATGGAGAGGAAAACAGTGACATTTCAAACCTACATACAGTGAAGCAGCATGAAAAGGATGTATTTACCAGTTTCAAACAACCATGTGACACTTTTGGAGAAAAGCAACTTTAAGGTGCTGAGAGGAAAGACAAAAATTTAGATGTCAAGATGACAGTTTTATTTTGCATTATGGAGTTCTGTTTACCTTGTACAGAAATCTATGAGCTGCCCTGCTCACTAGTGAAATAGCTAAAATTTTCCATCCAGTTTAGTGTTATTAGAAAGAGCTGCAGCATTCCTTTTTCTGAAGGCCTTCAGGTCTTACCAAGATGCAGCATTTCATTTTTAGCTTTTGCATCCTTTAAAAAGAAGTGAGCAGTCAATCCAATTACCATTTTCTCATTGTGTACCCTTCTCATCAAGGTAAGTCTAGTCATTTTCCCTAGAACTTTACTCATCATATTAGGAAAGTTTTATCTCTTTATCATAATTTCTTTCCCCTAGAATGAGAGCAGATATAAAACTGCACAGTATGACCTACACAAGGCTTTTTAAGGACTAAAATGACAACAGTTACCTTTGTTATGGCCCTACACTGGTTTTAACTCTATCACTTGGTTTACAGTAACCTTTTACATGCAGAAAAACAGGGAAAGAAAGGAAAGAAAGAGAACCTCAGCAACTTCACTTTCTCTCCTCCTTGTCTGGAAACCATAGAAACCAAACTGAAAGTACAGCCAAGAAGTTCGTCATTTGGCTATCTCTGGCTGATCTCCATGGAAACATTTCATTTTTTGTTGAAAGGAAAGATTTTCAAATCAGACAAATGGTCACAGTCTGATGGGTTATGACATCTTTGGGAAGAATTTAAAGAACAAAACCAATGTAAAATGTTTCTATTTTACATATTCCTATTACATTTTTTTTATTTTATGTCATTCATGCCTATTTTATTTCATTATAATTACAGCTTTTCTTTTAGCATTGTGTTATCGCATAAGACTTTAAATTTGTGAAAAAAAAGTGATACACTGCCTACCAACCAGGGTATATTCACTCTGGTATCCAAATTAGGTATCATGCACCCAGAAGCTCCACTGCCAAAAAGCTCTTAGGCAGCAAAGGAATTAAAACTACTAATGCCATTTTAACTCACACAGAAAAAAAAAAAAGAAGAAACCGCAGCCACCCTAACAGTATTAAAGAATTATTCTGTTGATTGTTATGTACAGCAAAACAAAATACAACACATATGGGATATGACTTACAGTCTTAGAAAAATCTCTAGATTTCTCTTACTCATCATGCAATGAGTATGGTTTCCAACATCAACATTATTGCATTAAGTGCCTTTAGCTAATGTCTATGTTGGCACTTTATTACGCTTTTGTTATCAGTGGCTTACCTGCAAAGAAATAGCGACAACAGAGATTAATGTAATGGAAATATTACCAGTGATGAAGAGACATCATCTGATTTCAGCTGCAGACAAACTGTCACCAAACAAGAGTGAAAATGTGCTGATGCTTTCTGAAATTTGAAAGAATGTCAGGAAGATTGCAATGAATTGTAGAGACAGAAGTAAACAGAGCAGGAAACTAAAGGAAGTCATGAAAGAGAATTCATAAAGAGAAAGTGACAGAGAAGATATGACTCTGCTGAAAGTTTTATCAAACATTCAAAGTAAAATAATAGTCCAGAGCCAAGAAAAAGGTCACAGCTGCCATAGTTAGAAGTAGTTACTTTACAAATATACAAATGAAGACTTGCATGAAAAAAGTATGGCAGAGTTTGGTCCAGACTATTTACATCTGCTTCATAAGAGCTATTCTAAACTATTTGACCCCATCTAGTTTCTCTGTACCTATACATTTCAACATTATCATCGGGGAGATAAGTTTTAAGAAATCCTTGGCAGTGTTAGGTTTACAGTTGGACTTGATTTTAAAGTTATTTTTCAACCTAAATGATTTTATGATAAATGTGATTAACAGTGGGTTTTGCCTTCACTGCACATAAGTATGGTATGCAGACACCAGACCTTTAGACTACTTGATCTGTAACCATACAGGACAGAGCAGTGTATATTATTTTAATTCAACTGGTATAAAAGACTGTTTTCCAGCTTAATTCTACTGAAGTTTTTGGGGTGGTAATTAATGCTTGATTATTCAAAATAATTTCAACAAGACTGCAAAATTATTATGTATGGGGAATTCTGTATTTGTGCTTAGAAGGGATGAGCTGCCCAAACACAAGAATGATGATGATCAAGTTAATAGTACCAAACCATGCAAATCTTGAAATGCTATCCTTGTGCCCTGATGTGTGTATGTGTCTATATTAATAAAAGGGTTATAGGCAAGGCATCCAACCTGCTCTGCTCAGCACTGATCCTGCATCATTATCCCTGTATCCAACAGAATATCACCTTCAAGAAATCCATCAATCAGCTAGAGAGAACCCAGAGGAAGGCAAGAAGAATAATGACGGCTACAAAATGTCCTATAGGGAAGGTCTGAATGAATTGTAGCTACTTAGCTGGGAGGCAAGACAGCTAGAGGGACACTGAGCAGTTTTGTAATATGCAAAGTCTCCCTGTAAGGCTAAGAGATTAATCTGTTTTTCATGTCTGTTGCAAGAAGGCTGAGGAATAACAGACTTAAATTGCATCTAGGGAGATTTGGGCTAGAGATCAAGAGATGCTGATGCTTTCAGCATTAAGCCTTGTGACAGATTTCCTAATAGAACTGTAGAAATCTCCATTACTAGCATATTTTGAAAGCACATTATACAAACATGTCAGGAAATATTCACACATAATTGGTCCCGTCTGGGGAAGAGGAATTGGCTAGATCAGACTTTCCCTACTTCACTCCTAAGACCGGAGCTGCAGGCCCCTGCAACAGTAACCTGAAAAGCCAGAGGGGTACTCATCAGTTACATGTAAAGCACCGGCCAAATTATCTCAGCTGTGCCAGACCAGAGAAAACAATCTTGTTTTCTACAGTTTTCAGATAAGGGAAATTTGGAGTGGTAGAAACAGAGAATTTCAACTCTTTAGTATATGTCCAAGCAATACAGCTTAAAACTTAAATTCTAATCTAAAAACATGAATCTAAAGAATCAGATGGAAATTGATTTTGATTAAACCGATTTAGGGAACCTTTTGGCATCCTACCTGGCACAGCAGTTAAAAAAAAAAAAGTTAAAAACCCACAAACAAACAACTTACCTGGATGTTTACTTGCAAGTAACCTTTTTGTAGGAAAAGTAAAACATATTGCAGCATATCCCCACCCCTCCTCTACCAGGCCTTTCCCCATTCTCACCAGCAGTTCAGAAGCCTGCACAAGATTTGAGGACACTGCCAGTCCTTGAAAGCAGTAAATCTTTCTTCATTTATAAAGATCCAGGTAGCAGTGAGATGGAGCAACCATTAATAAAAAAAGTGATTTCAAAAAAACATTAATGTGCATCACTGGAGGGTCATTTTAGGTAAGTGTTTCCTGGATTTCTGTCTGTAATCATCACACTTCTGTTGTTCTTGCCTCAGTCTAAAGTAGTTCATGGCTACTAAGACCGCCTTCATATTAACATTAACAGCTTCTTCTTTGCTTTCACACAAAAATATGAAAATTTCCCTTTGAATTCTCTTGGTGCAGCTTGTAATAGAATTGCATCTGGAAACACTATACCATATTCTTATACTACTTTTACAGCAGGAAATGCTAAGTACTTTGGCTCACTTACAAATTCCTCAATTCACCAAGATATAATCGCACTGTGATTCATGCCTTTGCTAAATCTATGCAAGTTTTGGGCATGATTATTAACATCACATTAAGTCCTAGAACTAAAAAGATTAGCAAACAGATTTATTTTTTTTTCCTGGACATTTATGCTTAGCAGATAAATTACACTGTCAAAATGTTTAAGGAAAACAAAGCATAATTATGACAGAAATTGTTTTATTTTACAAACTTCTCTGCTTTTAAAAGTTTAGCAATTGTGACAAAATATAGCACAATTTCAACATTTATTTTTTGTTGCAACAGCACAAGCCCAGCATAAAATACTACTAAGTGTTTGGTTCGGGAACTTATGGTATTATTCCTTAATTTCAATATAATTTCACACTCAGGAAGTCATAAGCCTCTGTAGTGACATATAGTGGCATAAATAGGCCACTGTATGTCACCTAGTAATTGGTGTGGAACCTATCATATGTCTTTGAGCTACAAACATTGGACCCACTGACTTAATTTTAAATTTAAGTTTTGCTTAGCTTCAGATTATATCTACTGCCTTTTCTTATGACTTTTTCTACTAACTGAAATCATATATATGTGTTGGGAAGAATCAGCTATGATCACATCATGGCCTTTTATTGCTAGACAAATATTTTTTTTCCTCATTCTAGGATACTNAAACAGTAACGGGATTTATCCTGCAACTGCAGGATATTGTCACTGCAGCCTCTCAGGAACTTCTCCTGCAAATTTCCAGAGGAATTTAAGAGAAACAGGAAAGTCTAGCAAGAAATAACAACTTTAACTTTCTTAATGGCCAATTTGGTTATGAAGGTATCTTGCCAGGCCAGTTGATGGAGGCCAGTGTCCACATTTTAAAACAGTTTTAATTTGGTTAAATTTCTTTTTTAATGTCATTTCTCAGCAAGATCAGTGCTGAGATCAGTGCAAGATAGTGATGCTGGATAAACTGTGGTTCCTTAAAATATTATACTCTAAGCATCTTCCTTCACTAGAAATTAATGTTGATATGATGGTACAGGTAATCTGGCTAAACCCAGAGTCTGTTTCTTTTATAATCATTCATTTTATCACATGTATTAAACAAATGAAAAAAAATAACATATTTATCTCTAAAGCCAATAAGGAAACCTGCCTTATTAATAGTGCCATAAGGTTTATAATATATCTTATGTTTCTCTTTTTTAATTTACAAGTAAATCCTATTACTTGCAAAATAAATACTTAAAAAGCATCAGTGCTTCTAGTCACTAATCACTCATACCTAAGAGGTTTCTCATGGTAATTGATTCTCTTGGTAGTTATTTGCTAGAATATTTTCAGATATAGCACACTTAAATGTTTTTGGCAAAGAACAAAAGAGCTAAAAATACTTTTTTGTTTGGTTTCTTTTTCAGAATACTCTAACATTAAAACCACACGGATTTTGCTGTCTGGTAGTAGGAACAGTTCAAGGCTCACTCCTAATCAGATTTTCAGCATGGTGAGGTACGGAAATATAATTCACTTTCACTTTCAAACAGCTCCAAGATAATAGGGCTAGTTCAGCATGACAAGCCAGAATTACTGAGATGAACCTGGAGAGACACAGAAGCACACTTCCTGAATGCTATACATGAGCAGCCAGCTATCATTGTGAACAGGAGAGGGAGGCCATGCCCAGAGGTGTCCACAGGCTCAAGCACAGGTCTTGGGGACTGGAGTCTGGCAGGGACAAAGCAGGAGGCACAGGGTCTGGCATTAAGTAGTTGTTAGCTAGTTAAAGATGAGGCACGCACAATCACGAGTGGACTGCTGAAACAGAAAGCCTGAAATCACCCCAAAGTTTTTTTTGAGTCAGAGCTCACTGTCACATCATCTTGGCTTTCACAAAACCTGAATGAACACTTTCACTCCTCTCAATAGCTCACTGCTGGTAATACCAACAAGCCTAATGCTCAAAGATTCAACATTTTACTGAAATGAATTTCATAATGATAGCCATGGAACAATTGAAGTACAGCACCTAACAAACAAAGAATTACTAAGACTATAATGCCTAGATTAGTGTTTATAAGGCTTCAAAAAGACAAAGCCAAGCAAAAGTCCCAACCTGAGTAGTCTGCAGTTATCTAACAGCCTGCTGCATTAAGAGGAGAACAACACTTCTTCCTACACACTCACCTGGTTAAATCTCTTTTTGAAACTAAAACATATTAAGACTGCAAGCAATGCAAAATACTAACCTGCATAATCACTTCCTAGACAGACTGAAGCAGAAAAGAGTCAAAAGCTACTGGGCAGCAGGTAAAGGCAGAAGTCATTAACAAATTAGCAGTGAGAGATAATTTATTTTAATTGGAGGCAGATAAGGGGAATTTCCAGCTATCCTTTTTCTCCTAGTCAGTTTGCCCATCTCGAACCTCAGCCCTGTTCATCATCACAATGGTTTTGATGCTTTGCAACTGTGAATATGACAAAATATTTTCATAGCTGTTTTCTTCTACAAATATTATATCAGAAAGGACACAACAGAAAATCAACAATTTCTTGCTTCATTTATCACAATCGTCCTGTTAGCCACAGGGCTCAATTTAATTACAGTTGTAAGCATTGGGTCAAATGATTTCTTGCCTCTGATAAGTTAGCAATTGTTAATATCCTCCTTGATCCAATGCTATCATTAGCAAAAGTGCATAGCACTGAACCTGACACGATCTCTAACACTTACCCAAAGAAACACAAAGAAAGAGATTTATCATTGGGTTCTTTGTTTTAAAAATAATGGTTGTAACCCGCAAGACTGACCCAATTAACTTTCTGAGAGTAGCTCCTTAAGCTGTTGATTAACAAATACACATCTCGGTCTCTATGATTGTTGCAGTAGTAGGCAATAGCTATGAGCAGAAGAGATAATTAGAGATGCTTTCTAGTTTATCTATTTAAGGCAATCTAAACATTGTTGCTTGTGGCAGGGAGCATACTACAGACATGTCAAAACAAGAACTGCAGGTGCCATTTAATCACTGTTTTTAATGCTTTCAATTATTTAGAGTTGAGGTAGAGCCTTTAGTTTCCGCAGGCAAATAACAGTAAAACTCTGAACCACTAATACATTAATTTCCTCTCTACTGGAAATAATCTTCACACCTGCCATGGCTCAATGTACATGCTATGCTTTAATCATGCTGGAACAAACAACATGCAGTTTGCTATGCTGGTGAATGTGAATGAAACACATATAAGCAAGTAGTATGGTAAACTGTTTAAGGGCTATAGAAGCACAGATCTACTACAAGTTCTTTTGATCTGGTATGGCTATAACAGTTGTAGGTAAAATTTCCAGCTATCAATTGTGAGAGAAAAAATACCACGCTTCATCACTGTACTGCTGATCATTCTTACTTTAAAAGTATAAAAAGTTATAACTGTGATTATGATGTTATGATTAGGAGGTGTTATTACCCTCTATTATCACTTAAATGGGTATTGCTAAGAATAGAACTCATTTAGTTTAAGAAGCTTATTCTGATAGTATAATACAATTATATAAAATAAAATTATGGCTATTTTAGCACAGTTCTGGGGGAATAAAATAGGATTGGCATGCCTGTATTTCTGACAATAAAAAATAGGTTCGTGAGACAGTTTTAAACAAGAGAATGTATCCAGAGGAAATAAACTTAGTGTGCATGTATTTCATACCTCTTATAATGTATCACTATTGTATGCACAAATGTAGGAGACTGTAGCTCTCTCAGGTGACCAGAGACCCTCCTGGATTTCTTTAAGACATACATTTGAACATTAAATACAACAGATAATTCAAAGTAGATATTTATATAAAAGTGCATTTTAAAAGTGTAATGTTTTCCTGATTCACTGATCCCACAATAGAAAACTGTAATCAAGTTTGGTTTATTTTTATTATTTAATCTGTAAAATTACTCACTTTGTATACACATATATGTTATATTTGTTAACTTTACTTATTGTAATACTCATCATAATTAAGAGAGGTCATCCTGTTGGTTGCCTTAAAGATTATGTAAAAAAAAAAAAGATTAAATATTAAAGTTTTTGTATCGCAGATATTATTTGAAACACCATCTGAAAAACAAGTATTTGGAAGTATTTTGGAAAGCAGGGCTTGACTTTCCTAAAATCCTAGAATACTTCATGCTTGAATGTGTTTATTGCCTAGTTTATAAACATCTTACACATAATACATAAAATGCTAATGTTAATGCATAATGTTAATGTGCATTGTTATTAATCCATTATTGTCAGAAAGGCTACAGAATTCATGCTGAACTGTTACATAGTTTGTTCTAAGATCTTAATATTCTTACATTAGCTTAAAAATAAAAAAACCCCAACTTTTAGATTGTCTTCTTCACATCATTATTATTTTGTTTTAGTTATCTCTTAAAGCATGAAAGTTTTAGTGTTAAAAAAGTTAACCCTAGAATTACAGGAATACTGCTTATCATACCTTTTGTCTTGTTATCTGCCAGTTGTTCACTTATTTTATATTTTACATGATTATTTAATTAATTACTCATCTGTCTCTTTCCTCATATTTTAACATGTCTGAAATTCCATAAGATACACTTTCTGGATATGTGATGACTTGGATCTTTTCTACAATCCTTTTTCATTTCCTTTATGTAAAGGAAAAGAGAAGACTTTTGAAAGTCTTTCATTCTTATTTCAAATCTCATTAGATAGTTACAAGCATATCATGGGGCAAAAGAGTGTATGCTTTAGATCATATAATACAAAATAAATTCTAGAAATAAACTGCAAGTAAAGCTAGAGAAGGACATATGGCCTAAAATTATTTTCCAGTTTATTAATGTGTGAAATGAGGCAAACCTTTAAAAGATCTCAGAAACCTGTGCCTGAAGCCAAGTCACATTCCAGACAAATAGGGCATCAAAATGG
Source organism: Chloroceryle aenea (assembly GCA_013399075.1). Lineage (NCBI taxonomy): Eukaryota > Metazoa > Chordata > Aves > Coraciiformes > Cerylidae > Chloroceryle > Chloroceryle aenea. The sequence continues at coordinate 273,532 of VWZY01001081.1, read as the reverse complement.
AACCAAAATGATAAAATCTTCATGTACTCTAGAAATGAGAGTTCCTTCTCTTGCTACATAAGAACATTAAGTCTCTATTTACTCAGTTAATTCCGAGTCACACCCTTTGATGAAGTTTGACAGTTAACCTTCATGGCACACACATGTTCAGCTGGGTTTTGTGAGTACAGTCCCATTGTGGAGCCCCATAAATGGGGACTCTATACAGTGTGGTTCAAATGGACTGTATCAAAGAATGCAATGGCAGAATGCAGTTCCCCTTTTTGCATTCCCTCCGTCTTGGATTTAAACTCTTCTTCTTTTTTGTTATCCTAGGTGTCTGCTGCACCTGTGCAGTGTAGTGCATATTTTTTACTAAAAAAAATATATATATTATATACATAGTATGTATATTTGAGAAACAAACCCAAGAAAGAAAGAAAGAAAGAAAGAAAGAAAGAAAGAAAGAAAGAAAGAAAGAAAGAAA
>VWZY01001081.1:253764-273016 GCA_013399075.1 Chloroceryle aenea | reverse complement strand
CCAAACAAACAAATAAAAAAACCACAACAACCACCATATGCAGGTAGTATAGCATCTAGTATGGAGCAGTGCACCTGTGAATCTTCTCATATATTTTAAAGTATTCCGTCACTGTTTAAAGTATTCTATCATGGCTACAGTCTCAGTAGTTACACTATTAAAATCCAAGAGCAGCTTTCTCTAAAACTGGTCTTTAATAAACATCTGCCACCTTTACAGTTCATGTGCAACTTCATTTTCTTTTTTTCATCCAGAATAGGCAAATCACAGTTCTCAATCATCAAAATTTCCATTTCAATTCTATTTTGTTCCATTATAGCCTCTTTTCAGATGTGAACACTTTCCCTAGCATATTCTGATTTCATGCTGTGAAATCCATGTTTCCCAAGGCTTTCTCTGACACTGCCTTCATTGCTGCTAATACTTGTTCACTCTATGTCGATCTGAACTCAACATTTCCATGAATTCAGAAAAGAGGTTATCAGAAAATTCACTCTGGGTTGCACCTTTCCAAGAAGTTACTGGTTTAAGCATAGGCTTTGGTTTAAGATAATGGCATCTAACACTAAAAGCTCCAAGTAGAGAACAAATCATTACTGAGCAGGAAAACTCGTAGAATCTGGTTTCCTGTATACAGAAAAAGAAAGAGCCCATGATTATGTGATTTTTATGGATTTTACTGGGTGATCAGTAAGCCAAACAGAACGTAGAGTCTAGAATTCAGAAGCTACTATAGACTTTCTGTTGGCAAGAACACTGAATCTCTCCTCTCTCAATAGCCATCTACAAAACTAAGAGCAATTTCATATCTTTGAGATCATGCACTCTTCTGTCATGTCTGGTTGAAAATGTTCAGTGGGCTGAAATGTTACAACATGTTTTAGGAAAAGAGAGGAAAGAGTTAAGACTAAAAGCATTATGGAAATACACAGCTCAGAGTGTGGGCTTCTGGGTTGCCAGTGGGTGCTACCTCCCACCTGGCAAAGAAGCAGTAAAGGTAGTGGAGATCATTTGCATTTAGGGAATGCAGCTGAACTATAGAGATGGCAAATAGAGCAGTACCCCAGCAGGGAAAGGGATCACAAATAACAGCTGAGGCTTGAAATAGTTACCAAGATTCTGCCCAAAATTTGAGCATTTCATAGCTGCTCAAGGTCTGTGACCACAGCGAAGCTTAAGGAAAGTAAAACAAAGACCAGATATTTTCTTTTGAGGAATTGGCAGCATGAATCCCAAAGTTTCATTAAGTATGCTTGAGAAGAGGTCTAGAGGAATGTTACAACTCTGGAAAAGAGTTACTGCTAAGAACCCCCTCAACAGTGAGCATGTTATGTATCTGCAGTGTAAAAAAAAACCTCCTGAATATTATTTTGAATTCTAGACCTCATTAGATTCTTGTTCCCATCTGAATGTGATGGTTATTTAGGAGTAAGGTTTACTGATTGCTTTTTGAAAGAAGAGGTTGAAGGTGAGAAGAAATATAGGACTAAAGGCTGAATTGTGCTTGACTTAAGGGAAACCAAGGACAAGTCTCCTCCTTTATACATCCAAGCTTTTAACCTAGGAAAACCTGGATAAAGGATTTAAGATGCTGCTGTAAAAAGTACTCATTTCCCATTTTCTCTGTTATTGTGCCACATGCCTTTTGGAGACTGAGACGGACAGTTTGTTTTACATAGGCTATCAAGACTAATTACTTTTAGTTGTTATTAATCTGAACCAAATACATTACACCGCCCAAAAAGTAAAATTTTCTCTGCACATTATTAATACTCTACAAAAAAAGGTAGTCAATGGTCCATGTTTTAGATCATTCAGAGATGGTGCACCTCTCAAAAGGACAGTGACACAATATAGACAGTGTAAAATACTCTTAAATTTTGAATGCTTTTCCAAACTTACTTTGCCTTAGGAAAAGCTAGAAGTGGAACTTCTAACATGGTTTCTGGAGCAGAAGTGTTAAAACTCCCACTTCCTACCAGTGTTCAGGTGCCAGGCAGAATTGGTCCAGTCAACACAGCATTGGCTCCCCTTCACTCAGCTTATTCTAAGTGTCCATTTCCTTCCCGGTCAATCCATATGTTGTTCCATCAATCCACCCATTTTCAGACTACTTCTCAGGCCAGGCATTTACAGGTCTAAAGATCATAAAATCATAGAATGGCTTAGGCTGTAAAGGAGCTTAGAGATCATCTAATCCAACCTCCCTGACATGGGCAGGGATGCCTCTCAACTAGAATAGGTTGTTTAAAGCCTCATCCAACCTGGCCTTGAACAAAGCCAGGGCAGGGTCATCCACAGCCCCTCTGGCAATCTATTCCAGAGCCTCACCACCCTTGGTACTGAAGAACTTTTTCCTAAAATCTAATCTAATTTTCCCTCAGTATAAACCCATTTCCCTTCCTCCTATCGCTGGATACTGTTGTGAAGAGTCCCTTTCCAAGATACGAACACCTGTGTGCGTACATAGCAGTGTGAATTTTTTCATTGCATTGATATGATTTACACAGTTTGTCACTGTGTAAATCTTAGAATTAAGCTCATATTGAGTGTTTTCATCTTGAGAGGGTAACTTTACCAGGCCCAAGGGCAAAACTTACAGCTCTTGTCCATCCCAACATGCACACTCTATGCTGTTTGGTCTGGCAATGAATAAAGGGTTCACAGTACAATATGAAGCTAGGGACTGTGTCTAGGGAAAAAAAAAAAAAACCAAACCAGCAATTCACACAAAATAAGTATGGGAAACAAAACTTAAAGACTAATTCTGAAGATTATTTAATGATGTAAACAACAAGTTATATTACAATCTTTAAGTCTTGAATTTCAGCAGACTTTCATTTTTATTGGAAAAAAGTTGTATATTCAGCCCTGAGGATGCAACTATAAAATCCAGGCTTAACTAGCTGATTCCATAATAACATTCCTCCAAATGTGCATTTTACACATGCACATGAAGTAAACACCACTCCAATTTTCTGTTTCAAGAGACTGAAGTTGCACAAATACAAAAACATTTTTTGGTGTCAAGTAGGATATGAAAAACTTAAAGATCTGCCAGAATAGTGTACAGAAAATGAAGTTTGCCCTACAGTATCACATGCGCAGAGAAAAGGACATAAGGCATGATCTCAGCTGGAGTACAAGGTGTTCACTTTTCCATTGCCTGGTCTGAAAGGGAAGGAAGTGAATCAGTAAATTAATGTAGTATAAAAAGAAAATATAGTTAAGTTTTCTGTGAAATTTACTACAGAAAATAAGGAATGTCTGTTGTGTATTCCGAAACACATCAGAAAGTATTGTTCTATTTCAAAGGTAAAAGAGAAAGCAAGTATATGTGTTAGTACTTCATGTGGCACTTGAAAATGCCACTACACCTTTATGAGTACTGAAAAAGAAACAAAGCTCTCCCCAGATGCTTATGTTGACATCCTGTACTGCAGATATAATAGAAACATGAGGAATTTTTATAATTTTGACAGGCTACAAATCAACAGCATTCTGAGCAACAAATTAGAAGTGTCACAATTCCTGTTTTCTATGTCACTGACAGTGAGAGCCTAAAGCAAGGCATATTTTGTGGGCTTTTGTTGTTTATGATGTACTCTGATGAGAAATAATTGCAGGCCCCACAAATTCTATCACAGCATTTTGTAAAGTGGCTTTCAAAAGCAGACATCACAGGGGTCCTCATTTGTCACTTATTCAGAGTTGTTGCCATTTCTCACACACCTAGGTGAGAAAAGTCTCTGCAGAAGAAGCTACTGAGACAGCAGAAGGAACCTGCACTATGCTCAAGAGGAGACTCTGGGAAACCAAGAGCACCTCATGCCAAACCTAAGAGAACCCCAGGATGATGAGGAACAAGACAGGAACCTGAGGCAGATTTCACACATGCAGGTTCTTCACTGTGTTAACTGCATTAGTTATCTACTGGGGTGTTGTCCTGGATTAAGCTCAACCATCTGGCAACAAAGCACCTTGAGGACAATCACTCCTATCCCAAGGAGGTCCCAGGAGTTGGTGTGGCTGGTATTCACTGCGAGGTGCAGAATAACTCACTGCATGGCCCTGTACCTGCAAAGGGCAAGCAGCAGCCCATGCCCAGGAACTGTGTCAGGAAAGTCCTGATCCTGAAGAGCCTATTTTGTCTTCAGGAAAGAAGAAATCCTGCACCTTATTGCAATCAGATGAAATTTCAGTGGAGCTCATGTTTCACTGAAATTTTGCCTTGGTATTCAGACTAATGGAAATATTTCAGTGACAGACAGTATTTTTTCACTCTAAAAGTTAAAGGCAGGCAAAAAATATGCAGGAGCTTGTTTGAGCATAAAATAAATACAGAAATATTCTACACTTTCCACTGATATGGCCTAAAAATAAAAAAAAACAGCTATCAGAATAGGTCCCATGACTCATAAAACTCACACATTTCAGTGACTGGAAGTATGGGTATGGTTGTAACACTAGGCAGGTGGGCTTTCACTGCTCTGTTGTAAAAGAAATTATGTAGAAACACATTTTATCCCCTCTGTCATTTTAGTTGCTATAATACCACCTCACTGCCATGAATAACAACAACAACAAAAAATAGTGTTTTGAACCAAAGAAAGTTGTTCAGTTGTGCTGACTAGGAGCTCTTGGGATTTCTAGCTAAAAGGCCATAAAATATAGGACTTGAAAATATCTGCTAAGGTGGTAGATCTAACTCACATTTGCCTTTTGATTTCAGTACAGACCAGGAGATTTTGACCAGTATGAGGATGATGAATATTGTAAGCCTTGATATGACCTTTTTAAAATGGAGAATATTTGCCAGAGATTTGTCTTTCAGATTTGTGCTTGATCATATTGGTAAGTTAAATGTTAGTCATTTCATTCCAAGTAGGTGAGCATTTCCATGCATTAATGCAGCTAGCTGGGTGTGAAGTGAATGCAGTGGAACCAGGTTAATGGCATTGCTGACCTGGAAGATCAGAAACTGGCTCTGATACTGGCAACAGTATCTCTGAGACATACTCCATTTACTCAAATTTTAAATGTTAATGCTATGTTATTAGAATGACAGCAGCTGAAATGAAACTTATAATGCTTTAGAGAATGTAAATCTACACACAGATACAAGTATTCTTAAATGTTAACGTATTTCCTGAGTCATAATGGCACTTCTTTCCATTAGTCATAAAAAAAAAACAACAAAAAAAAAACCCACCAATGAGTATTTGCATGGGTGGATTCATCTGTCTAGCTAATCATAAGGAAACTCAGTTTATGTGAGTGTGTGTACATGTGTAAGTATACAAACACATATATATGCATATTTGACAAGCATTTATGATGTAACTCTTCATTTAGATGAAAAGCTGTATAAACAAGTAACAACGGCTTGGAATCTTTGCTGTAACCAAATGGGTTATGATGAGGTGGGTAGAAGTTCATATATGCAATGGTTACTATAGTTACAGTATCTCCGTCCCTTTAATGAGGAGCTAATCACTTTGTTCTCTGTCCAAGACATCCGTATTTCACTTGTTTGCCTCTTCACCCACACCAGACAGTATTTCTTCCCCAAGGGAAGGCAGAAATACAGAAAAATTAACCCTTGCAAGCAAAAGACTCCTTGACTGGCTACTCCCTAGCCCTTAGGGAAAAGATATAGGATTTTCACAGAAGTGCTTAGTTTAATAACAGACAGGAGTCTGCCTCACCATGGCAGTAGAAAACGTTTCCTACCTCACCACAGCTAGCAAAAATCCTAAAAGGCTCCCAAGAAGGTACCTATCTTTCTATTGCCACCTGTCATTGAATTAAATATTGGAGATGGGAAAAAAAAACCTCAAATTTTCAAGTATTTAATGAACAGCTTGCTACAAGGCCCCAACACTCAGTAGTTCCCAAGATTAAAAACACAGCTACAGGCTCTATATGCACACATGGTAGCTTTTCTCCCCCTGTGAAGTTATGTCTTACAGTAGTAGGAGATGAATTGTGACCTAAATCCAGGAAGGTATTGAAGGGCTCACATCCAACAGTTAGAATGCTGTGCTTCTCAAAATATCTGCCAGATGCCTTCCATGACTCCCTTCACAGATCTATCTAGGTCTTTTCTTTAGGTAAAAAGAACAAGATTCAGGGGCATAAAATTAGGTGCCAAATGCCCTTTTTAGGCACAGCTGTTTTTTTGAAGTCTCATCCTGTCAAATTTTCACTTGCTGAGCTAGTAGGCAGCATGAGAAAATGCTCTTTTACACAAGGACTAACAAGGGAAATTTAGGGCTATCGAACTTCACAGTACATTTTACCTCTCTAATGAGTAGGACTCTCCCACATGAGGTGGAGGAGTTTGTTTTCAAATACCCTCATTCATGGGTGAGAGTCATCTGAAGAATGATAACTGTATTAGAACAATCAGCAACTGACCATTTCATATGACTAAGTGTAATATCTTAGCTTTTCAGTTTCTATCCTTCTGCACTACAAATAGAAACATTAGTGACATCAGTGAGATTTGACAGCATGTTTCATTGAGTGTAAGCCCAAGCTAAAATGTAATCAACAGAGGTAAAAGTGATTTAATGCCCCTAAATACCACGTACATCTATTGATTCTTTCAACCTTTTCATATGAACTTATAGCCAGGCTTAAAGTTGAAAAAAAAGGACTATATAAAGTTTTATCATAGATTTTTCTCAGTTTAACCAACAAGCTGAAATTATCCATACTTGGTCTTTGTCTCAAGAAAATAAGGTTTAAATTCACCAAGGATTCAAGTCTGTGTGTTAATATCTACGTTTGTCTCTGTGTGCTCTTCCTCTTTTGAATCTATTGCCACTTATCAGACAAATTTGACAGTTAAACATATTGTCATAAATATCATAAAGATGTTAAAAGATGTCTTGTCTTTTAAACCTTAAACACAATCTTAATACCTTTATATTCTTAAGTATACTGTAGTATTTTTAATAGCTTCATGAAGATACTAAGTTTTGTGATAGAGGTGGCCAGAAAGAGGAGAAAAGACATACAAGTGCTAAGGTACAAGTTCTGTTGTGATTTCAGTCCATCTGCATTAGAGAATCCATATTCAAAACACCAAAAATGGGTTTCAGTAGCTTCAGCACTGACCAACATTTTACATCATTCCAAAAAGCTAACAAAAATAGAATAGTTTTCTTATTTTATATTTGAGACAGGGAAAGTGTGGCAATCAGTTTAGCAAAGGTTTTTGACTTCTCTCAACAAATCCTTTATTATTTGGAGGACTAAATTAAAATTTAGCATATTAGTTCTCAGACATAAGAAATGCCATCAATAAACCCTAACAAAAATATGAATGAATGGTCATTGTAGAAAGTCATTGCAGCCTATGGGGATTTTTACATCATTTGGGAACAGCATCATGGAACAGACCTTCAGGACAGGAGACAGAACTAATAGCTTCTCTTTTGTTTTATGTTCACCCTCCCTTTTCTTTGTTAAAAAGCAACCAAACAAAACACCTTCTCAGTACTACACATAACTAATATATGTATGTTAACATTGCTGAGAGTAAATGTAAGGTTATACAGTTCAATTTGGAGGCCTGCATTCTAAGTGCTGAGTGGTCCATCTCAGACTGACAAGATATATACATAAAGGATATAATAAATGCTGATAAAAACTGAGTTAGGGAAACACTAGTGCTAGACCTTTGGAGTTTTCTCATAGTTTTTAATTTGTAAATGGCCAACTTACACAACAGTGAAAGGAAAAAACGTAGCTGATGAGAAATACTGTGCAAACTGGGGATAACTAAAGCAACACTTTGCTCTTTGTAGAAATGTTCTCCAAAAGGATCATTTTCCCTTGTTAGCTAAGATCTTTCTTTTTTAGCAAATAATAAGACAAAAGCATTTTTAAGATCGTGTGATACATTCATATTAGCCAAAGAGTGATAGACAGTTGCATAAGCAAAAAAAGAAACCTTTTTTTAAAGAAAATTATAGCACCATTAATTCCTGAAAAGGTTATTGTCTTTGAATATGCTCTTCCTTGTTCAAAGGCCTTCACTGATAGCTGCAATTACTTAAAACAATAGTAATTATGTTCCATAGAAGTTGACACAGATAATGAACATGTTGATAAGTAGGTGGCATCATCCTATCATAGGATTAGTCTTTCTCTACCTAGTGAATTAGAAGTACATTTGTTTCTACAGCAAGATCTAAATTGTACCTGCTATTATACCTGTTTCTCTGAATTTCAATTATGTAATACTATAAAGTCTAAACTGTGATAACAGAGTTATTTTTGCTAGATAACTTACACAAATTCCATGCATTAGGAAGATGACACTTTGCTGAAAGCTACTAACAAGGCAGCTACTAAATTTCCTTCTGAGCTGTAAAATAGTTTAGAAGACTAGCAGTTGTCTATTTGCATATGAAGGGCAAAAAGCAACAATTAAAATAATCTCCAGAAGATAAATTATTTCATCATTGTAGTTCTACATATAATTTGTCATATCATATTAGTTTTCCTTGCTAAAATACTATGCACAGCATAACCATTTCTTCCCAGTGCATCCTTCTGCGAGGCAAGTGAACAAATTGTATATTTTAAACACTTCTTCTCTACTTAAAATAAAAAGTGGGTCACTGGGTTTGCAGATAATTCAACTTAATTCTCAATTGTCATGTACTTCTTGCTGTCAGGGTGAACAATAAATGCTACTAAAGCAAATGGTGATATCCTATCACAGGGACTAGCAAACAGGCATTGCATGTCAGGGTGGTGGGGACAGCAAAAACAGCTCACACCTCAAATGGCCCCACTAATAGGCTAGCAGCTTAACACAAATCACAGGCACGTGCAGACCCCTTCTTTCCTGCCCTGGTGAAAGGACTGTTAGCACAGCTAATCACCACAGCTAAGGTAATCCATTTCAAATGCCAGCATTCCAGATCTTCTGCCAGCAGGGCCAGGCTGCTGAGGACAGGATGACCTCCTCCTCTCTGCCTCTCCTACCTACAAGGACACGGACTTTCCCAGTCGGGCAGTTAACAAAAGCTGGTAGCATCACACTTAGCTCATAATAAGACCAGTAAATTTTTAAAAATCAGATGCCTTCCATATCTGTAAATTCTCAGCCTGGGCATTAGTGAGGTATGAAGTAATGGGAGAATCAAGTTGCATGTTCCCTTTCTCCTGACACACTTCATCAGCAAACACCTGCTTCTCATGGAGGAAAATGAGAATAGACACTAACCTAAAATATCTTCTGTAGTAGAAAACAACAGAAATAGTCTTTGCTCCAGTTATGACCATCCCTATTAAGACCAGGTGATTCTTCTCACCTTATTCCTGTACCAAATGGCCAGGTGAAAGAGACATCCTGCCTCAGGGTAGGACAGTTTATCAGGAAGATCTAAACTCAACAATCTCAGCAATACCAAAACAAAAGAGGACACAATTATCTTAGCAAAAGTCAACAGACAGCAACTTCTTGAAGTGAAACACTTCGTATTCAAACTGAAATAACACAGTGTTATAAAAATGGGAATGGTACTGGGTACACAGTGGCATAAAATCATTATTTGCTAAATGCAAAGGCTGAGAAGAATTTAGGTTTGTATTCAAAACTGAAATCCTCACTAACACTGCCTAATATTTGTGGGAGTATCTAGTTTTACTAGAAAAGGCTGTATTAATATTAGCAAAAATTAAATTCCACTGTATTGGTTAACTTCTCATTTCTCAGCATAAAAAGGAACAACAACAAAAATCTGTGAGAAAGAATTTGGATTTAAAACTTCCTGTGAGGTCATTTAGGTTTGTTTGTGGGTTTTTAATTTTTTTTTTTGCAAATGTATATACATCTTTATACAAAGCCAGTAGAAGTGGTAACTTAGACTGTATCAGAACAACAGTATTTTATTGTTCTTGAGGTTATTGCCCTCTGAGTGTTCTCTGAGGTCTTCTTTCTGTGTTGTCAATATAGTGTAGTACAGTGATAAACTGGGCAGCTATTAAGCTATATTGTAGCTTCATAGGCTCTTTATTTTTTGCAACCTTGAATATAGCAAGAGGCTATGCATAATATTGTAAAACTGAGGTAAGGTTAGTAAAGAGCTGCTAGTATAATAAAGATAGTTTCATAACTCTACCCTATCAACAACTCTGAAAAGATGAAAAAAAGACAAACAAAGCAAAACATGAAGTTCTTTCATGCTTGGCTGAATCTGAAATTAGCTGCTGTCATTCCTTTATTGACTCAGCACCTTCACACAATGCTCTTAGTACAGCCTCAGCTTGTAAATATGTAATTGGCTCTTTACATATGCAGTATTTTTCTAAATGGCTTTATTTTTATAACAGAGAATTCTTACAGCATCTTCAATGCTTACTTTTTCATTCAACAGTTCTTTTTTAAAAAAATTTTTCATCGGGGTTTAATATCAATTAAATTTCTCTTTCAGATAAGGGCAAACAAGTTTATCTTATACACAAAGGTCTATCAACTCTCCAAAATGTCTTTTTAATTTAATTAATTAAAGAGTTTTTACACTGAAATAGTAATTAAAGAAGTTGCTTTCATTTACCTTGAGCAGCCTTTAGAAAGATGGCTCCTGCTGTGAGGAAATTGCTTGGTCATTGCAAGATTGTCAGTCCAAATGACCATAGATATTCTCTTCTCAGATCATTACTTACATTGGACCACACCTGGAGAGGCTTCTCAAATCAATAGACTATATATACCATCTTACTTTTCAAATGTGTCCTGGTTTGGGTGAGAGCAGAGCTGGTTCTTTTCAGTGATTTTACTTTTCACCTCAGTTCTTCTAACTAACCACACTGTCTGGAGTTAGCAGCCTGTTCTCACAGACAGTCTGTTGCTAGCAGTGATAACACCCCATGGTCAGAGTTCCTACCAAGGGTTGGTGTGCAGACCAAGACCACTGCTGGATCCTGTGTACCACAATGGGGGTGAAGGAAAGTGAAAGGCCACACCTGCAGGAAGAAGTGGACAGGGCAGGTGACCCCAAACTGACCAAGGAGGTGTTCCAGCCCATATACGTCATAGTACAAAGCAGAGGGATCTGGAGGGTCTCGCTTGCTCTCTCTCTGGGGGGGTCCTGGGCTCTTCTCCCCTCTTGGACTGCTTTGCTCGGCTTGGTCCTCTTTCAGTNAGTGATGTAATTACCATCAGGGGGGTTGGGTTCACTACTAGTTTTGTATATATTCTATTTTTATTATTGTTCTCATTAAAGCTGGGTTTTGTATATATTCTATTTTTATTATTGTTCTCATTACAGCTGTTCTAGTTTCCTTTTCCAATCACTAAGTCTCTCTCCCTTATTCCTTTTCTCTTCCTCTCTGGGGAGAGAGGGAGGTTAACAGAGAGCATCTGTTAGGTCTAAGGGGCCACCCTGACCCTAAACCGAGACACTGCTCCACAGCATCAGGGGGGTTGGGTTTGATACTGGTTTTGTATATATTTGTACATATTCTAGTTTTATTATTATTATTTTCATTCTTATTAAAGCTGTTCTAGTTTCCTTTTCTAAACACTAAGTCTCTCTCCCTTATTCCCTTTCACTTCCCCTTTGGGGAGGGAAGGGGGTTAACAGAGAGTGTCTGTTACAGGTCTAAGGGGCCACCCTGACCCTAAACTGTGACAAAACAGAATGTGGCTTATTTTAGGACAAATAACATTTGCACATCAGGAGACTTGGCTAAAGGATTTAGATGTGACCTTCATTGCCTTAAAAAGAATATTGTCTGAGAAAGCAATTCTATCACCTTCCAGTTGTGCATCTTTCTTAAAATTTAGAGATCCTAGACAAGAAATTACTTTTGATAAGAAAATTATTTTCATCTCTGTAAAAGAGTTTAAACTAAGGTCATAGTCATCTCCAGAGACTGTCAGAGGTTTAACTCTACTCCACCTCAGATGCAGATGACAGTGAAGCTTGTGTCAGTGGAGTAGCTTTTGTTTAGACAAGGAAGCCTCTGATTCTCCTATAAAGGCAAGCTAAAAAAAAATGTGATCTAATTACAGATGCTGCATGAGTTCTGGAGCTGTCCTGGTTTAGGTGTCTGCCAGAAAAGGGCTATTCTATATTGCTGGTTTTGATGTGGATGCTTCACTAAATCTCATCTTAATCATCCTGACAAAATCCTGACTCATTTCATCCAGATTATTAGGAAGCCACAAATGGTATTATGTCAGGAAAAAAAGCCAAATGCTCAGAATGAAAATGCATCAGCAAAACTCAGAGAAGAAATACATCTAGCTAGGAACATAGGTCTGCACCTAGTTATCAGGTTTAGTACTGTATCCTTACGAGCAATTTAACATGACTGTATATTTTTACCAAATTGAACACATGAATTTTAATGATATACCACTGTCAAATAGTATGAAAAGAGATATGAGGGAAGTGTACGTTAGAAAATATTTTCACAAGGAACCCTAAGATTACCCACTACAGCTGCTTTCACTAACATTAATTAGCTTGGAGTTGCAGGAGCAATAAATGACCAATTTCCTGACAGTGTCATTATTTCAGCCTGAAAAACATATTTGTCAAGTATAGAAAAGAACAGATCGTCTGATATTCAGAGAAGTGTTACTTTCCCTAGGTGCAAAATAATGAAAAGGTGATTAGGGTATTGCTTCTCTGAAATAAGAGAAGTATGGACAACTGGCTTTTCACAGGTAGTCTTCTGTACTATTTACATCTACTCAATGTGAGTATAAATTAGTATCCCTAGTACAAGCAACAAACTGTAATGTAATAGCATTTGACATCCATCTGACATTTTTCACACATAACGGAGAAAGAAAGACATTCTATATGTTTCAAGGAATAAGTAATTAAATTATAATATTATTTACTAGCTTTTGTTGAATTCAGATGTTTAAAGAAAGCCACAGTTTACTTTTGACTTATACATACAGTAACCTTCAGAACAGCCATTGAATTGGAATTATTACAGAAAGAATGAAAAGTTATCAAACTCAGGATAAAGTGAACAGAAAGAATCATCAGTCACTTACCTTCTTCTTAACTTAATATTAAATCCCCAATGTACTAGATAGTAATTAAATTATCAGGTAGCTGTCTCTTCTAGCTTTAATCTGGAAGAGATGGCCCACATCAGCAGACCTTCTGTCATCTGAAAGGCTCTGCATCTCCCAACTACACTAGTAGTCTTATTCTGCATGAGCTATGCTTCAACTTCATCTTTTCTCAGTGTAGGTGACCAAAATCATATGATGGTTCCCAAAGATAAAGTCTGACTACTGTCTCATAGAGTGGTGCTACCAGTCTCTTCTTATACCTAAATGCATTTAAGAATCTAATAGAACAAGGAAAATAAACCATTTGTTTTAGTTTGCATATTAAAGATCTGCAGTTATTATATCAGCTGAACAGCATCTCTCTAGATACTACAGCTTTAGAGAAAGAAGATTTGTGTTTCCATAGTCTGGCACAACATAGTCCTGATCCGGGATGGGTTCCACCTGTACAAATATTTATTTGTCCTGCTTTGATTTGTAATTATCTTCGGGATGCCTAGAATGTCAGCTGGTAGGGACTCTTACCCATTGTAACTTTTTGAACTTTAAGATTTGGCTCCATAAGTTCCTTTTTTGGAACTGCAGAATCTGGTCCCCTGAATCCTGAAGCTTGCTACATTAGTCACTCATCAGAATAAAGCAACATCAACAAATGAAATGAAGATCAGAAGATGATTTCAATGGTTGCATAGATCCTGAGCCTTCAGTCTACGTAACTAACATAAATGAGTTATAGCCTCATAGAGAATGTGTATGTCTGGAATTACACATGATTTTTGAGGAGATGTCCCATGGTGATGTTTCAGCTGATGAACACAGAAATTCCACAGCAAGGTTGAATTTGTATTTGTGTATTTTTAAAAATACCTTAATGCAGATAAAAAGCACTTTAAATTCCCTGAGATCAGAGACTGTAATGTCTTCTTGGTGGATGATGGTGATGCAGCATAAATTAGTATACCACAGCAATATATGAGCCTATGAGCCTGTCATGAGCCTTTTGTCTTGATGGCTGCTCAAGCAATTACTTAGTAGCACTGAAGATAAGATTAACCAAACTAAATTAGAAAAACACCCATATATTTAACTTCCATTCACCACCAATAATTGCCAGTTAAATTTAAATTTGTTCACATTCTAGATGATAAAGTAAAAATGTCCTTAGTGGAAGTATTTGACTGCTTATCAACTCAACAGGAAAATTGGGCTATTTATGGATTGTTAATGCTCATACCATCTGAAAAGAATATCACATACTAATCTTTTACATATTAAGACTTCTACTGTTTGGGGTTTTTTTAAATATATGTCTAAAAAGAAAAAGCTTCAAATGAAAACAGCTACTAAATATGTAACAGTTTTATATGCTATACTGGTTATAAAAAAGTAAAAAACCTCCAAGTGAAGAGTCAAGGCCTTTGAATATAATTCTGCAATTCTTTAGTTTTAAAAGTTAGGCCTACGCAATGAACAAAAAGCAATTTGCAGTCAATATACAGCATGCGATATGACCTGGAGATAAGTAACTTACTTATAAAACTATAAATACTCAAAAGCTCAGTAGTGGTCTCACCATGAATAGCAAAAAAAGGAAGCTCAAATTGCTTATTGTCACAGTGTGGCTTTGATCACATTGTGATTAATCCAAATTTGGTACAATGTGCATGACATATTTGAAGAAGAACAGCTACAAACCCAGAAATAAGTTGGAACTTGCTGACTAGAATCCAGGGCCTTCTCCAGACACCTCAAATCTGCGTGCCCTTATTCTTCAAGCAATGTGCCTGCCTGCTCTGTCAGCGAGTTGGATATTGTCTAGTTGTGTTAGAATGGCAGCAGGCCCAACCCAATAAATCCTGCTCTTCAGATTACTGATTAGCCTAGGGTCAGCAATGTGCTATCCGGAGCTACACAGCTTTGGCTTAGAGCTGGCTCACATTCAGCCAGCTTGAAGCCTGGAGAGAGACAGCTTGCTTCTACTTGCAAAACACTCATACACCAAAAGCCAAACTATACCCTTCTTTCTTCTCTAGCATCCACAAACGTTTAACTTTGTGCCTGCACAATGGCACAGCTCTAACCGAGGTGGCATCTTACCCATACTCTGTGGCACTGGAGGGTATTTCCTGAGACAGGACAGATCTGCTGAAAGTATTTAACCCCAACTTCCCTCATCTCAGTGGTGTGACTGAACCTTTACATGCAGACCAACCTCTTTCCCCAGAAACAAGCTTCTAGCATATTATGACAAGGGACACTATCCTATCCAATAGGTGAATCATAAAAACACTGTCTTTGGGTTTTTGGGGTTTTTTACATAAACTTATGCTTAGATGGTACTTGTGAGGATGCTGTGAGGGCAATTGCCCTTCAAGTGGATTGGAAACTGATCTGTCAAGACTAGGCCGTGATAAACCATGCAAATGCAATAATCTAGATTCAGTACCTCACTGATGTGTGCTATCTAAAGTTGGCTCACAGTATGGGATTGTGAGGGGGGTTGTTACTGACTTGGTTACCACCCTTTAGATATCAGCTGGGTCTACCCTTTTTTGTTACATGCTTTTTTACCAATCAGCTTTCCTCTGTAGTATGGATCATCTCTTGACTTCAGGATATTCCTTTCTGATACCAGATAAGGTAAAGGCTTAGATAAGTAGGAGAAATGAGACCTTCCATGCCCACTGCTGTATGAGAATGCTATGTTGACTGTCATTCTCCACAGGATTTTAGGTACCACATGAACAAATCTATCTAAGCAAAAGAGGGCTTTGGGAGCTGTCCTGAAGGCAAAATGCTATGGTGAGACTTAGGATGCTCTTGAATTGCTGTCTTTATGTCACAGCCATTGGACATGTCTCCAGAAAAAGCTATCCCTAAGAGCCAGGAATATCATACAGCACAAGCCAGATGCTCCAGACAGGGAGAAATGCAGGCACTAACTGCATTGTCACAGACATGCTGCTTTTCTGATATTCTGTAGTGCTGCCTGACTCGTGTCACTTATCTCTGCCTGGTGCTGCCACATTACATGCCACCGCAGGGTCCCCATGGTTCATTTGATCTCCCAAGGTAGAAATTGCCTTAAAACATACAGGATTTTTTAGAAGCCTTGTCAGCTTTCAAATTTATATCTACACTACATTTCACCAAGTATGACACAGACAGTCTTTTTCTACTCTTTACCCACTATATTAATGCTGAGTTTTTTTCGGGAAGGGTGAAGTCCATTGCCAATTTCCCATGGCAGAACAGTATTACACTGGAAAAACTGAAAGCAGAGCATGTGGAGTCTCCAAATTCAGCTTTTTAAATTAAAGCAATAGGCCATGACAAGCAGTGAATTTCTTGAACAGTTATTGCAGACTGTGGGGGGCATTAAAAGGTACAAGACAGAAAGCCAAATGGCTTTTTAAGCACTCAAGCAGAATGAAGCTCAACTGGAAATGAATTACCTGGAGTGTGTTATTGCTACTGTAACATGCAATTCAAGCACCTAAATAAAACAAGACAAGCTATGTTTTAAATAACAAATACTCTTTAAAAAACTTAATCTAGGTGGAGTTCACAAAGGCAAACATTCTGCAGAAGGCTTACGTATAATTTCAAACAGTTCATCCATAATGTTAAGGCTCTGAACGCTGAAGGAAAAAACTTTCTGAACAGACTGTTCAGAGCTACACTGTGCACCTAGGTAATAGAAATATTTTTCATGTTTCGGTACTCAGTAAAGCTAAGTAAAAATATCCAAAGGCATCTAATTCTGAAAAAAAGATAAATTCATAATATCTAGTTAGAATTTCTCTCAGCCATGTATTTAGAAAATTTATAGGGGGTATTACTAATTACACTCAGATTTTGTCAAAATTTTCATGTATTTATGCCTGGCTAACATTAAAATAAGATAAAATTCAAGGTAGTGACATTTCCAAAGTTTACTGCTATACCCAGATTATTCTTTATGGAAGTGGGTTGATCTCTTTAAGAGTTCTTCCTGGTTTCTAGGGTGAAGCTAGGTGCTGCAAAGCCTCATTTCTAGACAAGTAAGTCCCTATCATTTCTGGACCCAAGCAGGCAGTGGCATCCCCACTGTGAAGTTATCCAGCCTTCACAGTGACCCATTGCACATCTTGCAGCTGCCATTCTAGCACTCATAAATATTTTTACTTTAGTTTAGAAACCTACGCCAGAAATATCTAAAGTCACTCTTATGTGAGTTTATGTTTAATGCTGAAGATGAGATTGTCCCAACCACTTCTGTGGATGAATAAAACATCTAGAAGATGGGAGATGTGTGGCAATTTCTCTTTGAAGAGGGCAACTGATTTCAAGGAGAAATACTGCATCCATCAATGGCAGCCTCCTGCCTGGACTTTAGCTGAGCATTTCATTTGCAAAGCAGTTGATTTAACTGTGAACTCCATATCAGACTTCTAAATTCTTCACTGAAAAGTAGGATAGGGATTTTTAAATTTTGTTTTAACAGCAGAAAAGCTGTATTAAAGGCAACAGGAATTAACAGGCTGACATAAAATACTGCTGCATATATACTATATTCTGTTTTTTTAAATTTCTTTCCCCCTGCAGCCTCTTCAAAATGACCCACACCTCTCAAGCATGGATTGTGATGCAGAAAGCTGTTCTTATGGTAACAGCTTTCAATGTCCCTTTTGTTAGCTTAATTCTGTACTTGCCTTGAAAATCTCACCCATTGCTGTTTCAATGCTTGCAGGATACCACATTGCCATGCTATCAGAGTTGCACTCCTTTAGAAGTGCAAGAATGCAAACAGATCTGTTGCTTAACAAGGTGTTTGAAAAACCAGGATAATATTCAACTTAAAAACATAATGTTTACAGGAGTTTTGATGAAATATTTTTTCAATGTATGCACTGCGTGAGATTAATTGTACTTCTCCCCTGCATAAACATTTGAGGGTGAAAGCAGTGACTATCACTGAGAAGCACATTTACCTTTCTGGGCTCTGTGGCCTCATACTTATGGCATCTGATAAGCAACATGCCTTCATGGAGCAGAGAGATGAGTTGCAACCTGGTAAATACTTTTTAGCAGTAGTTATGCATCACAACATCACATCCTACTACACCAGCCTCATGTTGCCTCTGGTCCTTCTAGTTTACAGTGTGCAGGGCTAAGTTCAAGCCTTCAAAGGCAAGAAAGTGTATGTATCACATTGTATGTGAAAATAAGGTTTGTGACCTCCTGAAGAACCTGAACATACATAAGTCTATGGGACCTGATGAGATGCATCCCAGAGTTCTGATTGAACTGGCAGATGTAGTCACCAAGCCACTCTCAATAATACTTGAAAATTCATGGCAGTCAGGTGAAGTCCTAGTGACTGTAAGAAAGGACATGTTACACCTGTCTTTAAAAAGGGTAGAAAGGAGGACCCATGGAACTACCAGCCTGTCAGCCTCACCTCTGTTCCTGGGAAGATCACGGAGCAAATTCTCCTAGAATGCCTGATAAGGCACATGGAGGACAGGGAGGTGATTGAGGATAGCCAGCATGGCTTTCCTAAGGGGAAATCCTTCCTGACAAACCCAGTGGCTTTCTACAACAGAGTGACTGCATCAGTGGACAAGGGATGACGTATGGAAGTGATCTATCTGGACTTCTGCAAGGCCTTTGACACGGTCCCCCACAACATCCTACTTGCCAAGTTGGAGAGATACGGATTTGATGGCTGGATAAGGAATTGGCTGGATGTCCGCATCCAGAGGGTGATGGTCAATGGCTCAAAGTCCAGATGGAGAGCAGTGGCAAGTGGTGTCCCTCAGGGGTCCATAGTAGGACCTGTATTGTTTAACATATTTATTAATGACATAGACATCAGGACTGAGTTCACCATCAGCAAGTTTGTTCATGACACCAACCTGAGTGGTGCGGTTGATGCACCAGAGGGATGGGATGTCATCCAGAGGGACCTAGACAAGCTGGAGAGCTGGGCCCAGGTGAACCTCATGAGGTTCAGCAAAAGCAAGTGCAAGGTCCTGCACCTGGGCCCAAATAACCCCCACTATCAATACAGGCTGGGGGAGGAGGTAATAGAGAGCAGCCCTGCAGAAAAGGACTTGGGGGTGCTGATAGATGAGAAGCTGGACATGAGCAGCCATTGTGTGCTTGCAGCCCAGAAGGCCAAACACATCCTGGGCTGCATCA
>VWZY01001081.1:198669-253530 GCA_013399075.1 Chloroceryle aenea | reverse complement strand
CACAAGGATAATTAGGGGGCTGGAACACCTCTCCTACAAGGAGAGGCTGGGGGACCCTGGGGTTGTTCAGTCTTGAGAAGAGAAGGCTTGGGGCAGACCAAATAGCCATCTTCCAGTACCTGAAGGGAAAATATAAAAAGACTGGAGAGGGCCTGTTTGCAAAGGCTTGGAGTGAAAAGAGGGGTAATGGTTTTAAATTGGAAAAGAGTGGATTTATATTAGATGTAAGGAAGAAGTTATTTACCATGATGGGGGTAGAACACCAGAAGAAGTTGCCCAGGGAGGTAGTTGAGACCCCATCCCTGAAGACATTCAAGGTTAGGTTTGATAGACCTCTGAGCAACCTGCTTTAGTTGAAGATGTCCCTGCTTTCAGCAGGGGGGTTGGACTAGATGACCTCCAGAGGTCCCTTCCAACACAGACATTTCTATGATTCTATGAAAGTGCATTCTTGCCAACAGATCCAGAAAGCAGTAGTCTCATCAGCAGAGGACCAGCATGGGACATATTAATTAATGACCTTCCTCTGCATGCCCAGCTGGAAATTCACATTCAGAAAGGTACAGTTAACTTTCTTTTTTTTTTTTAATCCTCTTCAACTGCTTATGAACTGGGGATCAGATCAGGGATTTCAGGGATTTTAGTCAGCAGGAGCTATTATTGTATATTTTAAAATTCTTCTATATTTGAGTAATTGCATTGATTCTGCTCTCACCACAAAATCTAGGAGTTTTCCCTCCTTTTGTTGAAAATGAATACAAAAAGGTGCAGAAAATAAAATACCATTCTAGATTTACTTTGAAGTATATTAAAATAATGTCCAAGACACTGTGGCTGGTATCTGGATCAAGAGTGGTGACAATCTATACATTTATGGATAGTTTAAAAAAATGTACCTGAATAAATCCTGAAACACATGTGAGAATAAAACACTAGTCACAGATGTGTGTGTTCAAAAAAGAGAAACAGATAAGGAAAGGGAACAACAAGAGACCTGAGGACAGCTGAAGAAATGTGATTTCATTTTGCTCTAATTTGTTCATTTTATCAAATTCTAATTTATGCTATCTTCAAGTTAAGAGAAATAAAAATCATTGATTTAAATTCTTACCACTCTCAGATGAGCACCAAGGTTTCTGGGTAATCATTACATTGACCTCCCCTCCCCCCACAAGATCTGAGTAGAACAAAAGAATTTAAGCTTAGTTTTTCTTCTATGTATCCATTCCAGAAAGTCTTTTTGGAATGGTCTAACTACAAAAAGCATCATTTTGAGAAAGAAACAGATAATTTAAATCAGAAAGTCTTGAATGGAAAAAAGGAGAGTACAGCTGACTGGCCACATGCTCCATAAGAATTATTAGGAAAACAACTGGCTATCCAGTTGACTGTGGTGTACAGCAAACTGACTAAATTCTGTGGGCAATTATTCTTCCTCTTCTTCTTCTTTGCAATAATTAACAACTGCTATTAAATAACTTCGGATTGCAAAATGTGTATCATTAAAAACAATAAAAGAGCAAAAACTTTGGATTCTGAACAGGTCTGGCTTCTTGGTGCTCTAGGTTTCATTTTACCCTCTTATTACTTCTGTGAAGAAATGGAGAAAGTCTTAGTATAGATACAAGAAATGTGAGATTCAGTTTGTGAGAGAATATATTATGTTCTCAAGCGTGCTAAGTTCATCACCTGCAGTCACAATTTCTTTGAGCATTAATCATGAGCTTGATGACTGCAAACTGTTGACTCTAAGTATTCCCTGAACAGTTCTGATGTCTCCATCATTATACAAATTAATAGTAAGTGAGGCACTATTTTAGTAATCTTCATTCATGTTGTGCAGAATTTCCCTGACTGAGGAAAGAATGATTAACATAGGAAAAGAAGAGACAAGCAGACTTAAATGAAAATTAGAAGTCTTTCTTAAATACTTTTTATACTACTTTTTTTTACAATGTATTCAACATTCATCAGTGTTCATCTACTATTGAGCTATTTGAAAAATGGCAAATTAAGAACAACATGTTTCAGCTATAGCGGGCCACTGCAGAAGTAAATATGCACAATCATAGAATCCAAGAATCATTTAGGTTGGAAAAGACTTTTTAGATCATCAAGTTCAGCCATTAACTCTACCACATCCATTTGCTAAACCATGTCCCTAAGCACCGTATCTAAATGACATTTAAATACATCCAGGGGTGGTGACTCCACCATTTGCCTGGGCAGCCTGTTCCAACGTTTGATAAACCTTTCAGTGAAGAATTTTTTCCTAATATCCAACCTAAACTTCCCCTGGTACAACTTGAGGCCATTTCTTCTTGTACTATCACTTGTTACTTGTGAGGAGATCAGCACCCATCTGGCTACAACCTCCTTTCATGTAGTTGTAGAGAACTATAAGGTCTCCCCTCAGTCTTCTTTTCCTAGCCCCACTTCCCTCAGCTGTTCCTCATAAGACTTGTTATCCTGGCCCTTCACCATCTTAGTTGCTTCTCTGGACCTCCTTCAGAAACTCAGTTTTTGTTGTATTGTGGGGCCCAAAACTGAACACAGTTGAGGTGTGGCCTCACCAGTGGAGAGTACAGGGGGGCAATCACTTCCCTGGTCCTGGCTGGTCACACTAATTCTGATCCAAGCCAGGATTCTGTTGGCCTTCTTGGCCTCCCAGGCACACTCATTGTTTGTATTCAGATGACTGTTGATCAACACCCCAGGTCCTTTTCTGCCAGGCATATTTCCAGACACTCTTCTCCAAGCCTGTAGTATTGCATAGGGTTGTTGTGGCCCAAGTGCATGACCTGGCACTTGGCCTTGTTGAAGCATATACAATTGGCCTTGGCCATCGATATAGCCTTTCCAGATCCTTCTGTAGAGCTTCTACCCTCAAGCAGATAAGCACTTCTGCCGAACTTGGTGTCATCTGCAAACTTACTGAGGGTGTACTCCATCTTCTCATTGAGATCTCTGATAAAGATATTGAACAGGAGTGGTCTCAATGCTGGACCCTGGTGAACATCACTTGTGACTGGTTTTCACTCCATTCACCACCACTCTTTGAGCACACCTGTCCAAACAGTTTTCTACTCAATGAAGCATACGTCCATTCAGGATGTTAGCAGACATTTTCTCCAGGAGAATGTTGTGGGAAACAATGTGAAAAGCATTACTGCAGTCCAAGTAGACTCATCCACCAAGTTCCCTCATCCACTAGGTGGGTCATCTTGTCATAGAAGGAGCTCATGTCCATCAAGCAGGATATACCTTTCATAAACCCATCCTGGCTTGGCCTGATCACCTGTCTGCCCTGTACATGCCACATGGTGGCACTCAAGATGAGCTGCTCTATAACCTTCCCTGGCACCAAGGTCAGACTGACAGGTCTCTAGTTCCGTGGATCCGCCTTCCTGTCCTTCTTNTTACTGAGGGTGTACTCCATCTTCTCATTGAGATCTCTGATAAAGATATTGAACAGGAGTGGTCTCAATGCTGGACCCTGGTGAACATCACTTGTGACTGGTTTTCACTCCATTCACCACCACTCTTTGAGCACACCTGTCCAAACAGTTTTCTACTCAATGAAGCATACGTCCATTCAGGATGTTAGCAGACATTTTCTCCAGGAGAATGTTGTGGGAAACAATGTGAAAAGCATTACTGCAGTCCAAGTAGACTCATCCACCAAGTTCCCTCATCCACTAGGTGGGTCATCTTGTCATAGAAGGAGCTCATGTCCATCAAGCAGGATATACCTTTCATAAACCCATCCTGGCTTGGCCTGATCACCTGTCTGCCCTGTACATGCCACATGGTCGCACTCAAGATGAGCTGCTCTATAACCTTCCCTGGCACCAAGGTCAGACTGACAGGTCTCTAGTTCCGTGGATCCACCTTCCTGTCCTTCTTGTAGATGGGTGTTCTGTTTGCTAACCTCCAGTCCACTGGGACCTCCCCAGTTAGTCAGGACTGCTGATAAATGATGGAAAGTGGCTTTATGAACACATTTGCCCACTGTCTGGGAAGCTTCATCAGTAGTGGTGGGTGCAGAGCATAGGGACACCATGGCTACCAGGTGGATACCATTGCTGGCCAAGTTTCAGCACCCTTCCTGCACAAACTATCTGCAGTGCTAACTATCTGCTGTGCTACACCCTCTCTGAGAACCTTTCAGGTCTGGAGAGTCACCTCTTTCCCAGTGCTCTTGGTAAAGATAATTTAGATGAACAGTTGATTCATAAACAGCTCAAATGGTACACAGTCATTGTACAGAGTAGACCTATTAATCTAGATAGTATATTAATCTCTTTTCTGCCAAATAATTTTATAGGAATGGGATGGAACTAACAAGAGTCTTAAGAAACAGTCTTAATCAAGAGCATTTGCTTAAGCTGTTGGTGAAAAGGTCTCCAGTTGCACCCCATACCACAACCTGGATTTAGACCTTATACATTTCACACTGCTCTGATATGGGAACCTCAGTCCCACTTGTTGCAGCAATTTTCTTCTACCTGGAACATTAGTACCATCCTTGTCCATGTTTAGCCACCAGACTTTACAAGGCAATCAACATTTGCTCCTTCTTGGCACACTGAATAACCACTCCATGGACAGAAAAGACTACAGTCATAACCCCCTCACCCCAGAATAACCTGTAGCAATGCCTCCCTGCACATAACAAATTGAAATATCTGAGCAGCAGTGATTAGATATTTCTTTTATCATTTTCGCAACATGATTTTTTTTAAATGGAAAATGGTAAACATCTTTGAAGTCTTTTCCTGTCTTAGCATTTGCAGTATCTCACTGCTCAGCAGCTAATTAGTGTTATGCTGAACAACAGTGCTGTGAGTCAGTGCTGAGTGATAGGAGAGGGGAGAGGGCTGGAGACTGGTTCCAGCACACACACACACCCCGCTTCCTTTGCAGCCTGACCACCTGGCAGGGGGAAGAAAGGAACCTGCCTAAGAAAAAGCATCGTGATTTCTGATTTATTGGCAGTCGTGACCATGGTGCTCTTGGTGTTTCTCTCCCATCTTTTACAATACTTTGCAAGCATGAATTTGGAACAGAAAAAATTAAATAACATAATTAGACATTTATTTTAACACTGTGGGCCAACGTGTTGGCTGAGGCTTTGCAAATGATGAAAACCACAGCTGCCATGTTCAACTTTGGGAGCAGCTCAGCTGCACTGTGTGTCATCAGTTCCCATCCTGCTCTCTCACTTTAATTAGACTCTCTTGCGGGCAACAAATCAGACTGATATTCTTCCTAAATGCTGCAAGTACCCAGAGCAAACTGTGAATACTAAGGGAAAAACAAAGAGACAAACTAGATATTTGTGCTCTTTAGGATACAAGAGATTTGCAAACACAGTGAAATCTATCAAAGTAGCCATTTTCAAGAGAGAGGTGGCATACTACTATCACAGTAGTGTTATTTCAAAGTTGTCAGGCAGAAATACTTCTGGCAGTAATGCTCCTCATGAGATCAGACTTGGGTTATCTGAGGCTCCTGGCCCAGGACCTACCTCCACTTTCCTTCCTCAATATTTCTTCCCACACATGGGATAATACCATGTGCACGCCCTGTGGTAACAGCCAGGAAAAAGTAGTTGTTGTCCTTGCCTCCTTCCAGTCAGTTCACTTTAATTTTTAAACCCCCAACTATCTCCCTTTTCACCAAAAGCAAGGGATCAGATCAACTCCATTTAGTTAAAGTCAACAGAAGAAAATAATTTGCTATTCTTTAGGAGGGAGCACAGAGCACTCCAAACTCTTCAAGAGAAATGCTCTCCTTTGTTTTTATTCATGTCTCTTCCTCCATCAAGAAAATACTTGGTTAAAATGCAATATTTATGTTAGCAGCAATGCCGACAAATATTCAAATGTATTCCCCATTACAAGTAGATAACTGAATGGAGTAAGTCCAGATATCAAATGTGTAATCCTGTGCCAGACTGGAGCACATATTTATAATCACACTGTTGAGTGTTTTAAGCACTCTAATAGCTACTTTGCTTCAGAAAAAGAGTTTCAGGCATGATGTGAAAAGATCCATTGTAGCAAGTCTCATTCTTTGA
This sequence comes from Chloroceryle aenea, assembly GCA_013399075.1. Taxonomy (NCBI): domain Eukaryota; kingdom Metazoa; phylum Chordata; class Aves; order Coraciiformes; family Cerylidae; genus Chloroceryle; species Chloroceryle aenea. The sequence continues at coordinate 247,448 of VWZY01001081.1, read as the reverse complement.
AAGAGGTAGAGAACTCTAATCTTCCAATGTTTATAAGATAGCTAAGATGTGAAAAGCACCTTTCACTGCTGTCACTACTGTAACAACAACAAAAAATATTCCCAAAGAAAAATATTCTAAACCATTCATGAATCAGCAGACCATTTTACATAAAGAATTGAAATACCTGTACACTGCATAAGCCATATAGCTACAATTCAATTACAGAATAAACTGCAGATTTGAAGGATGATCACAGATGAGGCCCTGGATATGCACATAGCAGGATCCTTTAATCTGAAATTGTCTTGACTGGGAGAAACAGCAGAGCAGTAGCTTTTCTCCTGAGGATGTGGAGGTAAGCCTTTTTACCAAGGTAGGTGTGCACTGTGGCAGGGGAATAGGAAAGAAGAGCTAATGAAGATTAGTAAAAGACTGTCTCTGGGATGTCAATACCTGGTTTTAGAGAATATGAGACTGCTCATGTGAGTAATATCAATTGCATGATCTTGGTCCTCAAATATTAGTATTCTAACATAACCCTAATAGAGTGTAAAAGGTTGAATAACTAAACCATCTGAGCTGAGACTGCATGGATTTGCAGTTGTCAAATTCACCATTCTGGACACTCATCCAATCTCCATCAGTGAAGGCAAATGAAAAAATTATTCAAGTGTTGGGCCAGGCTAATACAAACCAAGGGAGCAAACACTACTTGAACAACTGCCTGTTGACACACTGAAAAGCATATGCATGTTTGCCAAGGCAGTCAGCTCCTAGGGATTATGCTTTTCTCTGAATAGCTATCAGCTTGCAGCATGTATCTGAGTTTACAAAAAGAGGTTTAAGAAAATGTACTGAACTGCAAACAAAAATAGTACCAAGTGCAGGCAGAGCTCAAACAGCTGCATTGCAGTAGATGTTTGCTTTGAACATTATGACAGAACAGCATTCAGCAAAAGCTATCCAGTGTGTGCATTCATAAGGGATGCCAGGATGTTCTAGTTCTTTACTCCCACCGACTGGGATGACAAAACCATGAACATAATTGTCAGGCAGAAAGAAAAATTGAAGATCTGTGCTGAGATGCTTCAAACAAAGGAACATAAAGATTTCTATGATCATCTTACATCTGACTAGACTATGGGGGGAGAGTGCAGGGAAGGAGAAGACAGAGTGAGCAGACTGATGAGAGCACTAGAGACACACATTGGACAAGGACGGACTGGCACTGCAGAAGGGAAAATTGCTGTACAGTAGTGAAAATTAAGGATCAAAGAATCATAGAAACATCTAGGTTGGAAAAGACACATGGGATTATCATGTCCAACCTTTCACCCTGCTCTACAAGTTCACCCCTAGACCATATCCCCTAACACTACATTTAAGTGATGGAACAGCTTCTAGAAGAATGAAGAAAAACTAAATAACATAAGTAATAAACAGGATTTAGAACGTCTTGCCCCCAAGAGGTGACAGGAATAATAGCTGAACTAAGTACATTGACACCAATGTATGCAGCATGGGCAGCAAGCAGGACGAGCTAGAAGCCATTGTGTATCAGGAAAACTATGGTATAGTTGTCATCATGAAAACATGTTGGGATGATCTGCACAACTTGAGTGCTGCATTGGATGACTATAAACTCTTCAGAAGGGATGGGCAAGGAAGAAGAGGCAGTGGGGTAGCCCTGTATGTTAGGGAGTGCTTTGATTGTCTTGAGCATAATGATGGTGATGACAGGGTTGAGCGTTTATGGGTAAGAATTAGGTATCATGGTGGGAGTCTGTTATATACCGCTCAACCAGAATGAACAAGCAGCTGAAATACTCCGTAAGGAGTTGGGAGAGGTTTCATGATAACTGCCCCTTGTTCTTGTGGGAGACTTGAAATTCCCAGATGTCTGCTGGCAATACAGCCCAGCAGAGAGAGAACAGTCCCAGAGGTTCCTGGAGTGTGTGAAGAGAACTTCCTGACACAGCTGGTGAGAGAGCCAACAAGGCAAGGTTCCCTTCTAGACCTGTTCACGAACAGAGGAGGACTTGTGGGCAGTATGAAAGCTGGACAAAAGGAAATGGCCTCAAGTTGTGCTAGGGAAGGTTTAGACTGGATATTAATAAAAATTTCTTCACAGAAAAGATTGTAAAACACTGGAACAGGGAAGTGGTAGAGTCATCTTCCCTGAAGGTATTTAAAAGATGTGGTTTAATGGTGACCTGGCAGTACTGCTTTAATGTTTGGACTTGATGATCTTAAAGGTTTCTTCTGACTAAAACAATTCTATGATTCTCTGAAATAGTGAAAAGCTTGTAACGTCTTTGTGCCAAAGTCTATATTTTAATATGTACCATACCAAGTTTGACTGAGACAGGGCTCCTGAGGTTACAGATACATGGCACACATTGGTGTTAAGGTGATTATGTCCCTCCTGGTCCCATGGCCTATCAGATCTCTCACCACACATTCCCTGCTAATGAAATGAAGTCTGCTGAAAGAGCGTACAATGAATCAAGGTGTTCATACAAATTCAGATTTACAACTCTTAATGTGTTGGAAATTACTGATCTGAGCTAACGGTTAGATGTATTAAAGAGGTAGGCAGGCGCCACAGCATAACTTAGCCAACTCATTTTTTCCCAATGTAAATGCAAAATTGTATCAAATCCCTTTAACACCACCAAAAATCCTCACTGGCATCCTTTTACTCTTCTGCATTTCTGATTCAGCCTGCATAATTCAGCTTTCATCACCCAGCCAAGTCCCAGAGGATGCCAAAGTTAGCCATTACTCCACCAAAGAATTGAAAAGGACCCATTTCAATAAGTTTCACAATGCCTATCATTTGCTTTGGATCAGATACACTGTGAACACTATATTCCTTGAAAAGCATGTGCCAGAGGGAAGCTTGTCAGCCACAGATCACCTTTTCAACACACAGCTCATGTTCCAGCAGAGCTTTTAACTCAGGTACATGATCCTAGTGCAATTACACAGCTTCTCAGAGATGGAGAGTGTAGAAGAAACAATACCTGCCCATTCCATTCTAAATAGGTATTTCTCTAACATTTTATTGCATACAGCCTCTAAGCTACTTCAAAACTGCAAAATGTCATGGTCTCATTAGTTGGTTGGTTGGTTGTTATTCTTTTATAAATCCTATTTCATTTTTCTCTTGGAAACACAGAAACGAGAAAAGCTGATTTTAATCAAGAGCTGGGGTTTTTTTTGAGCTTTTTTTTTGGTATCAATTATCATCACCCACAAGTTTTGACTTTCAGAAATTAACATTTTTCTAATAAAAGACTGTAATGTCAATCCTTTCTAGTGGGTAGGTATTTCATTTTCATGATTTTACTCATACATTTGTAAATTATTTCAGCGCTACTCCATATTACTACTGTTATATTATTTCCCTATATTATATCCCTGTCTTAATACTTTTTAATACTATATGTAAAGTGACATTATCTCATCCTTATTTGCTAAGCAAAAAAGCCCTTTATTTGCTTTAATTCTCTTTCAATGTCTAACTGAGGTTGACTGCTTGTAATTTTCTTTACTCACTCATTTTCTGACCTCTGAGGCTTTTTATTTAAATCTTCAGCCTTTCTTTGACTGCTTGAAGGCACTCTATATAATTCCCAAAATCCTTTCTGAGAGAAATATTTACTTTAAAAGATATGAAGATCTTTTCTACAATATTTTGAATCTCAAGTTTCCTGATCTTTCCTTTCTCTTCTTGAGGAAATCCCAGGCGTCATCTTCATATCAATTTCTGAGCTTCTTTGTTCAATTTATCTTCAGCTCTGTTCTTCACTCATTGTATTTCATAGTTTTGAACATCTTCATTATAGTCCTACTTTTGTTCTCACAAAATTTGAAGAGAAATTGCATACATCAATTCAGTCTAAAGATGTTTTCTAGAACTTTTATTGTATTTGCAGTGCTTGCCATGCTACCTCTCTCAAAAAACTCATTTTCAACCAGGGAAATGATGAATTATAAAATTAGGAAACAGAGGTAAGTTGGAAGAACGGGTGACTACATGCAAACAACTGTCTATTTCCTAAATTCTGCTTTCGGCAACAATTAAGATTTAGCACCTAACCTTAAATAGAGGGAACAGAAACAAAGAAAAAAAAAAAAAAAAAAAAAAGGACCCAAAGCACTAAAACACTTCTAATACAGGTTTTTGAAGAAGAAAAATAATGACAAAGACTCCAGAAAGTCCCTAGACATCCCTGTGCTGGAATACAATAGCAGCTAGAAGGTTTTTCCCATTGTCAAAGGTCTGTCTCACTCTTTGAATGTTAACCCATGAGTCTGAGTTGCCAGACAAAATGTAGAAGACTACCTTCTACATACAGATAACCAAGAGAGTATATGAAGTCAATGAAATGTAAACACATGCTCAAAATCACTAAAATACACAATCAGGATGGATCAGTGAAGTGAAACAAGAGTACTGTTGTCACCTGAATGTCCCAGGCTTTACCCAACCATAGAGACACTGACCATCTTCTCTATTTTAAAGCGTAACATAAATAAATTGTTAGTAAAGACACTTGCTGATGGACATGTATCAGCAAGAACTGGGTTGTCTGACACCATCAGCAAAGAGCCATGAATCCCATAAAAGCTGATAAATGTGAAGGTGTTACACTAATTTAGGTCAGTGTAAGAGTCCTCTTTCATTTCTGCCCTGGAAATAACTTGTTTACTACTCCTATATCTTCTCATTAGCACTATATTCACATTTCAAGTTTTCAGCAGTTGCACAATTTCACTTACTTGTTCTCAGCTTTGTAAAGCCTCAAATCAAGGATCTTATACAAGGACCGTCTTTATCATCAATTCCTGAACCAAGAAGCCCTGAAATGAAGAAAGGTATAGAGATTTTTTTCCTGTAAGAGCTTGAAGTCAACAGCATTTAGGGTTTGCTTTTTTTATCCCCTAACATTTCCCATTCAAGGATCAGAAAAGCTGTTCTCTGTATGTAATTGTTTCCTTAAATTGCTGTTTTCAATTTGCATAATGTATCATTTAAGTAAAGGTAAAGAAGCATTTCATTTCATAATTTCTGCCACAGCTGAGATTGCAAAATTGCTCTTTTTTAGAAGGAAATTTTTAAAAAGTGCAATCACTGCAACTTTCCAGATGGCAACTAACATATTTTTCACTGTGTTGCAATAGTATGTTATAGATACACTTGCTATTCAGTTCAAACTAGGAAACATTTGCTCCAGATGAGGCAACTTTTTTGGTCACACTTTTTCGGTCACACTTTTTCATAGTCTATCACACTTCTCAACATTTCATAATCTTTTTAGTTCCATAGCTCTAAATTTTGCCTTGCATATAAAAAAATTCTCTAAAAATCTGACTTGCCAAGACGATCTATTTCTCCATTGCTAATTTCTTTGCTATTAAAGCTGATTATTTCTTTCCTACAGCATCGTCTAAGAATGCAATTCTTTAGTCACAATGCCATTCTACTTTTATTAGTCCTTACCACCTCCTAATTTAAATTCTCTTCTATTTTTAATAACAACTATTGATACAGGCAGTATTCTGTATCTTAGACCTATCCATAAGGCCAAATCTACAAAACACCAAATTTATCCTAAAAAATCATGGAGGTTCATGCCTGATACTTCTCTGGAATTAGTCTTTAGTTATAGAGTTGCTGGAAATATCAGTGTCTTTATATTGAACAGTTTTACACAGGCCAGAAGTCTGGCAATTGAGTTGTAAATATGGTTTTTTTGTACAGGTTTAGACCCACATTTATCAGAGCTTTTGACTCAGCCAAGTATATGAGGTATACTTCTGTAAAGTATACTTCTGTAAAGTCACTGCTTACATGACGATTTTTTGTTTCAGTGCTGGGCAGGGCCAGAATGTTCAATATCAGGCACAGACATTCAACTATTTAAATTTAAATTAAAAAAAAAACTAAAACCAAAACCAAAAATCAACCAGTCCATTACAAATGTCAAAGAACAGAATGATCATATTGACTTAAACAATCCCCTTCCTTGACTTAACCTGCAAGTCAGATCAAATGCTGCCTGCCAGAGCATAAGAAATCACAGTCACTCTGAAGCTCTTCACCTGGGTCAGGAAACATTCTTATCTCTCTGAACTCCCACATTTTCTCTTCACATTTCACGACAAGCAAAGCACCTAGCCTTATTGTCTCTGCAGTACAGGGTCACAGACCTGTGCAGTTGGTAAGCAGAAGGATTGCCTGTCTACTGTCAGACCTGAAAGACTACAAGGAGTGCAGAGTTTATATAGAATATGTGCATTTCAGCTGTGTGGTTGATGATTCACAGAGCTATCACTGTATGTTAGACCAGGTGGAATAAGCTGTGGAATGTCTCAGGTGATTTACCTGTGTGCCACTGCTTGTATGTGATGACAGGCTGTGAAGTTCACTTGACGATACCAGCAGGATCATTTACTTGTGATGTCTGAAACACTAAATGTCTTTATCTCAAACTAAGGGAATGTCTTAGGGTTATTTCCTAGACAATGAAAAGCATTTGCAAAGGACCATATTACAGTAATACATGTCATTTCATGTTGAAATACAGTTACTGCATATACGATGTCACTGGGCATACGATGTCACTAATGGTAGTTAGGTTTGGCCTTCATCTAGGATTATTATAACCCTGTGGTGTATTTCTCTGCAACTGCTTTTTAAAAAGTATGCTTTCAAACAACACAGTTTGCTGCATCCCTCCATACTTTCACAATTCATCTTGGAGGAGCTCCTTTGCAGTTTCTACTTAATGAACAGGTAAAATTACAGTCCTTTATAGTCCTTTACTTTAAGGAACACAAGGACTCTTCTACATTCCACTGCAGTCTGATGCACCTATGCTACTAGGTTAAACCTGCCTGGGACCTCTGCCTGCTGCTGAGGCCAGCTGACACCATTTATTTCTCCTGCCTTCCAGACAGGGCATATCAGCTCCTATCAGGAACTCCCACATTATGTCCAGAAACAACTTGGCTAGCTGGAGCAAGCCAAAACCACTCCAGAGATAAGTTTAAGTGTTTAACTTCTAGTGCAGATAAAAGGAAGAAACAAAACCAAGAAGGAAATAAAACTATGTCTTTGTTTCACTCTCCAAACACTGAACTGTAGAAAATAACTACTGCACTGGGGAATGCCAACAAAAGCTCCTAAATGAATATGTTAAATGGAGTTACGTCTCCACACCAGGTATCTGAGAGAGGTTTATTTAGATGCCTGAACAATTTATGAATAAAATAATTTGTGATAAAATTAACATGAACAAATTGTTCTTGCATTTATTCACAACTTGGAAAACTCTTCATAAGCATTATTTACTTCACAAACAAATTCAGTTCTTATTAACTAGAGCATCCTTCTTCAGGAGAGCACTTGAGCATGCCCTCAAGTCCCATTGAAGTCAGTTATTAGGCTAGTTGAGGGAATTAGTTACAGAGAGACTAGGGAAGAATGTTGGACAAAGGAAAGCAGGAACTGAAAAGCAGAGAATGAAAGCAACAGAAACAGTATATGTGAGAAAGCATAGCTGGGAAAAAAAAAAAAAAAGAAAAAAAAAAGGAAAAAAACAACAGTACCCGCAAAAAAACCCAAAACCAAACCAACAAAGAAAAAACCCCAACCAACAAACAACAAACCAACCAACCAAAAAAAAAAACAATACCAGAATTTGAGATTAAATCTAGTGGCCTTGGACCACTGTACTTTGGCAATTGTAGGGATTCTCTGCCTTACTCTCCAGTAGCTCCATCACAAACACAATAGAAAATATTTTCTGTACTTCTTTCATTTCTTCATAACTCTTGCAGAACGCTTTATTCTATGCAAGTTTACCTGGAAAACTCTTTAAATAAACATGTTAAAAACACTGTTCAGGCTACAAATAGGTTTGTGTTAACTACTTGTGAAGTCACCCAAATTTAAAGACATTAATGTAATATATATGAACTGAGTAGTGAAAAATAATGAAATAATGGTTGCAGAGAAACATAACAGCAATGCATTTACAAGGATATAACCAATACTCATGGGAAAAATCTACGACAATGAATTAAGCATACAAGTAATGATTGAGTTGATTTGCTCGATTTAGCACACCATGGTCCTACAATAGCAGAAGTAAGATATGCTCATGCTATATAAGATAATTTACTAAATGAATTTGACTTTCATATGAACAAGGTAAATACATATCAAGCTGTATGAAACAACAAAAGAATGCTCAGGCTCGTTCCCTCAGCTCTTGCTTTGAGTACCTGTAACCTATTGCTGCCAAAGGTCATTTCTTCCTATCTGACTGATCAGCCAGACCACATCATACACTGGGACAAAGGCTGGATACCTGACCAATCTGAAGTTCGGTGCAAGTCTCTACATAACCAGATTTAAACATTTTAGCAGGAGTCACATTCCATAGCATATTTGTTAGAGAAAAAGACATAAAACTAGTGACACCAAGACCTTAAAGTACCTTGGAAAACAATTTTTATATTTTCTTAATTACACCAAGATTATCTGAGAATAGAATTGCCTTTCCCTTCCATTCACTGCCCATCTTAGTATCTCTGTCACCTGCCTCCTCCCTGCTTCTAGAAAAAATGCTGGAAGAAAGTCCTTTGCAATGGTATCAGCATGAAATAGCCTCTGCTTGGGTTTAGGTTCAAACTCTCCTATAGGTTTGGATGTTGGATTTCACTGAGTGGGGTCAGTGTCTCAAAGCTGTGATGACCAGCACTTAGCTCAGGGTTTGCAATGCAGAGCTTCACAGGAGAGGCTCCTGGTTCTCCTCCTGTGGGATCCCTAGGTCCATATCCTATGTCTATCAGAGAGCTTGGGGGCCTCAGAAAGGGATTTCAGAGACTAGAATGCTAGAGAAGAGCTATCCTGAGGTGGCTCGAATGGAAACACTGAGAAGACAACATATCCTAATCTTTCTTCAACCACTCCTTTGGACTTCACTCAAGTTTACGGTGAGACAGCTTTATCATTTGTTACATCCAGGATAAAAACTCTTGGCAACTAGCTGCCAAGGGATTTTTTATTTTTTTTTTCCCCAGCAAACTGTAGATTTCTCATGTTTCCTGCGCATCTTCTGTATTTTTTCCTCTGACAACAGCATTTTTCTTCCCTACTGACATGATTTATATCTACTGCTTTGCATTCCAAACAAGAATTTTAATGACCACAATAATCACGCAATGGCTAAATACTGAGGAAGCACAATACAAAATGCAAAACAAGTGTTTCCATATCAGGTTTTGATGCACTTAATTATTAGGCTTTGCTACAGATGCCTTGGACAGAGAACTGAACAATCCATTAGAGACTAGCTCTTTCCAAACATATCCCAGCATACAGACGCACATATTTTGCAAATTTCAGAATCTGACAAACCAATTTCTCTCCTTATCATCACTTGCAAAAGCAAGCTGGTGGCCATTAATGCTCATGTGATTTTATTAACGTCCCAGAGAAGTCTAACTGATCATACTTTTAGAATGCAACCCATTGTCCACAACCAATGAAAATAAGGGTAAGTTAAAACACACATTGCACAGAACTGATTTAAAAAGTTCTGACATATACATTGATCTACAAGTGTGTACAAGTTTGATAACTAATTATATTCAGAAGCATCAATATTGACATCCAAGCTAGCCTAGGTGGGTGTGAAAATTATCAAAGCCAAAGATGCTGATAGGATCTCAGACTCTTAAAATCAGAGAAAGAGAAGCTTCCAGTTAGAGGAGTAAACACACGCAATCTCTTTACTTGTGTAGCTATATTCATGAACAATTACAAATATTTCTCAGCCTAAGGGAGTTAAATTTTTCATGCTTGCTTTCCAAAGGTAATATCTATTGCAATCTTCTATCCTCAAGTAAAACATACTGAAAAGTGGTTTTAGTGTAATGCTGACTGCATTACTGTATGGAAACAGACCTTAAACACCTCCTCCTGTCTGATGACCAGCGAATCTGGTAGGGGTCTGCTTCTGCAACCCTGAGGCATCCCACCTTCTCAAACTTTAGCTCTCGACATGCAAAGCAGAACCTACACACACTGGCGTAGGCTCACACCTCCACTGGTGTAGGCACACATACCTCCAGGGCACTGCTGTGCTTTATAGCCCACAATGAATCACATAACAAAGATACAAGGCTGTTCAGAGGAGCTGGAAATGTAGAAAACGCACAAACACAACTTCCTGCCTAAACCAACAGATGTAATCTGTTTCCATAAAAGCAAAGAATATTATTAAGGAGAATAAATAAAGGAATCAAAGTCAATTGCATGGTAAAAAAGAGGCTGCCGTATTGCAGTAGCAAACATTGTTCAGATAGGCTCAGACCCATGTAAAGAATCAGGCTGATTTGATTTCTGACTAGCTACCTCTACCCTTACAAAATCTCTGTTGGAGCCAAGTATCAAAACCATTATGGCATTTAGCCACAAAGTTGGGGTGGAGCTCACAGGATGCTATATCCCTGGGGAAAACTAGTCTTCCTATAACTGGATCTGTGTCTATACAACCCATGTAAGGGTTGGGCCTCTTCAGCTGAGTCCATTTCCCATATTGCAAGACCATAAACTGGTTTATCAGCTGCTATCTTAGCAGTATTCAGGGCTAAACCCAGCAACATTCATAGACACTAACACCTGTCTATACGTAGTCTAAATACAACGTTACCTGGTGCTAAGGCTCCCTGAGTGTACAGGCTCCTCAAACAAGGAATCCAGAAACCTTGTGAAAAATGCGTCTGAAATGATCTGAAACATTTCAGCACCTTTGCCAACTGCAAATCCTGGGCAGATTCCTGAGGCAGAACATCTTCTGGTATGCTTCAAGGGACCCCATGGGGCTCCTCCTTTGCTATAATGGCTTATTGTTACTTGATGTTATGGTCAGTTATTTTATGTCACCTAGGAACTTGCACCTATATACATCTTGTAAAATGGTAGGAGTCTATGAATGTCTTTTTATGGGCACATGCTTTAACCATTAGCCTTGTAAAGAAAGGACATAAGAAGTACCTTATTCTGTAATCAGTTTAAAAAAACAAACCATCCAGTAGATACAACCCCAGGACACCCAAAGTTGTTTCTGCTATTTTGGCATGCTCTCTGAATGTTGTGAACAACACTTCAGAGTAGCTCTTTATTCAGCTTCTTGTCATCTGAAAAAGAAAATACTTCAATACATTTTTAATGAATTTTATATAGTTCAGAATGAAATTTTCCCAGCTGATAAAGCAAAAGTCTCCACAGAGCTAACAGAAAAAATACAGGAAATGTATTCAAAATTGCAATGAATACGAGTGTGTATGCTTGGACATTTTTCCCATCCTAAAATGCCTTTGGCATCTTGTCTCAACAGCTTCATGGCTGCTAGTTCTCCAACAAGACTTCTTTCACACCATGCCTCAAGGCAGCAACATAATTCCAGTCCAAAGGCTTTCATCAGCATTAGAGCCAGCTCAGCAATATAGGTAAGTCCTCTACTCCTCCTGAAGGCTTCAGCATGACTTTCCAACAAAGTTGAATAAAGCCTTGGGTACATTTCTCTAAATTTTTCTGGCTTAATCACATCAAGTCCTCTCTTTGTCTTCCTTACCTCATAACATCAGGTGACCATTTCCTTCCCACTCTTCCACTAGGACTGTCCTTCACGTTGTCTCTTGAATTTCTCCTCCAGCCTCATTCAGATATGCTCTCCCCCAAGGTGAAATCAGTACAACTGCCTGTCTCTCTGTGCCTGTGCTGACTTTCATCCTGACATGACATTTGCTAGCATAAGTCATGAAAAGCCACATGGGTTACATCCAGCTTATTCCCAGGTGTTCCTTCACTTATATCTGGAGCTGTTATCTGGTTGGCTTCCTAGACAATTTTATTCTGATTCTTTATTCTCAAACCATCTAACAGGCTGAGGTTGTTTTACCTTTAATACATTCCAGGTCAGTGTCTGCTCAGCAGATGAACAGCGATATTCAGCATTTGAGATCAGGACTTTTTATTCAAATAACAGCACACTTACCCATCTCTTCTCCGGGACCATCCCAATAGAGCACCCCAGAATACATCTGTGAGACTGAGCCCTGCAGAAAGGAAGGAGAAAAGGGCAGAAGACAATGGTAGGCTGTCCCAGTTTGAGTTTAAATGAACTAATTCTGTTCAGTCATTTAACTTTTGGCTCAGTCTCTTCTAAGTAACTGGTCTTCCTGAAATTAATGGCAGGTTTTGTCAGACAGCATTTACTTCTAGCAGAGATAATGCTCAATGTTTAGACTTGTGTGCAGACCAAGGTCATTGTTAAATCTTGTGTACCATGTTGGAGGTGCAGAAAGTAAAAGGCTGCACCTGTGGGGAGGAGCAGACTGGACAGGTGACCCTAAATTGACCAACGAGGTGTTCCATCCCATATACGTCATATTCAGTATAAAGCTGAGGGATCACAACGGTCAAGCGCTTTTCTTCAATGGCTGGTATCCAAGGAGGACTGTCCGTTCTGCCTTCAATCCCAGTCCGTGTGTTCCTGAACCCAGTTCCAGAATCCATCTTCTGAATCTGGTTCCTATCTGCTGCTGAGTCCAGCCTGAGACTTTGCCAGTGCCTCCACAGCACCAGTGGTGGTGGACGTAATTGCCATCAGGGGAGAGGGTTCAATTGTGGTTATATTTGTATACATTCCATTTTATTATTATTTTCATTATAGCTGTTCTAGCTTTCTTTTCTTATCAGTATCTCTCCCTTACATCCTTTCTTGTCCCCTTTGGGAGAGGAGAGGAAAGGAAAAGAGCAACGTTAACAGAGAGCATCTGCTATAAGTCAAGTGGTCTGCCCTGACCCTAAACCTTGACACAGGCAGAGCCAGAACCTGATTTCCACAAAAAAATCCTGTTTAGTTGTGGTTTTTCACTTATAAGAAGTACTAAGCACTACATATAAAAGCATAACATTTTAATGGAATTTGAGAGCACCTATTCAGCTCAATCTCATGATTTTTCACAGGTCAACAATGAGACCACTCAGATAGCAAACCCAGGCTCAATTCTATTCAAATCAGGCTGATATACATACAACAAAATTCTCACAATTTAAAAATTCTCTTAAATACCAGGAACAGATCCTAGCACCCTCAGGAAACACTAATCACACCCAAGTACAGAAGAGGTCAGAAAAATGAATTCAGGAGGTGCTTAGCATCATCCCAGAGTAAAGTTCATAATTTCTTTCAGCCTGCAGACTAAATTCCCCTTACCAGCAGCCAGAAGTCTGACTTGCGTAAAACCTTATCTCAGCATATACTGAAGTCAATGGCAACTTTCCTTGGATGCTGAACAGTCCTCATCTATAGCCTACCAGCAGAATTCCCTGCCTAATCAATACAAGTGCCATTAATAAAACATGGGATGAGGGGGAGCATCACACCATACAGCATTAAGTGGCAGCAGCAGCACATATGACTAATTTGTGCATCAGGCTTAAAAAGTACAGCCACAGCAGGAGAAAGGGATGCTGTCTCCCAAATCCATGTACTAGCTGGGGTTGTCAAACACAGCAGATTTCCTGGCATCAACATCTGTGCCTGAAGCAAGCAGCAATTACAGCATTTTGCAGTGCTGTAAGCCATTCTGACAGCCCTCATCTCAGCCCGCAAAGAGATTTGATGGGCCTGGTCACATTTAGCAAAAGAAATGAGGGTGCCCCACTCCCTGCCTTGTACAGGCCACTGCGCATACTGAAATCATTTCTCCATACATGTCTCTCTACACATATATATTGCTAAGTATTTTTCATCCTCACTGAAACAGTTTTTGTAAGTGTATTCCTCTTAATGCATGGAATCTTTACCAGGCCCAAACACAGAATTCTGAAAGATCACTTTAGGTCATGTAAAGGAGAGCAGCTGACAGGTAAGACAAAAAGTGCTGTTAGATTACCTCACAGGAATAAAAAATAAGTAAAAGTATAAAGTAAGTGTTGCTAGTATGTGTTACTTGTTTCTGCTGCTGTAAGAGAGGCAAGGGAATTTATTTAGCTTTTAACTTGTTAACATAGTTAGACATCTTGACAAAGATTCATCAGTAGACTGGTGTGCCATCTTAATAAATTATTTAACTGATTATCATTCATCGTATTGCTGATGAAACCCATCCCTTTATCTGTTCATATATAAAGTATCAGGTTGATTGGATCATTTAGCTAACATAAAAGTTCCAGCAATAACTGCAGAAGAATCTGTATCAGAGGAGTTTACTATACTCCTTTCTTTCCCTGCTTTAGGCCACAATTAGAAAGACAACTTTTAAGAACTCTCACAATTGTATTTTATTTGACATCAGCAATATACACTGGAGTATAATATGAACAATTTTTTGCACAATCTTTCTTGCAAGATGGATTTATTTTCCAAATACAGAGTTGTTCATAATACAGGAATGTAACAGTTAATATGCACAATAGCAAAACAAGTTGACAGCTATCAAACCATCTTTTAAGTTTGTCAGTATAGTCAGGTGATCAGCATCGAATATGCACATTCAGATAATTTCGTCAACCTCTGATTCTTCCAATCCTCCCAGCCATGTTGTTCCATGCAACAAAAATGTGCACAAAGAGCAGTGTAAAGATTCAACTCCAATTAAATTCCCTTGCTTTGATTTCCTTTCATTTTTTTTTTCCCATGTATAAGTCAATTGAAAGGGATAAACATCAGAATTTGACATGGCACAGAAATTATTGCAACATGCATCTAGAACAGTCACATATTGCAGAAGTAGTAAATTACTGACAGAGAAGTTAGAGGATTTAGGACTTTCCTAAAAGGATATTCATGAAGCATTTCTACTATGCTGCTTTAATCTGTATTTTCTGCATGCCACAGCTTTTACAGAAAATGAAGATAAAAAATATTTCAAAAAGCTTCATATTTTTCACTGGGAGTATTTCTTAAAATTTCTAAGCTTAAACCCAAATGCTTTCTTTGCAATGGAAAAGGAAAAGAACAGCTTATAGTTAATAAAAATACAAAAAAATACCATCTTCTTGCAGCTGCTCTACATCACATAAAAATTCCCTTTTTCTTTTGGTTACACAGGTGGTACAGCAATTACACTTTGCATTTGCACAGAATTTACTGTCTCCCAGCCTACCTCTCTGACCACGGAGTTGAGAGCAAGAGAACAGATGTTCCGCATCATTTGTTAGCGGGACCAATTTTAACAGCTCACAGAAGCGCCTCAGCAATTTCGAATATCAGAACTCGCAGAGCGCAAGGGCAGTAGGTAAAGGTAAGGAGAAATGGGAACCTGAGGCAACCATTCAGGGGATTGCTTTCTTATTATTAGCAAGTAAATACTGTGTCTGCAGCCAGGCTTTCAACACGCTGTCGCTGCTCTGAATATTTGCTAGCGTTGTAACACTTTTCACATACATCCAAGTCAGATGGTCCTTGCCACAGCAGCACAAAGCATGAACGGGCTGGCAGTGCTAACACTCATACAGAAAAATCTAGACACCAGTAATCCTTTTGTCTATTCCACAAATGACTTGTATTTCAAGCATTCAAAGTGCTTTATGACATGGCACTAACAGTGGACCTTGAGATTCATGCAACAATCTTTAAAGGCCACTGCTTCACTACTCCAGCCCTATATCCACACTGCACCTCACTGTTTGACTGCCAGGTTTTATCTGCCATCGACATGGGCATATGCCTTTTCCATGCCCAAACTCTGTTGTCCACCTTGATGTTGCACAGCCAAGGAGAAAATGTGCAAATCCCACACCGTCCCTGCAGCTGCCACCCCCCACATCTGCCATAAGGCAAGGAACAAAGCTGGGGACAGGTCCAGAATGAATCAGAATGGTGCAAATGTAGGAGGATACACTGAAGCATGGTTTTAAATTGTACACTTAGGAGTTTTTAAATAGCTAATGAGCAGCTCTTAAGCCTAATTCGACTCTTGCATCTTACCTCAGCAAAATGCTTAATGGTCTCCAGCCTCAGCTGTTCTTAGCCAGAACTGGAATACCTTCTCCTGCTGAACAGATTGCTCTATCCGGACTAAATTTAGACCTATGAAACCACATTCCTAACTTAGCAAGGCCAGCACTGACCAAGTGCCCTCCTGACTGGACTGATGAACTGAACATAAACATCCTTAGGTCTTATCTGAAAAGGCACTGCCTTCTGCTCTTCCCCCATGGCACAGCAGAGGGAATACCTGGAATTGTACAGGAAAGTTGTTAACTTGTGTACTTAGTAAGAACAATTGAGAGCATGAAGATCAAAGAAGGTCGTCTTTTTTACTCATGTATTTTCTCTTACCTGATTTCACTATATTTATGCATATAATATTCAGAGAGTGGACTGACTTTTTAATCTCTCTACAAAATTCTCACACCTTGTTTACGTATGATCTTCACATTCTCCAAAGGAAAAAAAAAACAACAATCCAGATATTTGTGAAATGACTACTGATTATCCCATGGCTAAGCATCTTTCCCATCATAACATATTAACTAGCTTAACAGAAAATCCATGTACACTCATTGTGTCTTACCTTCTTAAGTGAAATGGCTACAAATAAAATTCACATTTTCAGTAAAGAGAAATTATTTTGATAAATTACAGCTTATTTAAAAAGCTGTAACTAATTACTCTCCCTATGACAGATTTTATTTGAAAACAATAGCTGCCTTTTTAATAATCATAGAGATTCTCCTGAAATTGGATTAGAGTGTTTGCTATCCTCCCAAAGTTTGCAACAGAGCTTGTGTTTTCCATGTGCTCAGGTGAGGAAACCTCTTTTTAAAAATAATTAACCAAATAAAACTAGAGAAAAATTCACCTCGATTTTCTTCATGAAGAAATGAACATCAAAGAGAAAACCCCTATTTCAATGTTAAAGCTATGTGAGAAGTGGTAGGGATGTAACTAGATCTAAAAAAAAAAAAAAAAGAAAAAAGTTAGCACTGCAGTTCTGCTTCTGGGAAGGCCCACAAACTGCTGGTGTGAGACTGTGGGTACTTACCAGGCAGCAGCATTAGCATGCTCTGTTTCATCACCATACATTAATTTGTCACTCCTACCACACTCTGTGTCAGAACATTTGACAGACATGCAAGAAGACGACAAGCCTGTGATACACCTTGGTCCTCCTTTGGGACATTAGTGCTGTTACAATGAGTATCAGTAGTACTGAACTGATGGAAGAGTTTTCCTCAGCTTAGGTCTGCCCTATTTTGTACTGCAAGAAAGCATTTTCCATGACAACTCCAGAGCTCCAAGGCCCCCCGGTATAGCTTGGATGTACGGCAATGTAGATGTATCCCAACTGGCAGCAGCTGATAGCTCTTATCTTTCCAATCTTCTGGTCACAGCAACAGAAGCCTTAGGACAGATTAACTGTGCTGATCCTTTGGCGGGATTTGCAGATGGTGCTGATTTCCACATTGCACTCAGAGCCTAAGATGCCTACTTGGAAAAATGCTTAGGAGGCATTTTCATATGTTGCTTAATGTAATATACGATCTGCACAGTCTCCGAAGGAGACATCAGCAACATACCAGCTCTCATGCACCCATAAGGTGTGTTATAAACACATCTTTGTGTTTCACAACCAGTGCTGAGGTTGTGGATGTTCATTTTCAGACATGTCTACTTTAATTGCAGTTGCAGCCCACAAGCTGTAGCATTGAACAGATTATCAGAAATGCTCAGCACTAAAAAGCTTCCATGAGTTCAGGTACTGGAACAAAGTCTTCAGATTTAGTAGGTAAATCACAGATTGGTAGGGGTTGGAAGGGACCTCTGGAGATCATCTAGTCCAATCCCCCTACTAAAGCAGGTTCAGCTAGAGTAGGTTGCACAGGATCACAACCAGATGGGAAGGATTATGCCTCCTTCCAGAGAAGGAGCCATAATACTTCCAAAACGTCACTGTTACTGTAATGAAAGCTTTTTTCTTGGTTGTTTTGTGGGTTTTTTTCCCCACCTTTTCTATAACCGAACTAAATCAGAGGCAGCAATATCTGTACTCAGTCTCTTAAACATAAATCAAGCTAAATACTACAAGTTCCAAAGGCTTCACTACTGAAAATTAACTCTATGGAATCCCAGAAAGATTAAAAAAAAAAATTAGTTTAAATTTTTGGTTGAGAAATGTTTTGAAACAGAGGGAAACAGACTTAATAAAACTCAGTCTTTTTCCCTTACCATTCCATCTCCTAATTCTTCCTGGCTGATGATGAAAATACCCTTCTTTTAATGGGAACAACTTCAATGGAATACAAATGTATCTAAGAGAACATTAGCAACTTATTTTCTATATTACTTTCTTATTATAGTTAAAACAAGAAATAATTATTTCTAGGCTGTTTCCTGCCAGATGCTGTTCTAGTACCTCTAATAGGACATATCTTAAAATAACTGCTTGGTAGCAAAAAAATTAATTTTTTCATCCTTGCTCATGTTTTCCCTTCTCTTCCTTTTCTCTCTCTTCAAATAACTTTATTAATTTGGGCTTTTTCAATAATTCTGGAAAACATCAATTCAATCCTCCTCACCACCTCCTTTGCACCAGAACAAAGGCAGGGAGTCAGATCAGAGATCTGATCCCACTGTCTACTAACCAGCCAAAAAACAAGAGATAAACTTGGGTTTTAGCTAGACAAGTTGCTTTAGCCAGCTCACGACAATATCAGAAATACTTTTCACCACAAAACTCAAGACAACAAAGAAGAAGGTGGGAGCACTACAGCAGTAACACAGTTTCACAGTGAAGTATTCATGATCTTAAACACAACCAAAAAAACATGGATTCTGCCTGTGATTTTTATGGTGCAGACTGCTTCAGAGGATGGCAGCACATAAACCAGCTCCAATCCAGAAGTCTCTTGGAGCAAATATACCCTCTGTGCTGCCCTGCTGAATATGCTTCATGAGCCCTTCAATCATGACCTTGATTATTTAACCCATAATTTTGCACAAGTGGATTAACTTCCACCATGAATGTTCTGCTGGTATTGATCTGCAAAGGCATGTACATATATGAAACAAAATTGTATTTTCATGTAGTTCTACTACTTCATCTTCGTCTACTCAAATGTCCACCACTAGTCCGGTGCCAGAGAATGTTGTCACAAATTAATAAAAAATGAAGTGCATGTACATACAGAATCACATATTTATGAAAAGTATATTATAATTCATTTGACAACGTGGTATATTCTAGGACAACAGATTTCAAGCTTGAAAATGTAAAGTTACTGTTAGCAACTGAAGTTACTGTTAGTAATAGGGTTAACTATTTCATACTTTGTAAGTACTTTGAAGAAATACTTCTGCATGTCCTTGACTTATGAGTCCTCCATCCTTGTGCATCTTTACTTACCATGGAAATGAGCTATCAGCACAAGATCATAAGGCAAGACAAAGCAGTACTCAACTAAATTCTGTAATGCATCGAGCTCAGAAATCCATGTGAATGCTTCATACTGTCACCTGCTTCTTCTACCAAACTCCAGTTAAGATTTTTTTCAAGGATGAAAACATATTTGCAAATGGTGGTTATGTCTTTAAACTCTTCTTTATGTCACCAGATCATCCATAGAACACTATGTCAGTTAATGTTGCATCCACATTGCTCTTAACAAAAACACACAGCAAATGCTGAAGGAGGTCAGCAACACCCAGACCACCCACAGGAGATAACCTAGATCTCTGTGCAAGCAGACGGCTAATTCAGTACCACAGTATTCTTTCTTGGGATCTTTTTCTTGACAATAAAAATAAATAAATATACCTACCTCACAGAGCGGGGTTTCCATCGAGAAACACTCTTTCAAAACAAGACTGCTTGCAAATGCATCTTGAATCTGCCTCCCTTACAGTTCAGGGAATTTATAGGGAGAAATCATGTTAGTATTTTTAAATGCTAAAACTATGCTATTATTTTAAAAGACCTTTCAATAATTGATGGGAGTTTGTGTGGTTTTCTAAAAAGGGAATCTCCAAGGTTTTTTATTTTGGCTGCTGTTATTTTTATTTAAAAAAAAAAAAAAAAAGAAGTCACCATGCTCTCAGTTTCTTTTGCATAAGAAAACAAAAATGGATTGATGACAAAAAGTGTGGTGAACAGCATGGAGAGTAACTGCTTTGCTTTGAAGTCCTCTGTAATGACATAACATAAAAAGCATAAGAAAGTCTAAAAGTACTTTTAGAGGCACTAAGTTACAGACTAAAAGGTGATGCTAGTCAATTCTGAAATAAATACCTACCACACATTGTCTAATTAATGGTGAAAACAAAGTAGGTGTTATAAATTCTACTAATTTTAAAATAATTTCATTTTTCATTCCTTCCAGTTAAGAACATAGTACATAACATCAGCAAAAAGAGACCTTTTCAGAGTGGTCTGTACTTCATCCTACTTTTGCTTTGGATGTGGCAAAACCTTACTTTCAGGGTCAGAACATGCTGAAACTGCTCACCACACTCATATTCTCAGAAAAAAACCCAACCAAACAAAAAACTACATCTTGTCTCTGAGGAGAGATGTACAAATGAAGACTGTACAAATTAATGCATATGAAACACTTTGAAATGATGCTTTTTTCCTTACAGTAAGTTTCCTGCTTAAAATGCATTGAAGTCGATGAAAAACACCTACTGATTTCAGCAGATACCAGTACAGGTCTTGACAGCAGTATAAATCTAAGAACTTTCCTTAGCATCATACAATAAAAGAAATACAATGTTTTGGGAAAAAAGGAAATATATATTTGGAGAGAAAAGATGCTTTTGTCACTTAATTGGTTACATTTTTCATAGATTTTTTCCCCTAGTTTTGGGGGGTTTGATATTGGTGGTTAATACAAACCTCCATAAGCCTCTTTACCCTTTGGATTTTCACTAGGCAATTTATTTGTAGAGTTTTGCACCAACTTTATGCTGTATTGCTTTAGGTTTGCCAGACTATGAAGAGAAGCACCTCCTGTTCTCTGCAGTTCCCACTGACCTGCTACAAATTTACTGCTGCATAGTTCCACAGTTCTGCAATAGTTCTACAACCTTGATCTTCCTTGGCTTTATTGATATGGTTAGCAAACATTATACTTCACCTAGGCTTCTCAACACTACACTTGCCATTTTCCCAATCTGTTATTCAATGGTAGGATTTAATAAAACCAGGGACAAATTTTTGTCATCTGTCTGCATTACAGTTCACAACAATGATAGCCTCAAAACATCTATTTATGTTAGTGCAGTCAAGCCCCATTGGCAAGTCCCAGGAAGATCAGGAAAAACTCACCAAATTTTTTCCTCCTCCAGCTTTTGGGTCAAGCAAAAGTTGTGAAGCCCCATGTGCAAAGTCTGTGATCTGTTCTGCTTTCTAAATAGATCTCTTGGAAGCTTATGGGATTTGGAGGGAGAATGTGCTACAGCAGAAACTGTGCTCCAGCTTCTCACACTGAAAAATATCCCCCTAGGAAATCTCCCACAGCATTTGACAGACATAGAAAATGTCCCAGGTGGACAATATATATATATGTCTGTTACACAGCCTGAGTGGTCATTTCTTCCATTCTGGCCTTCCCTCCACTTCCAATAGCACAAGGCAGATGGCAATATTAGGCTTTGGATAAACTAGATAAACTTGTACCATGTTCTCTGATGTTGTCACATGGCACATAGACAGTGTACTGCAGCAAAAGGTACACCACAGCCAAATGACATACAGGAAGTACACAAGAAAGTGGGAAGAGACAGAAATCAGCACATACTGATATTGATGTGCATATTCATTAACTTTTCTGTAGAAATACTGGTTAAATTCTATTAAATAGTTATTTGGCTTTCACATTTTTTTGCACCCTCAATAATGTAAATTATGAGATGACAAAAGGTTACGCTTCAATACTATGTAATCAATACCTTTAGATCCTGATAACAGAAATATTCTAATTACAGTCCTTATTATATTATTTACCTCTGTCATTCAATTATCATATGGTCTACTTGACTGATCTTGGGGTAATGGTGAGTGGATAAATTTTTTGCCCTTAAAAGACATGTGAAAGAAGAAAGGTGCCACCAATAACCATTGGAGGGAGACTAGTCCATTCTGTAGTCTCCAGTTCTGGTGGTGAGTTCAAAGAACTCAGGTCACCATGGAGGTCTGAAGTCTAGGCTTGCCACCTTGTTTGGCATCATTATTTTTGCAATTGCAGTGAAACCTGTTAATAATGAGCTGGTAGAAAATTGACCTTACTCACAATTGACTATACATCACTCTTCAGTTCCAGGGAAGGCAAACTTCCCAAACTAAGTTTTTAACTGGTTTTCTCAAATGACTGTGCTAGAGTTAGGGGCTGCATCACTGCAGTCTGTGGGAGTTTTGCTGTTGGCAACAATGTCTCCGAGGAAACAGCAGTCAGTGAAGATCTCTCTCTGTTTCCTGGTAAGTTGTGGGTTTTTTTGTTTGTTTTTTTTTCTTTCCTTTGTATTCAGTTTCCTCTCCTGTTGTTGGAGATGACTTATCTGAAGTGTTTGGTTAGTTTTAAATCACTATGGTACAGTCAAAAAAAAGAATGTTCAACAAAGCCTTGTAGAAAACAAAAATATTAAAAAGTAAAAATAGTTCCTGTAGAGTTCATCTCACTCAAACCCATCCCTAATAAGACATTTGGTCACTGACACGACACCTGCAACATTCTCCCTTAGGATTTTAGTTTGTAACGTTGAACATTTGGACCACTATATTTAGCATATTACTGCTTTTGTTTGTGCTTCTGAATTACACAGTATTCACAATCTGCCAATATTAGAGTATACTGCAGGCTCTTTTCTGTTTCTAATCACTCTACAAAGAGATTAAATACAATGAAGAACCACTGTTAACAGTTAATTGTATTTACATTGTCAGTAGGTACTTTGGAAAGCTAGTTACGGTAATATGCTATAACACAAAAATGTAGCACAATACAATAAATTAGTCCTAGGCTCATAATAAGATGGGGATTTTTATATATATCTCATTTTGAATGTAGGCATGCAAGTGTTGGAAGGTACTTCAGAAATACACTGACAGATTAAAAATAGTTTTGTTTTCCTGTGGTATCGTTAAAAATTTCTTCCAAAATGGAAGCACAGAAATAAGTATTTGGAATCTATTAATTTTTGCAGCGCTTTTATCTTCCATAGAAGTCTTTAAAATGAAACAGGAACTACAAATGTAACTAAGTAGCACATTTAGATTGATATTGGTCAAATAGCCTGAACCATTGTTGATCATAATAAACAATGTAATGAAAAAAAATGATTATACAATCAGTACACAGGGATGGGTGGAAGGAAGAGACAGCTGTTTCTAGTAAATCATTTAAAGCCCTGCCTGAGAGAAAATATCCTTGGTTTTCATCACAGAGGAAAGCAAAGACTAATTTCAGTAACCTCTAGCACTAACACTAGGTTCTCAAAACAGAAGGCCATTGTTCTTCATACTAGAAATAGTTTATAATTTGTGCAATTATGATTGATAATTGCCAGAGGATTAGCTTTGTTTCTTCTGTCTTAATGAAATAAACAAACAATCCCTTGTATAATATCTTCTGTTCCAACAATCTGCAATAATGTGACCAAATTATGGAAGAAACAATTACAACTAGAGATACATCCAAAGATGCATACTACTGCAGTTAAACATCTTGTGCGGGTGTTCCATTTCCAGTTCTGTGCTATGGCACATGTCATGGTTTTCTAAGGAGTGCTGTCATGTCAGACTTCTAGATGTAAAAGACAAAAAGGACCGTACCTGCCCTTCCAAGAGCATCACTTAGGTAAAAAAAAGACTAAGGCTAACTGTTTATATCACTACATCATAACAAAGTCATGTAAGACATTCCCACATCCTGTGCATTCTGCCATTGACAGTCCAATGCTATACATGAAATAACAGTCTAGGATCCATACTACACCCTGTAGTGCAAATCTCTTGCAGCCTCCCAGGTCCCACAAGTCAAAGGTCAGATTCTCAGCCATGAACTGACTAAAAGGATTGGAGAGACAGAAAGAGGCACAAAAGTACAGTCACAGTTTCACCACCATGGGGTCTTTTCATTCTCATTCTTGTCACAACATAGTCTAGGGAAGTCTCATGCATGCCCTCAATTATCACAGCTGCTTGTGGTCTCCATCAGTCACTTGATCATTCCCTAGGTATAGAACCACTCAACACTCACGTGATCTGTCCCCCAAACATAAAACTTTGACAATAGGCTACAAGCCTGCCTACCCAATCACCTGAAACTAAGGGTTAGTCCAGACCCTTTAAAGGCACAGCCAGATCACAGTTGAGAATTTGGCCTTTGATTTTCACTTGTCACCTGCACAGAAATGCTAACCATTTGCCTAGCCAGATGGACCTGTACAAGTGGTTTTAGATTTATTGCCAGAATATCTTCCACTCATTCTGGTGAAAAGAACATTTTCTGACCAAGATTTCTATCAGTTTTAAACTATGCAATTCTTTAATGAAGTTGTTTGCTTGTATATCGCAATTTGAGCCACTGAAAAGCTCCTATCTATGCCATAGTTTAGGAGAAAGAAATGGATCATAAATAAACTTTGTTTTTTCTACAGGCTCCATTTCACAAAACAGTCTCTCTCATTCATTCATAGATGTTCCATAGCCATGCTCATCAAAGCACAAGGAAAAGTTGGTTTGCTTAATTTTCAAGCTGCTTTTAAAACTGATGAAAATTTAACTTGACTCAAACATTATTTAAATGGGGGACTGTGTGTCCAAAGGAGATCAGAGGAGTGTGACTGAAAAATATATAAAAAAAGAAAACACAACAAAACCCAAACCCAAACCAGCCAAACAAATAAAATCATCCAAAGAAAGAATAAGGAATTCAGATAAAAAGTTAAATATTGTGGGCCTGGTCCTCATCTACCACAACAGATGTAATTTAGAAATAAATCCACTCAAGCTGGTCAGCAAGGTCAAGGAAGAATCACACACTTAAGATCACCTTACCAAACAAAAAACTCCAATTTTGAGAATTACATCAGATTTCAGATTTTATAGGGTTCTCACTCCAAATAAGAATGAGTGAATTTCCCAGGTTGCAACACAAAATAATGCTTAGTAAAAATATATGGAGCTCTACAACTCCTTTGCATAACTTTTTCTGGAGTTGCACTCTCCCAGGCTGGACTTTCTTTTCTTTTTCCAACTGTTCATTTTCTTCCCCCCATTCTGCCAATTTTAATCTAGCAGGGAAAGTCCTTTTCTAGCAAGCACTGTCAAAATATTCAGGACATGGACCTTGCACTCTGAGAATGCAATGCTGCGTCCAGTCAGCAGTGCCTGGGTGCCTCGGGGATTTGGAAGAATCAACATGCGTATTCCTAGCAGTCAAGATGTGTTCCACTGAACAGTTGTGCACCTCTGCTTTTGATTTGTTTCAGGTGCATATTCCTCCTAAAGACAAATTCTGTGTAACCAGAGTAGTCTGAAGAGAGTGATGGTTCACTGCTAGCTGAGGGAAGACAAAGCTGTTACCCATTAGCCTGATAGGACTTAACCAACTATCCCCAGTAACTCCAGCCTTTACAATGGGAAAGTAGCACACAGCTTTTATAAATAAGAATTACTGACCTTTTTAAATAGTTTCAAAAGAAGAAACTCTGCATCAAATGTGAGTATAATTTAGGAACTACTACATAGCAGCAAAACTACATTAGACTTTCTGATTTTTCCATGGTATCCTTGGATAGATACACCACCCAGTAGACCATGTTAAATGCTCCAAAGGTAACAGGAAATAAAATGCGTGCATATTTGTCTATCTTACTCGTGCCAGAGTGGGAGGCGGGGGGAGCAGGTGCTGTGACAGCAGATGGCTTTGAAGATGCTCCTAATGTATTAGGTGTGGTGGTCTGAATCTGCTCCAGTCTAGACCCAAGCAAGTGCTGAATGGAAGGGGATCCAGCTGTGGCATGCTGGGATACAAATCCAGTTAAAATTGGGGTAGAAGGGGGAGCTGGAGGGGTAGCTCTTGCAGAAGATAATGTCTCTGATGCATTGATGCGTGTGAAAGGGTTGGGACTTGATGCAGAAAGGGAATGGGGTGTAATGTCAGAAGACCCCTGAGCTACAGAGGAAGGCTGGATGGAACTGTGCCTTGTGTCAATTCGGCTCCCACCAACAGCTTCAGACTGTACTGTGGCATTCGTTCTTTTCCTCACATTTGAATTGGCGTCTGTACTCTGTAAAGTGACAAAAACAATGCTAGTCATCCTTAATCACCTTAATACAAGCAATGGAAAGTTTATAATTAAGCACTATCAATGTAATACTTACAAATACAACTAGTAGCTTGATCCTGAAACATAAAAGATACCACATGCTCATGAAAATAGATTTAATAGCATATAAAGTGATAAACAAGAGTTCCTTTTACCTGTGTCTGGAATAGCACAGTGAACACATCTGACGTATAACACTCCATGTGATGTGGTACCTCTGTAAACTTATTACCATGAGACTGAGGATTCATGTGTTAGAATCATGGTAGTTTTTTTTTTTCCCCAGGCTTATGCTCAGAACAAAATTCTCAGATGCTTACCTATTACTCTGATGATATAAAAACATACTAGATGCAAATTACCAGCCATGATGATTTACTTCTGCTTTATATCTCCTGAAAAGTAACTACCGTTTAAAAGAAGTCTAATTCGTCTTCTAGAGGAGACGCTATTAAAATGCAAGTATTTACCAAACCAAATTACCAAGTTAACACATTGCTGCTCTTTCAGAAATAAAGGCAGTGCTTTTTCACATCAACCACAGGCAATAAATTCTCCATCTGCAATTGAACCAGTGAATAAATCAGTCTTTCATCAACTACTCCTTTCCATTAATTAAGGCAAGTGGTGAATTCTCCATCACTTGATGTCTTTGGGTTTAAATGTTTCTGAAAGATATGCTTAAGCCAAATAATACTACTTAGGCTGGTTGAGAAACTGAAATAAAGATAAGGAAGCACAGATGGGTAATCCTGCAGTTTAGTATTTTACTGACTTCTGGGAGTGGGATTCAGGCTGTCTTCTCTGTATTTAAGAAGAAGCCTAATATATCCTGAATCTCCTTCTGGAAGGGTACCTGAAGAACAGACTTTTGAACCTTCAGCCTTGCACCTAAAATATAATATAAAATTTATTATCTATATTGTAATTCAGTGATAAAAAGCATATAAAATATCTGTCTCCATGTCTAACTGATCTACAAACAGGAGGTGGATATCTTTTTGTTAACTGTTCAAGTTCCAATGCGATACCATCTGGGATGGCATCCCCCAGTCCCAAATTTCACATTCCCAGTACAGCAAAATGACTGTGGCGTAGTCCATGACATGAAAGGCCATCTCTGTCCTAAAGGCTTACTCTAAGTGTGTTCCTCCAAGCAGCTCAAGTGCTCTCCCACCTTTCTGCTCCCTCAATCTGCCACCTGAACATCACACTTCAAAGTGCAGGGCTTAATCTTTGAGTTTGGGAGGGGAAATGCCCATGCAGACAGCCCCAGGGGGAAAGCCTCTTTGGGAGAGAAACTTGTACCAAACCAAGATGTCAAAATGATCTGAGAAGGGTCTATCTCTGGAGTCCTCAGTACAAGGAGAACATGAACCTGTTGGAGCAGATCCAGAGAAGGCCACAGAAATAATCTGAGGACTGGAACCTCTCTGATGTGAGAATGCTGAGAGAGATGAGGTTGTTCAGCCTGGAGAAGAGAAGGCTCCAGGGAGACCTTCTTGCAGCCTTTCAGTACTTAAAGGGGCCTGTCAGAAAGATGGAGACAGATATTTTAGCAGGTTCTGTTGCAACAGGACAAAGGATGAAGGTTTAAAAGTAAGAGCTGAGATTTAGACTAGTTCAAAGGAAGAAATTTTTTACACTGAGCATGGTTAGACCCTGGCCCAGGTTTCCCAGCGAGATGGTAGATGTCCCATCCCTGCAAACATCCCCGGCGAGACTGGCCGGCGATATCTGCAACTAGAGCAAGTGTCTCTAGTTGCAGATATCCCTGCTCACTGCAGGGGGCTTTGGTCCCTTCCCACCCAGACCATTCTATGATCTGCAAAGACTGCAAGGAGTAGGGTACCCTGCGCACTCAGTCACACAGAGACTCATCCATCAGCTAAGCCAAGGGACATAGATTCAAGTCCTACTACATCCATCTGTAGTGGCTCTTACGCAGAAGCTGAATTGCTTTGGGTGCACTATAACTTAATCTTCTTCAGGATTAAGGCCACTTCATTCCTGAATGAAAGCTTCAACACAGAGCTCTAGTGGTGCTTGAACTTCTTGTGAGGGAGAAGAAAAAGCAAAGCCAGAGTAGGAAGAGTCCCCTGCTGGAAATCAAAGAGTAGATGGGCAACCCAGCCTGGTAGCGATGAGGATGTGCATAGTGACACATCAAGGTTGAAAACTTGAGGTTTAGAACTTTTGTACTCCACCACTGCAAAAAAATCAATTAAGCAGAAGGAACTACTGGAAAGAATCCAACAGAGGCTAGAAGAATGCTATGGGGACTGGAGGATCTCTGTGTCAAGGAAAGGCTGAGAGCCCTGGGGTTGTTTATCCTGGAGAAGAGAACACTGACAGGAGATCTGATCAGGGCTGATCAATATGTGAAGGACATGTGTCACGAGGATGGGGCTAGACTCTTCTCAGTGGTACTCAGCAACAGGACAAGGATTAATGGGCACAGACTGGAACCCAGGAGGTTCCATCTGAACAGGAGGAGAAATTCCTTCCTGTGATGGTGCCAGACTGGCCTAGACTGCCCAGAGAGGTTGTGGAGTCTCCTCCTCTGGAGAGATTCCAAACCCACCTGTACAATGCAATCCTGGTCACCCTGCTCTAGGTGACTCTGCTGGAGGGAGAAAACTGATTAACAGCTGGCCGAAAGAAGCAATATTTCTGCTTGCTCCCATTCCCAAGTTGCACAGGTGAGAAGAAATTGTACAGAAGTCATTATTTCCTCCGCTTTTTTCCAAGTTCGTATTAAAATATACTTCCCAGGACCAAAGCACAGGACTCCTGGAGATGTTAACACAAGCTCCAGACCCCGGCAGAGGTCTGGCTGCCACATGTGAGCCTGTCCATGGATGCTGTCTCCTGAGCATTGAGGAGGAGATAGCAGGAGAAGAAAGGATTCTACTGTTCAGCTACAGGCTATTGCAGAGATAACAGGGAAAAACTTGTTCATTGGTTATTTCACTTCTGCCCTATAAAGGACACATTTTTCCACAGTTAAAAGGATTCACAGACTTCTCTTTCATTCAATCCTTGCTTTCTTCTCTGAAAAATAAAAATACTGACCTAAATTGTAGCCCAGGCTATGAGGATTTAGAGTAGCAGGACCCAACTCTGGAAAGCAGGAATGGTACAGCTGATAAGGCACTCAAAAAGGAAGCTTTATATTAAAAACCCCCAGAAGATTAAAACTACCTGTGTTTGTCATGAAGAGGAAGGAAAGAATACTGGGAAAAAACTGTGACAGAGGGAGAAAAGGTGGATAATCTAGGATGTACAGCCATATTACCATAAATATGTGCATTTACATTTTCAGCATTTATCTCAAAATATTTTAATGCCATAACTAGTTAAGTTATAAATATTACCAGTGAATCAGGTGAAGATATTATTCTTTTACAAGAATAACATATTTACAAGACGACAACACTGTTTTACCTGTTTTTACAATTAACATCCTTCAGTCTATCATATAACTGAGAGCTACAAAGTTGGGCCGTATTATCTGTAATTCTATCACAAAAAGGTAATGAATTTTCCACTATGCATTGACAGGCATTACACTGCTTCTAGGAAATGAAGCAGCCGATTTCCTGTGGCACTCAGTTACAAAACTGTGCCCACTCCTCAGAAATGGCACATTTTACCAAATCCTTGGGAAACCCAAAACTGGCAAAGAAGAGACAGAGCTTGGTAATACCACAGGAAAATTGGAAGTCCCACTGTTACATTCTTCTTTT
This sequence comes from Chloroceryle aenea, assembly GCA_013399075.1. NCBI lineage: Eukaryota > Metazoa > Chordata > Aves > Coraciiformes > Cerylidae > Chloroceryle > Chloroceryle aenea. Next base: position 217,351 of record VWZY01001081.1, on the reverse strand, counting down.
CCTACAAGGGGCACGGAATCTTTGGTATTTCAGAGTGAATGATATTTAGAGCAACCAGCTCTAAAAAGCAGGATCACACAGGGGCAAAGATGTTGAAATAATGGTAATGACTTGACAGCATTCACTCAAACTAAAATTGTTCATTACTTTGTTTTCTAATGCTCTCAGGGTTAATCAGACTCAGATTGGAAAGGGGAGGCATTTGAGGTTATGGGTGAGAGAAGAAGATTTGGTGACCCTATAATTTTTTTTTTTTTTTTGGCTACATACTTAAAATCCTCTCCATCTTATCACCAGGATCAGTGTTATACAATAGACCAGGAAAAACTGAATTTCTAACTAAATTTGAAGTCAAACTTCAAAGGCAGCACCTCCCTGAGCCATAAGCTTGCTTTGCGTGTAGGAATTTAACGAAGTATTGTAGCTCAAATCTATTATCTCTTCCTATGCTCCCTAGCTGGATGCTGCATTCACTTCCCAGGCTAGCTGGATTCAGTATTTCCTCTGTATTTAAAAATTCTGTTCTTAATTTACTATGCTCTGTTAATCAAACATTATGTTCCATGCTAGGTTCACTAGAAGAAAAAAAAAAAAAATAAAATAATCACTGTTTTAGAGAGGCACACTTTCCAAAGCCTTAAAAAACACCGTCTGCCAAGCCTCCTCTTCCAGATGCGTAAGAATTCCTAAGCATCATTAAACTCACCCCACAAAGGTCTCACCAGCTGTTGCATCTTATTTGCATGTTTATTCCATATTCATCTTAATTTCAAACAGCTAATTTCATTTGAAGCCATTCTTCATTTTGTAAACCAGTTAATTCCCTTAAATTAGTATGTAGTAAGGAAATGCTAACAGATCATTAACTATGTGCTGGATAATTTCACCAGACCATGGTGACTTCACCTGACACTTTCTTATTTCCATTCCAGAAATGAATTTGTACGCCTGGTGCATTCCCCTCTGTTCTTCTGCTAAATATTAACACACACATCAAAGCAAGGTGAGATTTTAAAACTGGGTTAGCCAGCGGCAGAGACTTAACAACCAGTGGGTGCTTTGAATTTATAACAAACGAAAGCAAAATCCTTCGTTAGCTCAGAAAAGAGTCATCAAATTAACGAATATTGGGTCTTTTATAAGGAAAATGGTTGACATTGGTGACAGTTTTAAATGATTATCTAAAAATAGGTTGATTCATTCTAGATAATGCTCATGAAAACAGTCTCTCTCAAATGGTGTCAGAGTCCTCCTGCCCAGACAAAGCAGGAACAACGACATGTCCCAGAGGAGAGTTCTGCTTTTTTAAAGCTTTATGTAAATATTAATATACCACCACAAAGATGCATTGAGCATGAAATGATACAAGGTCAAATGCATCCAACATGGTTTCTGCAGCTGTTGCATTCACTCCCTTTGCCTGGGTCATCCATAGCCCCAAAGAATACATCTGCAAAGCTATAGTTGCTGGGCACCTCTGAAGGGCACACCTTCCTAGATGGCCTCATGGTGCTCATCTGGTACAAGCTGTTTTGAGGACAAGCTCGTTAGGATGAACAGGAAAAAAACCTCCAAACCCCAGTGATACACACCCTCAGCTTGAAAATCTTGGTCCTTCTGTGTAGTGGGAATGGAGCTGGGGAGGAATGAAAGCTGGAAACTTAGGAGATGGGAGAAAACGGAAAGAAAAAGTCTGTGTGAACTTGTGCCTCTTGCATATTAACATTTCTGGTGCTAAAACAAAACACAGACTTGCTGGTGCCAACATCTACATAGGTTTAACGGTACGATGGTGTGGAGGATCTTCTGCTGAACCAAGAGCAATGGTGGGATATGTCAACAGGAAGAATCCACATTCACGTTCCCAGCAAAATGACAAGCTCTCAAACAAGCAAGATACATTAGGAGACCTGTTAAGTTTGATGGGTTTTCACCTATGCTTTGTGATTTTGCAGGGAAGCTCTGTCTGGAGCAAGCACTCCACACACCTCACCTTCTCTCCATCCTTTCACCATGGTAGGAAAACTGGATCGAAACTTCCAAAACAAAACACAAACACAAGGAAGCAGAGACTTTCAAATCCCATAAAATAGAACTATTGGTTCAGTACTTGAACAACTCAATTCTTAAGGACAATGGCTAAAAAGCTACCTGTCAAGCCTCTTTGAGGTTATTATTTCTCAATGAAGATAAAAATGGCCAGTGTTTGCTGGTCATTTGAAGGCATTTCCACTTTGCAGGAAGGTTTATGAGCCAGGCATCATGCTCCTAGACATAAGGTCATCACAATTTGCTTAGCTGGGATAAATAAGCACAACAGTTGATTTTATATGTTTATATATTATTTCTTCAACATTGGATAGCCTTTTTAAGCACCTCCAGTAGTCTATGGTGCTAGATCTCCTGGAATTAATTTCACCATTAGGAGGGTAAAAGCTGACAGACTTATTGACACTATGAAGATGGGAATTTGTAATACTGGCTCCTGAGGATATGTGAAATTGTATTGATGTAATTAAAGAAAAGGAATAACTACACTTCTCCACTGGAGGAACCAGAAAAACATTTCTCATGGACCACATCAGCAATCAGTGGTGATGGCAACAGACTTCTCCAGTGATACAAAAACACCTACTTCAACCATAGAGAAAACAGTGGATTTTAAGGTTTATAGCAAGTGTGGGGGTTAGAAGTTTACTGCTTTAGATGCAACATATTTAAAAACAATTTCTTAAAAAAATCCTATTATTTACAGAATTTGAAAATGTATAAAAATATGTTCATAAGATGCTGCTTCTGTACTTTTTGGCAACAGTAAGGTAATCAAATCTGTTAGGTACCTAACTGCAAGGTACCTGCTGTGGCTGTCTAACATGCTTAAGAGAAATCATTAACTTTTAACAAGAGTTATGTAAGAAATGGGTTAAATCCTTGTTCAATGTCCTTGCTTTAAACCAGGAGAAAGACTTTATCTGATGTTACATAGAACAGCAGTGGGATTAATACCACTCTTGGCAGTAATCTTCTCCTTTCTCCTATTCAGTGGCTGGAAGCTGTCCTGACACAGAATTATGGCTTGGAAACATTTTCCTTGGAAGAGACCTTGAAGATCATTGAGTCCAACTGTTAACCCAGCACTTCCAGGTCACCACTAACCCATGTCCCTCAGCACCACATCTCCACAGCTTTGAAGCCCCTCCAGGGATGGGGACTCCACCACTGCCCTGGGCAGCCTGGGACAGGCCTCAACAGCCCTTGAGAGGAAGACATTTCTCCTTATGCCCAACTTAAATCTTCCCTGGCACAACTTGAGGCAGCTTCCTCTTGTCCCATCATTTGTTGCCTGGGAGGAGAGATTGACCTCACCAGGCTCCTAACTCCTGTTAGGGAGCTGTTGAGAGTGAGGTCTCCCCTGAGCCTCCTTTTCTCCCAGCTGAACAACTCCAGCTCCCTCAGCTGCTCCTCACAAGACTTGTGCTCTAGACCCTTCCCCAGCTTCATTGCCCTTCTTTGGACATGCTCCAGCACTTTATATCCTGGTTTGACTTTAAAGGCAGACAATAAATAGCAACAAGAATCAAAATAATCACATACACCATCTCGACCATCAAAATCTGTGTCTAAAAATGACCATGGAGAAATACAATTCCGAACTTTCTGAAGTGCACAGGCTTGGGTCTGAAATGCAGAGAATTACTGAAGTGTCGTACTATGGTATCACCAGACAATTTCTGAGCTTCTGTTTTACAATACTTTTTGCTGCTGGAGGAGATTTGTGTGGGCAACCATCATCATACGTACATCAAACCTAATCATAGGTTTCAACTGATGGCAGCAAAAAACTACATCTGCTTAAATAAATCTCTATGGGTTACATAAGAAAATATGTAAGGAGTTAATAGAGAGCATCTGTCATTTGTCTAGTGACTAGACGAGTCCTAACCCTTGACACAGCCCTGTGTATTTCAAGCTTTGGTTTACTACCCAATCCTTTCAAAAAAACCAACCAACCAACCAACCAACACCACCACCACCACAACAAAAACAAAAAAAACCACAAAAAACAACAAACAAAAAAACACCACACAACCACAAAAACAAACAACGAACCACAAACTCTTCTGAAAAGCCTTACACCATCAAATACATCTTCCAACACCAGAAGTAACAAATTGGTCTTCCAATAATTCCCCTGACCTTGCAGAAATGGGTGCATCATCCTTGCTGTTCACAAGTACAGATGGAAGTTATTTAAGACGCTCCTTAGCCCATCAATCTATACCTTTCTGCACACAGAAGAGCAAGTACCATCCTGTCCTTAACCACAGACTTCGACTGCAGAATCATCGTAGGCCACGGGAAGAGAAGAATCAGAGATAAGCACTGAGAAACCCACTGTAAGAGAAATAACAATCACTGATACAGAACATGACTGAAATACTAACCAGTTTTCTGTGTGTACCTTCTCTTAAGGATTTATCAAGTGTGAAAAGGCTGATGACAGCACAATTATTAGTACTTAAAATACTCACTTTCCTCACAGGTAATCCCTTTCATCCTCATGAGCCACTTACATACAGGCACAAGAATTTAAATTAGTAGTACTTGGGACAAAAAAAAAAAAAGGTAGATGTTTTAAAAGTATTTCTAGTAGATTATTTGGCTCTGATTCTACAAATGTGAATGGATTAAAAAAAAGAAAAAACAACAAAACAAAAACACACTTTGAATGTACACTTTGCCCCATTTATGGAAAACCACTCTTCTCCCACTAAGGCTACATGGTACTGCCCAACACACTCGTGAAAATGGAGCTCTACAAATTTTGTGGCTTTCAAGAGTAGCCCACAAAAAACAAATCCAGACTGGGAGCATATTGACCCAGACTGATTTTGCAGCCCCTTTTTTGTGTCTACTAGAATGTGAAAAATAAGATGAATTGATATTGGAAATTGCTTTATTATCTCTGGCCAGCCTCTAGCACCTTTTCAGTCGGCTACTGCATCTACAATAGAAAAGCAGGGGGGTGAGACTGTGCCCCCTCCTAAAGCAGAAGAGCCACTGGCATTGTGGGAGCACAGCCATCGTGCCCTTCCACCACAGTGGTACTGTTGGAAAAAAATGCTGTGAACACTAAGAAATGCCTTTTCAAACTTCACCCGTGGCAAACAAGTCACTTCTCAAGCGGTGTGGCACAAGGGGAATGCAGCAACCCAGGGCTGCTCCTACTTGTTCAGCAGCACATAAAGATCCCACTTCCCAGGAGCTAGGCAAACACTGAATGCAGAAACGACTCCCACTCCATAAAGATGATGACTTTGTTGGGAGGCTCAATTCTCTCTGCCTCTCACTAATCACAAAAAACATTTTATGATCTCCTCCACAACCTCAATGCCATCTCTTAACAGCAGAGCTCTTCTGCTAATGTGTCTCTCAATTGTTGACTATAGTGACTGATCCAGGACTCATAAAAGTCAATAGGAAACTTTGCCTTTGACTTTAATGGGCATTTAATAAAAACAACCTCCCAGAAAGGCAATTGTCCCATTTCTTCCCCATGTAATCTGTGCTCCAGAGCTATCAACTTGTCACTATCAACACAACATTTTTCAAAGAGGCAGCCAGAGACTTCAGTAATGCTCACTGTGCCATCTACATCCCCAAAAGAAACAGCAGAGTCTCTGCAACACAGCTCATGACCTTGCTGGGAGAAACGTGGGTGAATTCATGTTGTATAAAGACAATGGTTTTTCCTCTCGAAGCGTTTTGGGAGGTGGACAGAGTGAATATGCAAAGATAATCGAAAACATGAGCTATGGACTTCCCAGCTTTTCCCTGTATTAAGAACTGCCGTGCTCTCTCTCATGCCCCTACTTGGGGGAAGATGTCCCTACTTGCGTAGGGAGGTTGGACCAGATGACCTCTAGAGGTCCCTTTCAGCCTAGAACATTCTATGAACCTATGATTCTATGCCATGTCATTGTCTTTTACAAAGGTTTTAGCCAGCGGACTCCCATCAACAATATAAAATTAATTTGTCATCTCATTCTAGAGATTAATTATTTTTAATATTTTGGTATGGTCACAATTTATCTCAAGGACTTGGCATCTTCAAGAGGTAGGAATCCTCTCTGAGAAACCTGTCTCTCTGAAAGTCTGCCGAAATTACAGGAGTAAGCTTTGAAAAACAGGGAAACACTCTTCCATAGGCTTAGAAGTTTGACATCTAAAATACTACAATTACATCTGCATTGGCTGGAAGAAAGAAGGATTCCCCATGAAGAAAACAGCTGAGAAAGGTTTGTGGACTGGACCAAAAGTGGCTACTTCATGAGAATGGGATTATCTGTATGTGGTAGACTAAAAAAGTCATTAAGATCCCCAGTCCATCTTTTTGCTCTCAGGAAGTATTACAAGAGCCCCTGTTAAATGCAGCTTCTCTTTCTTCTACTTGGCCAATGCTGTACATCACTCACTACGCATTTGGAAAACAGTGTGATGGACCGCATGCTCATGAAGTTCATTTGATGGCATATGATGGCATTTCTGCTTTGATTCTGGTTCGATTTTCCACAAAAACTTGGGAAGTGAGAGAAAATCTACATTAAGAAACAGCATTGCAAAATCAGATGGGGCTGCTTTAAGAAAAAACTTGTATGAACCATTAATTCCTTGGTGAACACACATGGGACTACACTTACAATGCACAAGACTTCTGTCTCTTGGGTCTCCTGCCGTACTCTAGAGGTCTGAACAAATCCAGTACATGTAACAATAATGTAATTAAACACTAAATCAAAAACAAGCAGCCAAAGGTACAGCAATTGGTTCTTCTCAAACTTCTGAGATCTCTGATTTTACAATTCCAATTGCACTTTTGTCCCCCTATTTTTTTTTTGTAGCACACAAATGTAATTAATGACATTATATCCTGACTATTAAGAATTTGCTTGTGTGTGTGCCCAGCTGAAAGCTATCTTAAAGTCACAAAAAAACCCCGAACAACAAACAACCCACAGAGAAAGGTATTATGTGGAGAAGTGGAAAGATTTCTTCCAGAAACCATGAAGAAAATGGTACAAAAAGGAGGAAAAGTATAATTTCAGAAGCAATTATTATCAGTGATTAGATAAAGAACATCGTATTTTTGAAAACAAGAGACAGGCTGGACGTAATGAGACAAATTTGGTTTAATACTATTAATATAAACTCTCATTTTACTGCAGTCAGGAACCATGAAAATTAAAGTCACTAAGGTACTGTAGAAACGCTAACGAATTACCTTATCTTTATCAAACCCAAACAATGAAGGAAGGAGGGGGTTTGCCAAAGGCAATCGTGAGCACACAGCACAGAGCCAGGAGAAGAGCTTAAGAGGCTTACACTGAGCCCAAAAGATCATCCTTTATCACTCTGTAAGGAATTGCTGCTTGGAAAGCTGTTCCCAACTAAAATAGAATTATGCAAAATCTTCCTGCCAGCAGAGAGATGCTTTACAAGCTCGGATACACAAACAAAGAGATTCAGTAAAGACTATGACATTTCTGGGTAAAACCAGCAATGACCTCGGTAAAAATATATCCAGGTCTGTAGTTTGGCATCAAAATTCATAGATAACAAGGGAGTGATGATCCAGCTGAAGTCTGATATTCTGAATTTCTCAAAGCTTAACTTCTGGTACATGAACTCACACATGGAGACACGGGTGCTACTCTGAGACCTCTCTGCAGCAATGGATTCGAGCATTTTTCATCTCCACCATCGTGGAGGCTGGACACAGAACTAGGACATAAGGAGTCTGTGCTATTCCGTGTTGGTTTCAAGTTATAGTAAGCGTTTTGAGCTCAACCTCTGAAGCTTGCTCAGCAGCTGGGGCACTATCAGAGGTATTCACTGCTGGACCATAGGTGCTGAAGATGGATAAGGAATTGGCTGGATGGCCTCACTCAGAGTTGCAGTCAATGGCTCAATGTTCAAGGGGAGACTAATGATGAGTGCAGTTCCTCAGAGATCTGTAGTGGGACCAGTGCTGTTTAACATCTTTGTCAGCAACATGGAAAGTGGGATCTAGTGAACCTCAGCAAGTTTGCTGACGACACCAAGCTGCATGGTGAGGTCGACACTCTGCAGGGAAGGGACAGCATCCAGATGGACATGGGAGACATGGGGCCATGCCAACCTCATGGAGTTCAACAAGGGCAAGTGTTGAGGCCAAGGATGAGGGATAACAACTTCAAACTGGGAGAAGGTAGATTCAGATTAGAAAATAGGAAGATGTTCTTCACTCTCAGTGATGAGACACTGGCACAGGTTGCTCAGAGAAGCTGTGGATTTTCCATCANTCAGAGATCTGTAGTGGGACCAGTGCTGTTTAACATCTTTGTCAGCAACATGGAAAGTGGGATCTAGTGAACCTCAGCAAGTTTGCTGACGACACCAAGCTGCATGGTGAGGTCGACACTCTGCAGGGAAGGGACAGCATCCAGATGGACATGGGAGACATGGGGCCATGCCAACCTCATGGAGTTCAACAAGGGCAAGTGTTGAGGCCAAGGATGAGGGATAACAACTTCAAACTGGGAGAAGGTAGATTCAGATTAGAAAATAGGAAGATGTTCTTCACTCTCAGTGATGAGACACTGGCACAGGTTGCTCAGAGAAGCTGTGGATTTTCCATCACCAGAAGTGTTCAAGACCAGGTTGGATGGACCTTGGAGCAACCTGGTCTAGTGGGAGGTGTCCCTGCCTGAGGCAGAGGGGTTGGAACTAGATGATTATTAAGTTCTCTTCCAACCCAAACCATTCTATGATTCTTCATTGGGATAATGTATCCTGAAGGAGAGAGGTAGGCTTCTCCAGGAAGTGATTTAAAGCTCTTTTATCCATGTCCACCTCTCCAATGACTGAACAGGGAGGCCAAAGTTGAATTACATCCCCATCAAGTCTACAATTACATTGTAACACATAATTGCCATCAGAGATAATATATTGCTTTAAGATGGAAGGCTACCCAAAGAGGTAGTGTGGTAGCTATAACACAACTGTGTTCTTTTTACCAGCACACAGTCCCTTACATACGCAAAAATCTTTGGCAATACCAAAATAGCTCATACTGAAGTGCAAAGGAAGCTATAATTTTGGTCTAGAGCTGGTGATCGAAAAAAGCCAGTAATGGCATTGAAAATGATGCAAAACTGAAGACCAAGACCTGCTATCTGATTCCAGCCATGCCTTTCAGGATGGGAAAAAATGACAGCGATTGGAAAAGATTTGGAGAAAACTCCATGCCAAGGAACAGGAATGCTCTCAGTGACACTCACCCTCTTATTTATGACTTCCCACTACTCCAACACGGCGACAGACAAGGAGAGGAGAGGAGAAAGACCAAGATAAAGCCAAGGATATTGGTTTCCAGTCAGCACTCAAACACAAAACACTGCAAATTCCACCAAAAGACGTGCCAGGGAGTCTGCAGAAACAAAAGCCTTGCAGCTGTGTGACTGCAAGAGGAACATGTAGCATCTTGGCCTCTTACAGCAGATACAGGTGGAAAAGTAATACGCTGATGCTGCCATGTTCACATCTTGGATAAATCATAATTCGTCTTCTGAAATAGCATCTCCAGATGAATAAAAATAACTGAAATCATCAAAGCTTGTCAGGATTTTTGACCTGTATAAATCTCAGGCACCAAGCCATGGCCCCCTGACTCCTTCATATACAATTAACGGTACAAAATGTGGTCCCAGCACTTACAGAAGCAGCAGCTGATTCCAACTATCTGGCATCTCACTCAGCCAGCTAATAAAAATATGGCAAAATAACCCATGGGAAGTAGGGTCTGCATGGATTTCAGGTATAAAACATGATTTTACACCTGAATAAGCAAGACAGTGAATGACAATGAGTAATTTCCAGCTCTTTCAAGATCATTTTGTTCTGCTCCATATTGCCTCAAAGCCAGCTGTTGTCCTATGGGAGCTGTCAAAGCCATTTTGATTTGCAAATGCAAATACCTTACTAACTTACAAATTCTGTGACTTGGGAAATTCGGTAGGAAAATAAAAGAGCTTAATACATTAAAATCGTATAAAAGTATGGATAGGGAGTCAATATCCCAAATGAGCTCACATTTTTCTTAAACCACGGTAGACAAAATTGGCCCTTACCCTCAGCAACAGCAGGAAATTTTCCACATACTCTCCAGGCAATTTTATGAAAAATGAACAGCACCAAAAGACATTAAAGTAGTAGCTGATTAACATGGATTTTTATTGTTACTTGTAGGATAATGTTCTTTCTATTGCAGGCCATTTGTTTTGTGTAACAAACTTAATGTGCAAACAGATGAGGTTTCAGTGTGCTGTTCCAAAAGGCAAATATTAAATGAATATTAATTTCTAATTGACAAGTTGTACTGTGGCTTTTATCAGTGCTTTTTATGAGAGATGAGAAAAAAATCACACTTTTATAATTAAATCATTACCCTTTCCCACCCGTTCCAACCTTGATGTTACAGGTGAGCTTTGAAAACTTACCCACCTTTTCATGACTTTCTGCATTTTGCATCATAAATTCATCTGAAAATTTCTATCCACTTTTGAGATTTTTCTTAAAAAAAAACACAATAGAAAATGACATCATTAAAACTAAATTCCCTAGACCTACCCAGGTTCCCTTCATCCATTTTAAAGCGTTTCTCGTAACTCCAACAATTTTTCTAGATTTGGCTCTGCATTTTCTCACCAGTATCTATCTTCAGCAAGATGGGAAGCAACAGTTTGTTGTCACTACAACCTCGAGCTTTTTGGAATTGTTCAGAAACAGGGCATATTTTTTTCATCAGAAAGTTATAACCAGTTAAAATTTGACAGAGGAATCAAGAACGGTTGGGGAATTCATTTTGGGACGCAGAAGAAAAAGGCTGGTCTCCGTGCACTGCTAGAAAAATGACCTTCTAGAACCAAAGGCCCTTCTATTCATGCAGTATGACCATCTTAAATACTGACTTTTTAACAATGAGGAGGCTTGATTTTGTGAAATCTGTGATGTTTAATAATGCATATGAACCCTTCCAAGCTTCTCACCCCTGGGTCATTCCCATCACCTCCAGATGATTTTTTTTATCCTCTGGTGTGAGGCTTATAGAGTTTCTACCTTCCCTTTATCAACATGCTTTTACAAAGCTTGGAAGAAGTTCATGCTGTTGAGATTGATTGATGACTCCACCTTTCTGGGGTTGTTCTGAGGACTTCAAAGGTGATGTTCAGACTAATCCTGGGCAGGTCACACACTTGTGACTCCCTGCAAAGATCACCACAGACAAACATCGTGAGATGCCTTGGCTATCATGCCTTGACCTTTTTAAAACACTTCAGTCATCAGCAATGTTATAAAGGTTCTGGCCCCTATGTCATAGATTATGGGAACAGTATGGGCAAAATACAAAATTCCCTTTCAAAACACTGCGTTATGAAGCCCAAGCCTTTTTCTACCCCCAAAAAGTTATCGCTTCCTTCATGTTGAAGGACACTCCCCTTCAACACTTGGAAACCTCAACCTGATGTAGCATGAAATGATCCCAGACTAAACCCCCTGATGCTTCTACTCCAGTCGTGCAAGCCACCCCCATGATAAACCAAAATAAAGAGCAGTTTATGTCAAGGAGTATTCCTCCCGCACCCCAGCTAAGAGGGGATATCCGAGTCTCTCCATCCAGACCTGTGATGCCTTTCAGCACCTGCCTGACTTCTCAAACCCTCAGCTGAGGCAACAGGTAGTAAATAGGTGCAAAATGCATGGAAATTTCAGCTATTGCCTTTTCCCGTGCGTGTTCATGAAAAGCCAGCTGTGCTTGGGGGTGACCATAAACAGTGCCCTCAGCCCAAAGAAGCGAAGTACAAATTAAGTTACTTTACTTTCATTTTGTGTCTCATAATTTATATAAACTATTATTTCTTGTGCTCCACATAAAGCCACACAACTCAAGTGTACAATAAATACGTGATTTTATATGTCAGAGCTTGGCCGTGGAGCAATGGAGTGGAAACAGAAAAGTGTTTTCTTCAATATATTTTAAAAAAGGACCTTTAATGAAAAAAAAAAGATTGTATCATCGAGCTTTAGTGACTTAATTTTCTTTCTTTTATTGTTTTTTTTTTGTTGTTGTTTATTTTGAATTTCCTACGCTATGGATCTATTCCCCACTGTTTTTTTCTGTAAAACTAATAACAGAAAAGTGTCAAACAGTACAAATAAGAGCAGTGAGGAGCAACAAGAGCAAAATTACTGAAATTAATCAAAAAATAAGCCATCTGCTATTACAACCCAAGTGTGCAAAGCAGTGGTTATAATTCAATAATCTTACTAAAACAGGAAAAAAATGGAAAGACAAGTTGCATGAGAGCAATACAGTAAATACACAGGGGTCTGAATGGGTAAGGTTTGCGGTTCTGGGGGAGTACCAGCCTATTCAGCACTCAGCTTATCACCCACCTTTGTAATTCCCTGCTTCCTCCAGGAGACCTGATCAAAAAAAAACCAACCCAAAGCTCCTGCGAACTGCAATGCAGTAGCATGGGAAGGAACTGGAGGTTCTCCTGAAGGTAGAGACAAAGATACCTGAGGAGTGACACTGAGTCAACGGCAGATTTCTACATTCCCACTTTATCTGTTCATCTCCATTGAAAATTAATAATATGATTAAAGGAGTGAGACTGTGCCTGCCACCAGCAGAAAGAACATGGTCTACCCTCCCATCTGGTTTCCTTCCAGCCTCATTGGCTGATCTCAGTCAAGAGATTGTATTGGTCTGCAGGTACCAACCTCATTTATATCTGTGTGCAAAATGCTGATATTTTCCATGCACGTATAAATCAGGAGGTTCCGAATACTGAAAGGTTTCATGTGGAGATACAACTGCTGTCTTACTGGATGAGGAAAAGTGTTTTATCTCAAAGCAGGTTCACATTTTGGTTATGGGCACCAGATAAATATTTAACTGAACACTGGGGAAATATTTAATTAACAGACTCTGTTCTTAATTAATATTGGAGATGATGCTAAGGCAGTCACGTGTCCAAGAGAAAAGTCACCAAGCTTCCTGCTGCAGAAGTGGTGAATCAATAACCTTGGTACTAGGGAAGACCCCTGATGTAGTGCTTGCAGATAATTCTTGGGTTTTGATCTGGTTTGATATCACATCTTATTAAGCAAATAAAATAGCAAAGCACATGAGATGTCATTTGTGTCTGTTTTGCATCCGTGAACAGTAGAAATCGACATGGAGCTGATTTGTTCTTCCCACCAAAGGCAGTCAATGATGCAGTGTCACACAGCCACCACATCTGCTGCAGTGCCCCGCACCAGAACCCCAGTGTCCGGGGCCATCAAGCATAACACAAGGCTCTTACAAAGACAACACAACTGTGAGGACATCACTGAGGGTGAAAGGAAAAACAAAACAACAGACCACAGGGAAAGAAAATATCATCTTAGAGATTGGTGAGACACCAGCACAGGTTACCCAGCAAAGCTGTGGATGCTTCATCACTGGAAGTGCTGAAGAACAAGTTGGATGGGGCTCTGAGCAGCCTGGTCTACTGGGAGGTGTCCCTGCCCACGGTAGGGGGTTGGAAATAGGTGATCTTTAAGGTCCCCTGCAGTCCAAACCATTCTGTGAGATTCTATGATCTTTCAATGCACCACAATGGTGCACACTGCATTTGCGCTCCAGCTGAGTGTGGATGATCACTGCAGCCGCTAACTTTGAGAAACCCAAGAGAAGTCTGGACAATCTCTCTTAACTGAAACAATAGGGGTTTTCAGATTAATCATGCTGAAGTTTTGATCATCAATCCTACAAATGTGTCAGTCATTGAGTCACTTCGCCAGCTCTGTAAATTTAAGCAGATGATGAGACAAGCTATGTTTCCCAACTATGTTCTTTTCCCTCCTTCAAAAGCAAAACTGTGTGTTGTTTAAGGACCACAATTATAAAAACACCCATTGAATATGCTTCATAGGGCATCCGAACCAGATGTTAACTCTAACATCATACTGTCTGTAAAGCCCTAGGGATGAATTTAACCCTTCAACTCCTAATAAAGGCAAGGAGATTCCTGCTCCTAAACCTCACAAAGTGTTCTGATATCCTACGAGTTTTTGGCTGTTCTTTCATAAAATGAATTAATATTGAAAAAACAATTACTCACACAAAGCCATTTGGAAAAGTATTAGGAGAGTCAATATCCCTCTTCTATTATCAGATAAGTAAGGAATTTCCTTGCAGAGTGCGCTCACCCGTTTAACCTACATGCACCTTGATGCTGGGAAATAATTGTCCACTTAACTTACTCATTCCTAATTAGCTTCAAAGAGTGCAATTTACTGTAACCAGGAGTGAAGAGGGGAGGCAAGTCCAGGAGAGGTGGATGAGATGCAGTAAGGGATGGTGCACAAGCTGGTACACTGAAGGAAGAGGTGCCTCAGGGCAGGGCAGAAGGAACCACAGTGGCTGCTGCCAGTACACTAGCAGATTTTGGATTAATAGCCCTGTACTGAACCCTGATCTCAGCTGTTACACAGAAAGATTCAGAATGAGGAAAGCCAGAAGGAAAAGGGAGCTCCACTGGGCTGGGAAAAGCAGTGCAGGGTCAGCTCATATATAAAGCTTCCACCTGCCCTCTTTGATAAAGAGGAGAATTGCCACCTACCTACCCAATTATTTTGTCCTCATCTTATTATAGCTTGGAGAAAGCTATTCCAATGGTGCTGCATCCCTGTAGGTTTATCGTATGTTATCCAGCAGCCTCTTCTCAAAGGCAGAGGTAAGAAAGCTCTTATTTCAGACAGCTGGTACGATTCCTATTTGCAAATAAAAATATATTTTCAATGGTGAACAATGTTATGAAGGCTTCTTTATTTCCATGAATTATTCTCCTATAGGGCAGGGAAGATCATGCTTGGCATTTTTCACATTGCCATCCTTTCTTTAAAAAGAAATGTAAAAATTGTTTTATGGGAAAAGTAGGCTCTTAAAAAATGATGTCTCTGACAACTCTAAAGAATAGTCTTATGTATTTTTTCTGACTATCCCTCCAGTATTTTCAACACTTCTGAGGCTAGAGCCCTCTTTTCTTCTGGAAAGATGCAATTCTTCCCTTGCAGCCTCAGTACCGGGTGTTAATCTGCTAATCCAGTGATCTCATACACCCACTGCTCATATTCTTTCACTGCCAGAAAAGGTCTGAGAAACCTGGAACCAGAGACTGAGTCTTGCCCAGGGGCCTGAGCCTCACCCATATAGCTCCCAAGAATTAGATAACAAGGATATCGAAAGGGGAAAGGATAGCATACAGTAAATGGTCTAGAAACTCAAAAGCCATCTGGAAATAAATTAAGAATTTATCAGAATAAAATGTTCACTGTGGAGGCATTTGTAACAGCATCTGTAACGCGACTTGCATAAGCGCCTTCTTTTTCCATTAGCTTGGGTAATGTACAATTCATGAGTCGAACTGGCACCTCATTATCCAATTAAAATTACTAATTTTTAACAAAGAAATAATGTCGGAAAGGGAATTATTAGGTTGATGATTAATTCTGGCTACTCAAATATGAAATAGCTTTGTAATTAATTGGGGGGGGGCGGGCGGTCCTGCATGTTTTAAGCTCCTCAGCACAATTCTGACAAGCTGCATCCCTGGGTCTTAGGGTTCTCATCTTTTAATTAATTTGTTAAAATATGCACAAGAGGCACCACCCCTAGAAAATAAAAGCTATTTCCAGAAGTAACAAGAGAAAATTATATTTTTTAAAGCAAACAAAAAAAAAAAAACCAAAATATTCAGGAATAGTTTACTGCCATCTTATCCACAGTCAACAGGAGGAGTTTTTCCTCCTTCTTAGACAGCAGACCTGCCACCTACTTCTGTCACACTACTGGGAAGAGTATCACGTTGTACCTGATCAGCTAATTAAGTGGTTTGATTTAATAACAAGATAATCATTCCACTTAAGAACCATCCAGAAAACAATTTCCTAGGTATTAACCTTTGGAAATCACATTTTAAGATCAAGTCTGTATTCTTTTAATAAATTCAGTGTGAGATCCTTACAAATCACTTGGAAGGAAAGACATTGGTAATTCAGAGCAGAAGGCCCACAGAACGTGCTTCTCTGGTTTCCTTTCCTTATTTTTATTTCATTCCTTATTTAAAGCCCATTTCTGTTTCCTGGTGGTAGCATTTTTGCGATTTTCTCCTCCCCAAATAACCCCCAAGCTTTGCTGTCAAGCCATAGACATGAAGCCCCCAGACATGTCTCAGAGGCATGCAGCGATGTAAAAATCCTCTTTTCATGGTGTTTGGCTGCTCCTGATGAGTCACAAGCAACCATGAGATAACACTTTGGAGCCAAACTCATTGGGGACCTGATAAAATTCTTTCTTTTGGTCTAAATTAACTATTTATCATTTGTGTCTCATCTATCTTTGTACCTTTTTATCATATAATGATGGAAAGGTTTGGGCTGGAACTGACCTTCAAGATCATATAGTTCCAAACCCCTGCCATGGGCAGGGACACCTCCCACTAGACCAGGCTGCTCAGAGCCCCATCCAACCTGGTTTTCAACACATTCAGTGATGGAGCATCCACAACTTCCCTGGACAACCTATTCCAGTGTCTCACCACCCTCAGAGTGAAGAGCTTCTTCCTAATTTCTTATCTAACCCTTTCGGTTTGAAGCCATTACGCCTTGCCTTATCACTACATGATAGGGATACTTCTCCCCACAGCAATGCATTTCTGACCACACTAGAGCTTCGACCACTCCACAAAATCATGCTGAAAACAATCCCGGAGCTTATTAAATCATGTCAAAGGCAGAGCAGCTACAGTTTACAGGCTCCAGGTTGACGAGAACGAAGCTTTACATTAAGGAATAAACTATCCACCACTCCAACTGCTCTTTAGCCGTGCACAAAGTCACGCTTGCAGGGACAGCGGATGCAGAAACACACCGGTGGAAAAGCCAAGACATTTACAGCCGACAACCCACTGCAGAAGGAGGAGAGGAGCCACAGGGACTTCACGTCAGAAACTGCCTGCGCTCTTCTGATGTAGAAAAGGTTTGTGGGCTAGAGGGAAATGGCACGTCAGCTAGCACCAGTTTTAGTCAACGGCAGCAATCAGCCCGGAGCAGGAAAGGCTGATGGGGAGATACAGGATGTGTCACCACAGAAGTTGCTAACTGACAGTTGTATTTAGAAACATGTAACTTGATAGCACTCAGGTACTGCTGATATTTCTGACATCCATCATCTATCTTATTCTTTCAGAGCCTGCTTGGTGATGTAAAGCAAAATTACTTTTGCATTCACTTTACATTTATGATCACAGCTGTCAAATCCATGATGTATGAACGCTGCCTTTTTTTAGAGACGCAACCAATTAAGTTTATTCTGCCGGTTGAGGAGTTTGCAGATTGAGTTACAAAGCATTTAATGATCAAAGAAAATAGAGAATAACATAAATAGAGATGTCCTCTCAATCCCCATTACCCTATTTATACACTTTCTAATAAAATAGTCTCCAGATCTCCCTGTGAATTATGCCCATTTTCACAGAGTCCCATCATGGTGGGAGTTGGAAGGAACCTCTGGAGATCATCTCATCCAACCCCACTGCTCCAGCAGGGTCACCCAGAGCACAGTGCCCAGCATTGCATTGTACCAGCCAGGTTTGGAATCTTTCCAGAGGAGGAGACTCCACAACCTCTCTGGGCAGCCTGGGCCAGGTTCTGCCACCATCATAGCAAGGAATTTTCTCCTCCTGTTCAGAAGGAACCTCCTGGGTTCCAGTTTGTGACTGCTGCCCCTTGTTCTGTCACAGGACACCACTGAAAAGAGTCTGGACCCAACCTCTTGACCCCTGCCCTTTAGATATCAATGAGTACCGAGAAGATTTGGAAAAGCACAAATATTACATTCCTCGTCCCTGGTGACTGAAGTTGACTGACAGGGAGAGGAGCCGCCTCCACGCAAGCACCGCTAAAAAAGCCTTTCCATCAAAAAGAGAAAAGGAGACAGGCTTTCCACACTCTAATTCCTCCTTCCCACAATTTCCATCATTTCTCTGTTTAACGTTATGGTCATAATAGCATCACTGGAAAAAAAATTACAACCTGTGTATATTCAAGTTTCACTGTTACACATCATCCAGCTCACTGCCTTTGGCTGTGTCCAAGAACTGGTGAGGCGCTGTGCAGCCGATGAAACTGCCGGCGAGCAGCAGGAGGAAGGAGGCTGTCATTGGGCTGCTGCCTGCTGCTCCCTGCCCGCTGGGACCATCACTTGCTGCTCGGACAGCAAAAGAGGGGAGGAAAGGCAGCATTTGTTGCCAGAACAGCAAACGAAATGTGCCATGTAAATCTGTGGATAGAATTCAATTTCATTGCAAATACTACTTCTCTTGAACAAATGCATGACTGCAAATAAAACCATTATCTAAGCTTTTTATTTCCTGCTGTACACCTTGATTTATTGATATTGCTCTTCAAAATAACTACCAGAATGGCACAGAGGTAGTAAAACAGCGGTGAATTTAGTTTGCTCTGTGCTTTATGCACCTTTTTCTTTTGGGATTATTTCCTTATAGGAAAAAAAAAAAAAAAAAAAGTT
>VWZY01001081.1:120856-198537 GCA_013399075.1 Chloroceryle aenea | reverse complement strand
AAGGAAAAAAAAAAAAAAAAAAAAGTTTCATTTGAGGGTAATATTACCCTGGCAAAGCCCATCTTTGACATAAGGGATTGACTCATCCACGCCTGTCCAGAGCATCTGAGTGAATGGCACCCAGGAGATATTTGCCAAGAAATACATGTGTCAGTTTAGTTATTAAAAAATGTTCATCTTTCATAGGAAATATCTTACACGCCTGTTTCATAGGAAAGAAGAAATCAAAAACCCAGCTCCACCTGCCTTCCAACAGGGTACAAGGCAGTTTTTCCTAAAAATAACCAGCCTGATTCTAAAAGTCTTTCCCAAGACTTTCTTTCAGAACAGTGAACTTACAAAGCCAAATTCAGAAAAGCTGGGAAATCCCCACGCTGCCATTTTTCTTCAAAACCCATCAGTTCCCTTTATACACAGATGGAGCAGAACCATCAGCTTCAGGATCACAAGCAGTTTCTGCTCCCTGGAGCACTGCATAGCAATGAAAGCCCACCCCAAGAGGATATGCCTGCAACTTGAAGAGTTGCAAGCTGGGAGCCTGTTTTGAAACTGGAATTAAGTAACAAAGCTTTATGGGGCTTTCCACCCTCTCATCCATTTCCTTTACAACATAAAGCACAAATGACTTCTTGTATTTGATACATAAGATAACCAAAGGAACACAACTCTGTACTTCGACTGTTTTAGGCTTGGGGTTTTGATCCTCAACATAGTAGAGGGGATTAGACAACATTTCATTTTCTGTGATGTCAAACTCCCCTATGATTTTACGTGGTATGCCAAATGAGACTTCTGAAGCTTCAGAAGGGATCTGAATAGCCAGACAAAATTATTATTATTATTAATCTCATGAGTGATTTTAATAGTTGTTCTTAGAGAAACAACTCCACGCAACACAAACAAATCAAAGCTGCAGCATCCTAAAGCATGCCACAGCAGAAAGCACGTCTCCTCTCTTGCCTATCCCACCAAATAAGACAGCTCCCCACTTAGGGGACAAATGAGACGTTAAAGCAGATAATAAAGCACTTAATTCACAACAGATCCATTCATTTATCAGCACCTTCTAAAACACAGTTAACTTGTGTTTGGTCTCTTCTCCCAAGTAACTAGAAATATGACAAGAGAAAATGGGCTTAAGTTGTACCAAGGTAGGTTTAGATTGGATGTTGGGAAAAATTTATACACTGAAAGAGTGGTGAGGCATTGGAACAGGCTGCCCAGGGCAGTGGTGGAATCACCATCCCTGAAGGGGTTCAAAAAACACATCCTTGTGGCACTTCAGAGCTTGGTTTAGTGGCCATGATAATGTTGGGTAGACAGTTGGACCTGAAGATCTTAGAGGTCTTTTCCAACATTAATGATTCTATGATGCTATGCTTCTATGATACCCTCCTGTTACCTGTCTGCATGGGAAATAGTTTGAGCAATACAAAATCTCCCGACCCAGGGCTTATTGCATTTCCAAAGCCTATTATTGCTCAAAACAATATTCTGGGGAATTCTCTTCTTGTTACAAAAGTATTTCTTTAAGTTCCACCTCCTGTAACTGTAGATGATACACCATACTATATTACAGTGATGGCTTCTGTAAGAATCTGTCTGGATTTTATTGTCATTATAAATATCAAAAAGAGCGTACACATTCTTAGAATATATGAAACCTCATTAGTAAGATGAAAATCTGAAAATCTTTTCCTAATGAAATTTTTTTGGATTTTCTGTTTGGTTTTGTCATTGTTATTGTTTCACAACCCCTGTATATAACTTCCAAGTTTTGAACATCTCTAAACAGAAATGTTTTTTTCTCTGTAAATAGTGATAGGACACCAAATCCACTCCACATATGCCCAATCCGCCTACAGACACCAAACGAAAGCAAAACCATCCTAATTTAAAAGCATTCTATTTTGTACCATCACATTTACTTATGCTATTTGAAGATATTTCCCTCGGGTAAGCAATATTTTAAATCCCATATCAATGGAAGAATACTCTCAGTCTAATTAGAAAAAGAATTACAAAAAATGATACAAGCAAAACAAGACATTTCTATGGAGTTTTATCTATCTATAGGTGAAGCTAAGTTAAATTCAATTATCTTTTTTTGAGCAGCACAGACTTACCAAGGGATCAGTGTAACTAACGAACTACTTAATGAGCAGGACGAAGAATGATGAGGTGTAAAATGACAGCATCCATTAAAAGACAAAAAGTCAGGAGAACTAACGCCAAGGGGGATGTACTAAACAGGATTACAAATCTTGCTTTCTTTTCTCAGTGACTTTGCATTTGTAGCATGAAGTGATCACCTGTAGGTGGACAGAGAGTGCTGGGCTTTTTCAACAGGTGAGATGCCAGATGTGCTGGTAGGTCTCCACAAAATCTCCTTCCTCACCCTCACCTTTGATGGAAAGATCAAGGTTTCTGAAGACCACCGTTGCTTGTATTGGCATGGATCATTGCATTAATGGGTTTCACCAGAGCATGAGCAGGATCTGACCCAGTGACTCAGATTTTCCACTGCAAGGCAATTGTGCTCCATAGTGGACCTTCTGTACTGGTCCCTAGGACCACAACCTGGCCACATCATCACTGGAACAGAGTGTGAAACCCAAGCACTCACCACTGTCTTTGGCTAAGAAAACTTCATGAGAGATGAAGCTAAAATCACTGTACAAACAAAGGGCTGAACACAAGTCAGTGACTCCAGAGAAACTCAAGAGTGGCCAAGGAGCAAAGAACTGCAACATTCAGATGGGACACAAGGACAACATCAACTCCAAACAAGGATTCTGCTCCATCCCATCTTTTATTTAAGGTAATTTTACTGTAGTGCCCCACTGTGGATGACACTTATCTGTGTCTGATAACTAACTTTTCCATACAGGCCAGTAAACGTACTGGGGAATGCAACAGGTACTGGTGAACCTTTTGAGTCCACACTGAGAGAATCAGCTGGGGGAATGCTGATCTTCAAAAGGGTTTCAGAGCCACACACTTACTCAGGGTTTGTGCTTCTTTCCTGCTATGTACTAAAAAGGCACATACTTCATGTCTGCTTCAGAAAAAACCGCTTTCTTCCTGACTCCTTGGTCTCTTGCAGGCACTGTGTTGTGTAACTATAGGTTTAGGTAGGCCAGTGACCACTTCTTCCTTCATATACACACACCTCTAATAGAGGAACAGATAAAACTAATAATAAGAGTCAAGAAAATAACCAGCTGGCTAAATGAACTGAACTTTCCACTATGTGAAAAATCAGCCACAAGCCTCCAGATGCTCCAGCAAATAAAGAAACTGCTAAAATGAACCATCCAAAATCTAAGTAAATAAAGGCAGGCAAGCTCTCAAACTCCAGAATATCTGTTGTGCTAGTATCATGAGCTCCCAAGTCAGCCCCATCTCACCAGTCTCATTTTACAGCTTATCTGTTAGCAACATAAAATCATCAAAGTCACTCTGGGGTCTGAAAGTCAGGCTGGGTGCTTGCTCCATTATGCATCACTGTCCACAGTCTATTCTGCTTGCAGCAGTTATGCCAGCAGTTGCTAAAAATATCTAGTTTGTCATCCTCAAATGAATCACTTTAATCGGTTTAAAAGACACTAAACAAAACACTACACATTTAAAGAAGTCAACAAAGGAGGTGCATGAGTTTGCACGCATACAGAGAACAATGACCTGTTGAGAAGGCATGTTTCCAACTTTAATACGCTTCATGTGTGGAGAAAATTAATTATCCTATTAATGGAACCATTCCCATGATTCTTTGTTTCTTTTTTTTTTGGTTCCACATCTTCATTCTTTTAGCCTGTTTTCTCACAGTATGTCATTTCCATTACTGCAAATATATGGCACAAGCACATTTACAAAATGGTAACCAATAATGCTTGTACTTTATTTTCTTTTAAATCGAGAAGACACGTTTTAGAATGAGAAAAGTTAGCCAATGGAGATGTACACTGAAACTCAACCAAAATATGTTTCTCATTGATTTAATCCATGGAATGGTATCGGATTCATAAAACAGCTTAGGTTTCAAAGGACCTCTGGTGGTCCCTGGCCACCTGCCCCCAAAGCAATCTGTATTTCTCAGGGCTTTGGCCAAATCAGTTTTAATATCTCCCAAGGATGGAGACCCCACCACCTCTCTGAGCCCCATGCAATCACAGCAGCACTCTTTATCATATGCAAGTACACACATAACATAGTCACTAGCAGCAAAAGACAAAAGGATAAAAGCACAGGCACATAAATCCAAAGAACGTTTGTTTTCAAAAGTCCAAAACGTTTCAGGGAAGTTGAGCCAAAAACTCATCAGCACCCAAGTCAGATAAACTGCATCAAAAGTCTACAGTGTAAGTAGGGAAAAATCTAGAAACATTTCAACTTTGAGAGGTGCAAAACACCATTTTTTTTTTAGGCTGTTTACCTCTGTTCATGTAGATCAGCAAGACCAAACCCTCCTCACCCTGAACAGCATTTGCTTCAATTGCTGTAGGGTCCACAAAAAGTTCTTGTGTGGCAGCACATTACAGCACTTCACACATTACATCTTCCTCCACTGATAGCTCATTTGCTTTCTACACCATTCCAGTTTCTGTAATATTCTACCCCGACCTTATCTGATCCGGCTTTCATATCTGATGGTGCCATTTGCCACTTCTAACTCCTCATTCCCATCTTTTCTCAGATATTACTTTATTCACTGTGCACTTAGATCCTACATCAAAACAATTCTAACAAGGAAGTTTTATGAGATTTCAATGAGGGATATGCACACTTCCTTGTTAAAAACTTACTATATACAAACAATTAGGATTAATTATAATTTATTATATCTTGCTCATTATCTTCTTTTTTAGTAATCCCCAGTAAATGCTGCTATAGGACAGGAAGCTGGCATGTCTATAAAATAGCCTTATGAAAGCTGCAGATTAATTAGTACACGCAGTCATATAAGCAAATTATAATCTGTATTCCGATGATTTACTGCATCTTAAATGTACGGCATTCATGTCATGTAATTGGTCGTGGTATATTTTGCATTGTGAACACAACAAATTTGCTTTTATGGAGCTGTTTCAAGCACCTATGCCAAACAAAAAGGTAATTCAGCAAAAAGAGCATTTAGTAACAAACTGAATGGAAAAAAATGCGATTTTAACCAAATAGCTTCACCAAATCTACTGTAAAATCTCCACCACACTATTTTATGCAAAACTCTGAGATTGCAGCTCCTTTTCTCAGTGCTTTAGTGCGTGACTGTTATACATAAATATTCACAGACCAGCTTAAAGAACAGGATAAAATATGTCCATGCAAAATAAGCATTGACTTTGATTAGACAATTTTGAAACCATTGAAATATTCTTTCCATAAACACAGTATTTTCAGATAGTTAGAAAAAGGCATTGAGATTGGAACAGAAAAATTAAAAATACCCAGATCTGATCTGTATGGAAAAAAGGTGTGGTCTTACATTATAGCCTCTGTAAATCTGTGTGTATAGATAGATGTACATATATACATACCAACAAAGGATATAAAATTGCATAAAATATAAACTCCACAGGCCAAAATAGCAATACCTCTGTGCAAATTAAGATCCTCTCTTATTAAGTTAAATTAACAATAATTGCACATGCTCTGACCCCAGCATAACGACAAAACCAGGAGGAGACAAAATGGGCACTGGGAGAACATACTCTGTGATGGAGTCTCCAGGAGGGACCCACTATGGGGAGACACCAGTTTAAGCCCCTTGTTTATACACCTTTGGCTTTTGCTTGATAGAAAGCAGATGCCACGCAGGGTAAAATAAATGCACGAGGTCTAAAAAGGGACCACCTGCTCTGTGTTTGCGAAATACACACTGTCAGATTTTATCAGCATTTTTCCATGCTGAACTATGTCAGGTTAAGAAGGCAATAGGGTGCAAATGAACCCAGAGCTCTCTTGAGGCAAATAGAAGGGCTCTTTTAATGTTAAAAAAAAACCCAACCAAACAAATGTTTAATGTTTTAACTTCTCTTTTAATGTTAAGTCTTGTCCATAAAGCTCACTCCCCGTGATCTCATAAACACAGGGATCTCTGTGTATCAGTGACCAGGAAGCACTATTAAGGTATATGGGATAACTCTGCCATCTGTGTGCACTAGATAGATTTCCAAGTTCCCCAGTGCCTGCAAAGCAGTTACACAAGAACAGGGTTTTAGGCAGGTGACAGAAAATGCAATGTCTGGGGGATAAAATGTAAATCACCCTTGGCAAGTCCTGGCCAGATATCTCTTTGGTGAGGTGCAGAAGATCAGACAGCTGCCTGCCAGGCCCAGCATCTCACACCAATAGGATTTGACTGCAAAGGAGGGGAAATATTCCCATGCCAGCAGGATGCACAAATCAGAAGAGGATGTGACCAGCTAAATCGTATCTGTTGCAGGCTAAAATGCTCGTTGGTGTGAGCTAAAGCCCAAGGCAAGCCTTGAGACTTCCACTGCCGGCCCGCACAGTCAATCTTAGAAGATATTTTAGAAGACTATTTCCCCCAAGACGCATTACTTCTGTTTACAATGTCAACTTTACCCAAGCTTGGAAACCGTTGTAAGAAGAAATGATAAGAAGTGTCATTACTTAAAGGTGGGTGAAAACCCAAAAGATATTCAGCAATTATCCATCGTTCAGAGATGATTAAATGCATGCACATTATGATCAGATTTT
The DNA here is from genome assembly GCA_013399075.1 of Chloroceryle aenea. NCBI lineage: Eukaryota > Metazoa > Chordata > Aves > Coraciiformes > Cerylidae > Chloroceryle > Chloroceryle aenea. Next base: position 191,814 of record VWZY01001081.1, on the reverse strand, counting down.
AACGCTGGTTGGAACAGATTTCACAGAGAGAGTAAATGGAACCTGAACAAGACTTTCTCAATGGATTTTTTCCCTATGGTTTCACCTGGAAATTGCACCCATGTTATTCAAGACACAAAATGTTGAGAACTGGCCAGGATTAACCTCAGCAGTAGATGAATTCAAGAAGGAAAGACTGACCTATCCCAGGCAATTTTGCTCAGCACTGTAATTGGGAATTATGGTGTAGCTATCACTATAGGAGGAGTTTTACTGAGAAAAACCTTCTTTGCTGTGATGGTGCCAAAGCCTGGCCCAGGCTCCCCACAGAGGTTGTGGAGTCTCCTAATCTGGAGAGATTCCAAACCTGCCTGGACAATCCAATCCTGGGTACCCTGATCTGGGTGACCCTGCTGGAACAAGGGGATTGATCTCCAGAGGTTGCTTCCAACCCCCGCCATGCTGGGATTCTGGGAGTCAGTACATCCAAACGTCCTTTTTTTCCCATTTTACAATATATTTGCTTTTCCATTAAACATGTCTCAGGATATTAAAATAATAGTCATTAGAAAGCTGCAGTCAGACTGTGATACTTATGCTAAACCTATGGCAATATTATTCATGAGCATAGTTGTCTTGTAGTCCTTTGGATACCAAAAGATTGAATTTACAGCAGTGTTTCACATAACTTTTTTCCATACAGTGAGAAAAACTAATTACTACTTCACTGACATACATCATTGTCATAAAAATTAATGGACTTTGAGCTGGAATGAACTTAGCCCAAGATGTGGTCTTAATTATCATGTTAGTCTAAGCAGTTTCAGTCTCTGCAGTGGTTAATAAAGGTTAATGTCTCTACTGTTGGAGGGATATTCTATGCAACTTGACAAATATTTGCTGGGAAGTAAGTTAGAGAAGTTGAGAAATAACTCCACATTCTAACCAAATTAATCCAGGAAAAGGTCTTCTAGACAGGCCATTTTCCACATAAGGGCTCAGAGCGGCTGATTTTTCAAGTTGTTAATCTTTATGTCCTATGTGTCCTAAAATACAAAATTTTAGAAAGCATTTTCAGCCCCAGCCTTAGCCTTTCAGATTTCTACGGTATTTATAACAGACCATGGAACACACAGTGCATAAGAAGCAGCTGGAACTACTAAATGGCATTATACAGATGAGTTTAGGGTATAATGTGACAAGCACATCCTTCAACTCTTAAAACCACAGCGAAACCCTTTGGGATTAGCAATATTTCCCCCTTTTAACACACCATTAAGCAAATCTTGTGAAGACAGAGCTCCCAATGGTACAGCAGGCCCCAGGGAAGCCGGAAGCTGCCAGACACTACCTTCTAAGTTTTCATGGCAGGCACAAAGTGGCTGCTCTTCCAGCTCCCATTACCCTTGCCAGCAAAGAAGTATGTGTCCATGCTGGTCCCTCATGGCCATCTACAACATACCAACATACCTTGTACAGATTATTGTAGATACAAGTTATTGCTGACTTCCAGTACTTTAAGAGGCCTATCAGAAAGATGGGTGCAGACTGTTGTGACAGGACAAGGAAAGGATGATGGCTTTAAACTAAAAGAGGACATCAAGACTCAATAGAAGGAAAGATATTTTTTATTTTTTTTTTTATGCTGAGGGTGGTGAGACACTGGACCAGGTTGCCCAGAGAGGTGGTGGATGGACCATCTCTGGAAACATTCCAGGTTGGTGGTGCTCTGAGCAACCTGCTGTAGTTGCAGATGTCCCTGCTCCCTGCAGGAGAGTTGGACTACATGAGCTTTAAAGGTCCCTTCCCACCAAACCCATTCTCTGATTCTATTTCCCTGACAAGAATTCTATAATTTCAAAGTGAACTGATTCTGTTTGGGTAATGAAGGGCTTCTACAAATAGTAAACTCACAGCGAGCTGAAGGGAGGTGGTCTCCCTGGGCTTACAATGAGTTGGTCAGTCATGGAAGAGCTATCAAGGAGAGCCAAGCATCACATGCATCATATCTCACCAACAAGGAGTGAGCCATTCAGTGTTATTCCCTGCAAGAGGGCAGACCTTCACCCAAGGAGGCTGTTGGGACGAGACAGACCAAACTACGGATGACAGAGAAGCAGAGATAAGATTAGAAGACGAATGTTGGGTCCTCCTCATCTCCAGACTCAGAAACTCTTTAAGACCCACAAATAGGCCTTTCCTCTGCTTCTCTTTTTAGATGGAGATGCAGCTCAGAAGTGCTTCCAATGGAGGACCTCACAGCACTCTTAGGGTGAAGACAGAAATACAAGCTACTTAAGCTACTAAAGTCTCCTCCTGTCCCAGTGCCAAAGAACTGGGGACTCAAGAAATTAAGAAGGAAATTTTAGCAGAGCATTGTTTGTGCCTGACTGAGCTTCAAAAGCTTACCTACCCTGCAGATGGCTCCACTGTAAGTCGTAGTAAAGCTGAACACGAGACAAAGGATACCTACGTGGACCTATAGTATTTGTGTCCCTTCCTTTCCAAGTACAAATAACAGCTGGGGTTTTTTTGGCTCACATTCATCAAAGCCAGAAAACACTGTTTGCAAAAGATGGTTTGTAGAAAGGCAAATCTCGAACAGTCTGGAGCATTTTGGTTTGAAGAGATTCACCCTGCTCTGTGTCAGGTTTTCAGACAGCTGTACCACTCCACTGCTGCAAGAATTACAATAGTAATTAAAAGACATTTACATTGTTCCACACTTAACATGATGGCTGAGATCAGACACAATGAATTCAGAATCTGCGTGTTAATGGCCCATACAAACCCATCACAGTTAATTAACTAAGACTGTAACAGAAAAAAAAAGAAGCAATATGAAAGTAAGTGTACCTTTCCATAAGGAGTCATTTCTTTACCAGGTTCTGATTCTATGCTGTTCAAGGATATCTTGATATTAGAGGGCAAAGCTAGTAACACTTTGTCAGACTGAAAGCAACTAAAGACTATTTAAAAACACAGAATCATAAAATTGTTTTGGTTGGAAAAGACCTTTAAGATCATAGAATCCAACCATTAGCCCAACATGGCCAGGTCAACACTAAACTGTATCCATCAGAACCACACCCACACGTCTTTGAAACCCCTCCAGGGGGATAGGGAATCCACCACTGCCCTGGGCAGCCTGGGCCAGGCCTTGACAGCCCTTGCAGGGAAGACATTTTTCCTCCTGTCCAGCCTAAACCTCCCCTGGCACAACTTGAGGCCAGTCCCTCTCGTCCTATGGCTTGTTCCTTGGTAGACTGACCCCCTCTTCACTCTAACCTCCTTATTTTCAGAACATTACTTTTCTTCTTTCAAAGCACAGCACTGAAAAGACTTAATCTGCTAAATAAATTGAAAAAGTAAGATTGTTTCCTCCAAACTTCCCACCCTCCAAAAAAATCTTAACTGGGAAACTGTTCACTGTTGTTGTGGTTGATCTCAGCCATAATCCTTTTCCATGGGAATTAATAAGCACATGTTTTCTGCACCTCCATCACCTCTCTGGTTTTTGGCCAAGGAGATGCTTTTGCAGAGGACTTTCACATCCCTGCTGGATGCTCCTGATCATCCTCCCAATAAATCACATCATTGTCAATTCAGCTGCAGCTGTAGCCAAGGGAGCTTCCTTCGGGGAGGCATTTCAGGGATTTTGGGGTAAATCATGGAGCACAGTAGGATCAACCTCTTCTAGCACTGGCACACAGCATGTGGAGGGACACCGTGTCTTGGGCTTGTGACAGGGGAGGACTGGGGCCAGCCCCTTGCCAGCTCAGAACTTTTTAAATATAATCCCTTTTCTCCGCAGAGGGAAAATCTAACTCTTAGGCAGAAACACACATAGACTGGATGAAAAATGCCCTCTCACCTTAAAACCCGTCTGACTTTGAAATGTAATCTCAGAGAGATTTGAGTCTCCTCATTTCTATTGAAACAGGGCAGGATAACAAAAGATGCAATGATAAAGAACTGCGAAGCACCATGAATTTGTTAAATCTTTATCCAACCCTAAAGACACCACCCAGTGGAGCTGAAAATGAAATCATACCCACTTCATTCACAAAATCATTCCACACAAAGCTGCAAATTACTACCAATGGAAATGGTCTGCTTTAGCTGTTAGGGTAGTTCAGGAAAACCACTTAGTTTGTCAAACACTCTGCCTCAGCCTGTCATCTGCAACGAGCATTAGATAGACAGCACAAGGTTGGATGCAATTCTTGCCCGACGTTGGTGATACTGCAGTTCCCCTGGAAACTGAGGCTGATGATAATGCACCGTGTAAGCCCAGGGCATCAGTCAAATCAACACTCACGCTTGCATACAGCAACACTTGTTTGTGCATCTTTGAGTGCAAATACATTGCTGCTTGTTTTCAGATTTATTGAAAAGGGAGCAGCACTTTTGGCTGCTTTTGCTCTACTTTATCAAGAAAAGAAAAGAATGCTTGAGGACAGAACAACATTACAAATCCTACCAAGTTGTTGGCGTGAGCTGGGCTGCCAGCACCACAAACTGATCTGCTTGCCCAGAAAAATTCAAGAATATTCTCTGCACATCGATTTGCATTATAAAATCCTTATCAATTTATTAACAGAGGTGAGTAAATATGGTTGAAAAATTACTCAGGGTATAGTTTTAACTCCTGTGAAGTAAAAGAAAATCTTGCAGTCTTTGCAAGGATTTGGGGCCTTAATCTTTTAACCAATTTATATAGTCAGCTCTGGCCCAGTGTTGAACCAGAGCCATAATTTCCACCCTGAAATTCAGGATTGTCCTCGCTGCCTTCACACTCTGTATCACCACAGCAAGTCAATGATATTCTGAAATCCTTTCAACCATTTCACAGGCTTTGAAATGTAAAAAAACAACAAACCCACAGTTGTCGCAAAACTAGTTGAAGCCTTGCGTGTTACTGGGTGATATACTGACACCACAGCATCACTGCGAGATGTAGATATATCTCAATGTGATATAAATACACTGATGTATTGGGTGTATTTGGAAAGGGGACTGGGACAGGGACATGGGGTTCAGAGATTATCATTAATGGAAGAAGCAGCAATGGTCATGCACTCTGTGTATTGTATCCCAGCCCAGCCTGAAAGCTAATTCCAGACAACTATTGATGGGAATTCTGGGCGCTAATACATTCTTGTAGTCCCAATTAGAGAAAAGGCTGCTTTCACTTGTGTCTTTCCATGCTTCTGTTAAGAGCCAGAAAGAAAAAAAAGCACAGCAAAGCCTGGGAGTCTCCCAGTTCCTTGATAGCATCACTTAGAGTAGCTGAGGTACTGATACAGTCTTTTACTCAACTGTAATTGAGGGGAGATTGAGCTATCAATGAAGCAGGAATTGAATACCAGCTGTTGAACGTTTTCAGGCCACATCTGGAGTATTGTGTCCAGTTCTAGGCTTCTCGGTTCAAGACAGACAAGAAACTACAGGAGAGAGTCCAGTGGAGACTACAAAGATGCTGAGGGGACTTCAGCATGTCTGTGCTGAGGAAAGGCTGAGAGCCCTGGGTCTGTTTAGCCCGGAGAAGAGAAGGCTGAAAGGGGATCTGATCAATGTGCATCAGTATCTATAGGGCAGGGGCAAGAGGATGGGGCCAGACTCTTCTCAGTGGTGCTCAGCAACAGGACAAGGATCAATGGCCACAAACCAGAACCCAGGAGATTTGATCTCAACACCAGGAAGAACTTCTTTCCTGTAAGGATGTCAGATCCTAGACCAAGCTCTCCAGAAAGGTTGTAGAGTCTCCTTCTCTGGAGACATTACAAACCCGCCTGGACAGTGCAATCCTGGGCACCCTGCTCTTGCTGACCCTGCTGGAGCAGAGGGGTTGGATAAGATGATCTCCAGAGGTCCCTTCCAACACCTACCATGATGGGATCCTGTGAATGCAACCATCATCAACTTCCTCTACTTGGAAAGGAAGGAAGAAGGATTTTAAACCAAATAAAAGTCTGCAGTAGGAGCAAGTCAAAAGCTCGGTTAGCTTGCTTCCCACTGCTTCGTAATGCCTGGGTATTACTAAGTCTTTTTCCATATCATAAGGCTTGTGAGGCAACAATTAAAAACGCAACAGTGCTTAAGCAAATACTGTAACCCCCTTGTAATTCATTTGAAGTAGTCAAATATTTGCATAGTGTAGAACAGCAGCAAAAATATTCCAAATCAAGTTTGAAGTGTAACATTATTATATCCTCTGAAGACTCAAGATCCTTCATTTTAAAAATGGATTTTAAACCCCTCCACTTAATGGCTTGTATACATTTCCTTATAATGAACACATGAAAATGCAAACACTATTGGACAGGTATAACCACCTAATTACAATCTAATCAGATTACATATTAGCACCAGTAAAATTTGTTAATGCTTCAGTGTCCACAGTTTCCAGAGGAAGTTAATGGCACGATAAAATCCCTTTCTCTTAGTAAACGAAGACGACAATAGCTAATGAAAGGTCTAAATTTGTCAGGAACTAAATCATATGATGCAGTTATAATCATCCTGTATACAAACAGAACGTACTAATGAGACTCAATGGCACATCACCAGGCTACGTAAGATTTTTGTTCGGTAACACGCTGTCATCAGCAATCACATACAAATAATTATTGCTTGCATAAGAATATGGCCTATAAACTCCAAACAAGACTGGTGCCAGCTGCACCAGAGAAAATAGACCTGACCCAGAAAGCTTTTAAATACACCCGCACTAAAGGACCTGGGGGCTTATCTGAAATCACATCACATTTTTGGGACCAAGCAGGAATCTCAGCTCAGTCTTAAACTCTACACTTCACTCCAGGCATATCTATTTTCTCACCAATAAAACAAAACACCATCCTACGTGAAATGTGGTACAGCTGAGTGTGTAAGCTCTGATACCTCCAGCTTCTCCCTATATAAACTGACCCAGCTAAGGATATGTCCAAACATCTCAGTCTGAAGCAACAAAACACTTTAAAGCCTGTTGTTTCTCACCCAAACATTATAATGCAGGATAAAGAGGATTTATGCACTTTAACCTTCCTTTTTCACTGCTGCTGGGAGCAGTCCCAACTGCACTCCTCCTCTCCCACACATCCCATTCCCATGCACTGACCCTCCTTCCCACCAGCAAAACTGTTTATCCAGCTGCAGCGAAAAATGCACATTTATGTTAAAAATAACCTAAAGGGTTTATTTTTGCATGTTGGGGGGAGTTAATATATAACCCAGATTTCTTCACAATCCAGTTCCTGTGTGCATCTAAGTAATGGGAGGTGGACCAGGAAGAAAAATCTACATGTCTTTTAACCTTGCTCCTGCCAAGGGCATCATGAGCAGGGGCTATGAGGCCTGACTGACCCTTCACCTCCCTGGAAGGCAGTTACAAAGATGATGCTGTCAACTTTTATAACTAGGGACAATGCTAAGAAAATGCAGAGAGGTTCGGGTTGGACATGAAAGAAAACTTCTTCCCCAGGAGGGTGTCTCTCTGGGACATGGTGCTGGACAAGGGGAGGATCTCCATCTTTCAGGGTTTCAAGACACCTCTCAATAAAGCCATGGCTGCCCTGGTAGTCCTTCTTCAAGCAGCAGGGTGGTAAAGACATGCTGAGGTAATTTCCAACCAGTATGAGCCTAGTATCAATACAGAGATGTCTTCTCATCACGGACAGATCACTTCAGTTTCTCCAAAAGAGTTTTTACACCCAAAGTATGGCAGCCTTCAACTGCTTTCCTAATTTAGGTAATTATTCCTAAATTCCCCCTATATCTACACCTTTGTACTATCCCAAATGATGGGAAATGGGAGTCATTAACTGCAGCATAAACAAAAGGTGGCTTTACACACACTGCTGGTCTCTATGTTAATAGTACTCAGCTTTTTCATAGGTTTTGGTATCTGGCACACGCGTAAACTCCCTCCTGCCAGGAACAGATAACACTATGTAATCCTTTTACTAAAAATATAACTAGCTTCCCACATAGCGCTTCTAAACGTGGAAAGTCAGGCCTGCCCATCACCTAGGGTGAAGAGGAAAACACACAATGGCCCCACGGGAACACCTCCTCTTTTAGCCAACAGAATTTTTAACAGGAGAGCATCTGCCTCAGCGTGTACTGTGGGGAGTGTCAGAAGCATCAGTGACTGTAGCACAGATCAGCAAATGCCTGTGTGATCAAGGAGGGGGGAGGAGGAGAAAAAAGTTCCCATTTGGATGACATAAAAGCCGAGCTAATGGTTTGTAATAGCACAAGGATGTCTGCACATCACATGAGGCCTCCTCAAAACTAGCAGTTAAGATGCAATGAAAGCAGAGCACTAAATTGTTGCTGTGTGAGCTGCTTAGAGTAAGGCATTAGAATAAAGTTTTTTAGACCAATGACTTGAATATTTTTATCCTTTAAAACACCTTTAAGGCCTGATTTATTATCCTCTTGCTTAGCACTACAAACTTTTCTGGATGCCCATGAGTCACCCTGGCTATGGATGTGGCCAGCTCGACTGATGCTTTTCAGCAGTTGGTAGCATTTTATGAGCCTATGGACCAAATACGTCACATTGACGTCAAGGCTATAAAATGTCCCTTCTGCTTATCTCCTCTCTCAGCAAAACCAGCTCCCTACTCTCTGTGAGAATGAGTTTTTTATTATTTTTTATTATATGAGGGTTGTTTTATTTTTTTTATTATGGTGCTATCTGAGGCTCCTGGCTAAAATGGTCATAATTTGTGCACATCTTTTTTTTTTATATATATATATATGCATGTGTATATATGAGTCTGTGCATATATACAACATCAGATCTATAGACTTAAGGCAAAATTTGCTTCCCACTTAGAGGGCTGAGAAAATACATGGAAGCTTTAAAACGCCTGAATGGGTACGGAGGGATAAAAAAGGAAGGCAACAATTTTCTGAATTTAGATCCATGGTTGGAGAGGCAGCCAAACACAAAACAATTCAAAAAAACCTTCAGCACAGCTAGCTGTAAGAAGAGGTAACTAGAAAGAAAACCTGAAAACCAGCTAACTTAAAGGCATGGAGTTTTCCCCTATTCATATTCCTTTCCAGACACAAATTCCTGCCCCAGCAGTTTAATATTGCCCATCTCAGACACACAGCCTAGGAGAGTCCCCAGGACAAGCTGCTGAACCCTGACTACTGCTGAATATGTTGTAAATCACAGAGTCACAGAACACTCTGGATTAGAAAGGACGTTAAAGACCACCTAGTTCCAACCCCCCTGCCATGGGCAGGAACACCTCCCCCTAGACCAGGTTGCTCAAAGCCTCATCCAGCCTGGTCTTGGACACTTCCAGGGATGGAGCATCCACAACTTCTCTGGGCACCTTGTGTCAGTGTCTCAGTGAAGTTTTTCTTCCTTACATCTTATCTAAATCAGTTTTAAGTCGTACAGTTTAAAGCTTCTTCCAGTTTGAAGCCATTACCCCTCATCCTATCCCTACAAGCCTTTGTAAAAAGTCCCTCCCCAGATTCCTTGTAGGTCCCCTTCAGATACTGGAAGGCTGCAAAATAAGGTGTTCCCAAGGCCTTCTCCAGGCTGAACAGCCTGAACTCACAGCAGAGGGGTTCCAGCCCTTGGACGACTTTTGTGGTCTCTGGAACTGCTCCAACAGATCCATGTCCCTCCTATACTGCAGAGCTGGGCACACCACTGCAGTGAGGGGCTCACAAGAGAATACACCCACACACACATGCTGGAAGGTGGCTGTGGGCAGATCCCTCTTGAGAAGGTTCACACAACTCCACCATCATCAGAGAAGCAAGAAATATGTCATTTGCTGAGCAAAAAACCACTCTGAAGCAAATTAGAGACAGAAGTGGGCCCATGGTTTCTCCTAATGATTCCAGCAAAAATCATCTTGCTGCAATTCCCATCAGGCTCTAATGACTCTGGTGGGATCTGTGGTGCAAGGAGCACATGCAGGGTCCGAGTGATGCTGCACATCCTCAGTCACCACAACTGCCACTAGCTCCAACAGCACCAAAGCAATTGTCTGCAGCTCCCGCTCAACACCTGCAAAACCACCAGTGTTTGTATTTCTGCTGGGGCATGAAGAGACATGGCAGGCTTTGATACCAACTCATGTTTGATATCTGTGAGTGGAGGTGTTATAAAAACACTGAACAAAGCAAACTTTCTCTTCCGCAGAGTGTATTTGACAACAATAAATCTGTATTTGGGATCTCGCAGTCACTGTGAAAAGAATCACAGAAGTGTGTGAAAATGATGAAGGGCTACAAAAGCACAGGGAAAAATGTCCAGAAGAAATTCAAAGAAAGAAAAAAAGGATTCTGAAATAGTTTGAGATACTTGTCAAACAGAGAATATGGGATCTAATCTGATACTAAGCAGTTTTTAAGCGGAGAATGTGTTTTATCAAGGAGGGGATGGGTCAGGATGTCAGGAGAGCCACATCCCATCACCATCTCTGCCACCAACACTCAGAAGTTGGACAAGCGCTCAGCCCTTCTGAAATAGGTCTGTTAACACTGTGGCACCACCATGAAGCATTTTCACATCTAAGGATGACCTACTCAGACAGTTTAGCCTACCCTTACTCTGACTTCCCACCCACAAGTGCTCCTCCTTCCAGCTCACTCCCCTCTGTTCTGAGAATGAGGCCAACCACAAAGCTCTGGGCATGCTACTGCATTCTCAGCACGAGTCCTTTGAGAACTCACTAAGATTTGCTCTTAGCTCACTGGATTTCTTATTGGCTTCTGGTACAAGCTGTTAGGAACACAGTCCTCTCATAAACACATTCACACAAAGACCCCAATTACTAGAGTAACTCTACATCACTTCTTTGGTGGTGTCAAAATTATTCCTTTAAGAGCACTTGGTTTCGCAAGTGGTGTTTTCACACATCAGGGATGTAATTTCTAGAGACTTTGCCTAGAAGATCTCTAAGGAAATAACATTTTGCTCTGAGCGGCTCTGTGTCTGATGCAGTTTGATGGCCTGGCACACCAGAAACCACCTACCCTCAGATTTTGGAAAATTCCCCAGTGCACCTTCCTTCAATGCTGATACTCTGACACAAAAAACCTTATTCCCTTGGCCTCACCCATGAAAGAAATTCTAATTTTAAAAAGGCAGGCTGTGAGCTGGGCACGTTGCATGAATTAGAACCACAGAATCATGGAATAGTTTGGGTTGAAAGGGACCTTAAAGATTATCTTTGAATTGGAATTGACTCAGTTGTTAATGCTGCCCTCTACTCCAGGCATGGCAGGCAGAGCAAGCTGAGAGCTGAAAAACAAACACAAGAAATAAGGACAAATCTACATCTTCAAAGCTCACAGGGATTTTTTTTTTCCTTGTTTAGATCTCTGCATTTAGTTTTCAATGCTATCTGAGCTGCTCAGCTAGCTTCAAATGTCTTGAGTTCAACTCAGTTCCCATCCAAACAACAATTAAGGGTATCCAGGACACATCATCAGAAAGTAGAAGACACCTTTATGGCAGCACCTGCACTTTATTTTGTTTTGAGAGGCTGCATGCTACCCTGAAAAACTAAAGATCTAACAAAACACAGATGAGCTGCTTCACACATGTCTTTTTACCCTGGTTAATTAAAAATGACATACTGTTTACATCTCATTTCCTCCTACTGGGCATTAGGCAGCAGCTGAAAAGAGCAGACCTCCACCAAACCCATTTTGAACATTGATTACGTTTGAATTCAGAAGTAAAGGTTTTTGCAAATAACTTAAAAGGAGTAAATCCAGCTGTCGAGAGCCTGTTGTCTGGATGGGTTTTATTGCAGTCTAAAGACAAATAAAAACACTTCCATTCTGCTTACATTCAGTGACAAGATGCAACCCATGAAATATAATGAGTTTTTCAGGTCTGCAGTACTGAGAACTACTTTGGTTGCCTCATTTTTCTTTAATTAAAAAGCCTATCTTCCATTCTGTGGATTTATTTGATATCCAAGTGCTTTTAAACACCAACAGTTAAATAACACAGAATCTGTCTTTGCCAGAAACCTTTAGAGCAGATAAATGCAAGTAAATTATAACCTTCTTTACAGCATCCCAAACTTGAGTAAATACTGGTCATTACAGACTCTAAGGTATCACAACACAAGAAGCTCACTATTTTTTTCTCCTGACTTAACTGAGGAGACACTAGCGAATGGCTTTACGCTTAGAAGATTTACATAATAGAGGAGATTGCAGTTATTTTGTCACCAAGTATCTGCAGATGAAAAGGGCCAGCCAGTGTGATGAGGCAGAATACAGTCCCCAAAAATACAGCAGCATTTTTCAGCTTCTATTGAGAATTTTGTTTCTTTCAGGAATTAGAACTGACATGTCACATTAATTACTATTTTAAATTGACATATCACAGCAGTAATGCAAAGCTACAGCAGACAAAGGCTTGCTAATATCTCTATCTCCCTAGGCAGCCTTTTCTTAAATTTAAACGTTTTCCAACAACACTTGGTCTATGCAAAAAAAAACCAAACCAACCAAATCACAAACAAAAAACCTCACTTCAAACAACATCCATGAAACAGAGACACTTAAACAGTTCTGCTATGGAATCGCAAAGGAGATCAAAGCAACACAAAGCGTATCACAAGTAATGATGATGCACAAAGCACTAAACAACAAACAATACTTCTTTTTATCAACACAGACACTGTCCGCAAAACATCTACAACTGGAGGGCTGCTTCTTGCTTGCTTGGCCATGAGTTTCACCCCTCACAGCAGACAGGGGAGATGAAGCCCTCACATGCAAAGTTACATCTGCACCCTTTCAAACCTTACGGGGACCTTCACACCTGGAGAAGACACCAACAGGGCGAGCAGAGGAAGCTCAGAAAACCAGCCTCTACAGTAGCTATGCATTTGTTTTAGAGACTGCTTCCTGGCAAGAGGCCCCACAATGAAAGGGAGCAGTATCATCTCTTCACCTTGAGCAGCTTTTCAAACCAAGACAGGTTGCATGTTTACACATTGAAAGGATACAGAGAATACAGCCCACGTGAGCCATGTCCAAGCCCAAAGCTCAGATGCTCGTATCAACCCCCTGACTGAGCTGATCACAAGATCCCAGGAGAAATAACTCGGGGTTGTAATTTTGTTGAATACACCGTTAGGTGCCATCTCCATAAACACCTTCTACCGAATGTCAGCGGCAGGGAAGGGGAATGCTTTCCTCTTAGTCCTCTCCCTTTGATAAACTACTGCCCCGCTACTATCAGCCAGATGAGAATTTAGCGAAGCTTGAAAGGAAGGAAGGAAAAAAGAAAAGATTTGCAGCTGCTCTTACCTGTTCAGTTGTGATGGTTCAAAGAAATCCTGTTTGACAGGTTTATACTTCCCAAATATGAGGTGGCAAATAATTTGCATGCTGCTGGCTCAGCTGATTATTTTGGGAAATGCTGACAAGTTGGGCTATGGTGTCAGACCCCAAAACGACCATGGTAACGTAGAGGAGGACACCAACTCTGCTCAAAGGAATTTGCCATTCCTAAAGGTAAAGCAGCAATCACAGATGGTGAAAAGCATGAAAAAAACAAACCCTAATAGCAAAGTCAGCAGTGTAGTAGACAGACATGTTTTCTTCCGTCTCTATTTTACTTTTCCATATATTAAATTTAACCTCAAACACTATGTAATAGAGCACATGGCACACCCATCTGCTACAGCAACACCTCTTACTCTGAAAACACCCACACCACAAAAACAAGAGTGGAGACCGCTTTCAGAAAGAGCCACCTACTTCCCATCATGAAACTTGCAGCAGCTTTGTCAGTCACAACAAACTCCACAGTCCCTCCTGCTTTCCCACAGACACCATCCTCCATCCCCTCCTATATAATCCCAGCATGTGCTGTCTGCTCTTCTCTTTCACTTCCCTACTGTCCCTTCTGCTGCTACCAAGAGCTCCGCTCCTGCAGAGATGTCCGCAAATACATCAGGAAGATGCCCTCCTCTGATCCAACACTGTTACATGGGAACCCTGCTCTGTGGATCGATGGGCTAATGTGATGAGGTTTCCCAAGGCCAAGTGCTGGGTCACAACCACCCCCTGCAACGCTCTGGCATGGGGGAAGAGTGGCTGGAAAGTGCACAATGGAAAAGGACCTGGGGGGGCTGGCTGACAGGTGGGTGGAGAGGAGCCATTGTGTGCCCAGGTGGCCAAAAAAGCCACCAACATCCTGGTCTGTGTCAGGACTTGTGTGGCCAGCGGGAATAGGGCAGGGATTGTCGCCCTGGACTTGGCACTGAGGCTGCCCCTCAAATCCGAGGTTCAGTTTTGGTCCCCTCACTCCAAGGAGGGCATTGAGGGGATGAAGCATGGCCAGTGAAGGCTAATAAAGCTGGAAAAGGGTCTAGAGCACAAGTCTTGTGATGAGAAGCTGAGGGTCTAAGGGTTGTTCAGCCTGGAGAAAAGGAAGCTCAGAGGAGACCTCCTCACTCCCAACAACTCCCTGGGAGGAGTCTGGAGCCAGGTGGGGTCAGTCTCTTCTCCTAAGGAACAAGTGTTAGGACAAGAGGAAATGGCCTCAAGTTGTGCCAGGGGAACTTCAATCTGGATGTGAGGAAAAATGTCTTCCCTGAAAGGGTTGTCAAGGCCTGGCTCAGGCTGCCCAGGGCAGCGGTGGAGTCCCCATCCCTGGAAGTATTTGAAAGCCATGGAGATACAATGCCAAGCGAGATGGTTTAGAGGTGACCTGGCAGTGTCGAGTTATTGCTTGGACTCAATGATCTTAAAGGTCTCTTTCAAGCAAAACAATTCTGTGCTTCTGTGATTTTGAGCCATGCAATATCTAAAAAAAAACATGCAAAAGAAAGAAATAATAATTAGCATTATACTTGGGGAGTATTTAAGAGAAGAGTACTTTTTATTTCAGTGTTTGCACACTTATTTCTTCTCTGCTCAGGCACTAGAAGAAGCAGGAGCACCACTCTGGATCTCCAGATTGAACTTGGATGTGCTCCTGGTCTCCATTTTGCTCACTATAAAACAATATAGGACAACTAGCAGAACCAGCCTGTCAACAAGAGCACTTGGGGCATCCTCTACATGCTCTTTACATGCCCGTGGTGATCTATTGATGACCTTTAGCTGCGCAGATAAGAAATCTTAGTGCTTGTGTTGTGTTGTGCTGCATGCTAATTCTGCACTGCCCTGGGGAGGGGAATATCCTTTGCCAAGCGCCTCAATTCCAGACTCCAAATCAGAGCTAGCAAGAGAGTGCAACGAGCAAGGGGAAGGAAGGGGGTATCGCTCACCTTTATATTGGCCCTAGAACATTCCATAGCTTCACTTGTGATTTTTTTGGTGTAAACTATAGTAACAGATAGCCCACCTAGGCTAGGAAGCTGTGTACACTTCTAAGTTACTTTTAATTAGAGTCAGAAACCCTACAGAAGCTAAAGAATTCACCAAAATCTTTAAAGTTTGCTCCTGAACAGGTTAAATAAGGGATAAAGCTCATCATTTAAAAGATGAAAACACAGCAGATACAATCACTCTTTGTCTATCTCTTACTTAATGGAGGGAAGAAAAAAAAGTCAATAGAAGACAAAAACTCTCTTTTTCTTTCTTGATAATATTTGGGAGGCACAATGGGAATAGTGCAACTAATTTTGCTGGGGGTTTTTTTGAGTAACTAATAGCTAGAAAATCTGTACACCACTTCACAGAACTACAATGTAAATTTTTTAAAATGTGTTACATGCGAAGACATTTTAGATTCCTGTTTGTAAGCTTATAAATGACAGCATTACATGTTCCTTAGATTTTAGAAGTCTAACTGGGGCACCAGAAACTCCTACCAAAAAACATGCTGGTAGGAGCATGTTTTTAACACGGGGAAAGAATACCATTCCTCTCTGGGTGTTGGGAAGATCTGGAGCCCATTGCTTCCACTGTGGAGGCAGCTGGATCAGCACGGTCCAAACCCACCAGCCAGTGGGGATGATGATCCTATAGCTTGGCTGAAAGCAGCATAAATTGCAGTAGCATTTACCAACTATTTATGTGTTTGAGCTTATTGTTGGGAGATTTTGTTTGAAGATGACCATGATGGAAGTTTATTGAAAGTGATGGGCTTCAAATACAGGGAAGCACAACTCCAATACTGAAAGTTGCAATCAAATCTTTACAAGTAATCCATTTTAAGTCAGAAAGAAAGCATGAGCTATGAAGGGTAAAAATATCTTTAAATCTCTGCTTTTATGGACACCAGGCAAGGCAGCAGAAGGTGATTTCATTTCATTTAGCATCTTCTAAGGAAGCTTTAGAGAAAAGGGGATGGTTGCTCTGGTTCTGAAACACAGATTAACCGATTCTCTGCCTTAGTACCAAGCAGCTTTTTGTTCTCCAATTAGTACCAAGAAATATTTTAGAAAAAGAAACTTTTATACATCAGTGAGTCAAAACAAGACCCTGCACAGTCTGTTGCATTTAATCTGAGAAAAGACCATGTATGGTTGAGGCCATAAATTAATATAAATAGAAATACTACTGTTGCATTCTCTTGCTTCTCAAATTCTGCTCAAAGCAAAGGTTTATTATCATTAGCAAGAGTCAGTTATCTCATTTATCAAAACTGCTCTAGCCATACTTTATGTATCAGTAATATTTTTGGAGACATCAATAAAAGGGGATGTAAGGGAAGCTCTTGTGAAGTAAAATTTTTACAACTGCTGTTAATATTAACTACTTCAAGGGCTGTGTGAAGAAAGTCATAATCTACTTACAGATGTCTAACTGAGATGGTTTCTCAGATTATACAACTCTGCAATTAAAACAACGTGAAAAATATCAACAAAATTATTTTCAGGAGTATTTAAAAACGGCTCAAGTGCTGCATTTCCCTGCATGATGATTACAGTTCTTATTACAGGCACAACAAATATTTTGTCCCAAGCTCTGGCAGTAGGTCTATATCATTTTTAAATGTGAACTTACACTGAACTTCTTCCTATAACAAAACAACTTTGTGCTAGTGAGTTTTAAATAACATCATATATATGAAGGAGACATGACTGCAGACATCATCAAGGGTCAAGCAAATACAGCTCAGGATCTACATGGCTTTCCAGAGGACAACCAGGGTACCTGGCACTACCCACACCTCCATCTGGGCTGAATCACTCCCTGTGCTCCAGCTTTGCCACGTAGCAGGACCAGTCTTAAAATATTGTAAGATGCCTAAACCTCCACATGTTACAGGAGCTGCTCTTGCCAGAGTGTTTAACAAATGTTCTTCAAGAATTTTACTGGTCTGAATAGTTTTCACAGACCTGTATTTCTCCAGGTCAACCTCATTGTAAAATAAAACCAGCAAGCCGAGATTTTTCCGTGCTCCACTTGCAAATGTGGCTGCAACAAGTTTTCAAGTCCCATTCCTAAGGGTGTCTCCTAATCTAAAATGTTTCACAAGTTTCCCAGGCTTTTTCACCAACGCCTCTCCTCCTCCAAAGCATCTGTAGGTGAGGCAATAAAGATAATAACAATATTAAACCAACTACAAGGGTAGTGGGTAAGCACTGTGAAAAAGCTCATCTAGAACAAGTTTTATATTAAAGTAATAAAAGATAAACCTTCATTTAAAAAAAAATAGTAAAAGAGAAAAAAGTCCAACAGTTCCAGTCAAGAGAGCCACATAAAACTGATCCCCTGAACTGCAGCACTTCCCATCCCAAGAAGATTAGTAAAATGCTGACAAGGCCAAAGGCAGGCAAACTAAATAAACTGCATTGTTAATAACAAACCACCCAAAACACAAGGAAAAAGAAAAAAAAAGTTTAATTAATAGCACTAATTAAAGACTTTGAGAGACGAGGCAGATTTTCTCAAGAACAAAGGCAATGCAAACACCCCGACTACGGGACCATTTAAAGCAGCAGCAAGCAAGCACCTGGGATTCCTCAGTTTTAGTAACAGCCATACCAAAGGAATAAAAATCCACACTGACAACTCCTGGAGACTGGGCTGGTGCTTTATGACCCAGCTGAGCCCAGCTGTAGCAGCAGCACCCATCCATCACTTCTTTTTCAGCTCAGATTGCAGTTGCTCCTACCTCATGAACTGAGACGCATTAGACTTCAAATCATTACGTCAATCCAGTAAAACGGGAAAGATAAAAGCATTTTTCCAGAGAATCAAATAAAAATTTGCTAGTTTGCACCTTCCTTGTTTATAAGGCATTCTTTATTTCAGTCTCATGATTTTTAGGATCTGGATATATGTGACTTTTTTTTTTCTTTCACACCTTTTATGTCAGAAACACTGAAAGAGGAAAAAATCAACAAAGTTTGAAACTTTAAAATTTTGGGTCATAGTCTTTAAGTCAGACTAAGACATTATCTTCTCTTTTACCAGCAGTAGAAAACACATAATCTTTAGCAGAAAGCATCCAAAGAGGGTTTAGAAGGCTTACAAAAAAAGATGGGAAGAGACTTTTTAGCAAGACCTGTTGCAGCAGAACAAGGTGATGGTTTGAATCTAAAATAAGAGAGGATTTAGACTAGAGAGAGGGAAGAAACTTTTACACTGACAGTGGTGAGACCCTGGCCCAGGTTGCCTAGCAAGATGGTAGAAGCCCCATGCCTGGAACCATTCCAGGTCAGGTTGGACGGGGCTCTGAGCAAGCTGCTCTAGTCGCAGATTTCCATGCTCTCTTCTATCTAGCCTGAATCTCCCTCTCTTAAACTAATAATCAAGTAAGTATCAATACACCCCAGAAGGAATCATTCCATATTTGCTCTCTTTTGCACTTGACCAGCTCTTTTTTTTGCCATTGAGATCAACAAACCCATTGATGTTTCAGGTAAACAATGAACCCAAATTTTTTCGTACACATTTTTTATTTTGCCCTTTCCATTGCAGAGCATTCCCTCTTTTGATTCTCTCGGATAAAATTTCACTGTCCTGTGCTTTGTAGTCAGGACCATTACTCTTGTATCTCCTGAGCCACAGAGGTGCCATACTGAAGATGCTCCTGCCTGCTGAACAATAAGAGGGGATAAGTAAGTTCTGCTATGTCTTGTCCATTGTCCTCAACATAATTTCATCTTGTTTTTCCCTCAGAGGAATAATACAATTCCACTTTGTCACATTATGTGGAGAAAAAACACAAAGGTCAGAGAATAATACAGGCTGTGCAAGGAGGGTTTAAGTTACTTTCTCCAAGGATGTACCCATTTATCTCCTACCAGGCTCACCACCAGTCTGATCTGCAACTTGATCATCTCTGGCTTGGCCAGCCTGGATTTCATATTTGTAAGCAGTATCAGAAAGTTTTTAATCAAGTGGCTGAATATCTTAACTCGATTTCCTTCCAACATAAGCGATTCTTTCAAGAAGGCTAGAGCAAACTTTACACTGGCTCCCATAATTGTTAGAACACAGGAAGGCAACATCCTTCTCAAAGGCTTTTTAACAAGTCTATGCACTTTTAATTGGCAACTGACCATTGCCTTGTTTTTCCTTGCAAATTATCCACATTACCAAGCTCCTTGTAAATTCAGCATGATTTCTTGAGCTACAAATAGCAAGCTAGGGAAGTATTTCCATAGGACTCCATTAAGAAAGAGGTGGAAAATCAAATTCATCCAACCTTGGCAACAAGCTGATAAACTACTGCCTTAATCACGCTGTGTGGCACCGAGTTTTGTACAATTAGCACTGCTGCTAAGCTTGAGAAACTCTTGTGCTGGCTTTTGAGGAGAGACCCATGGATTCACCAGAAAAAAATAAAAAAGTTTTACATACTTCACAGTTCCACAACTTCAGTTTGTGCTTTCTTTTTATCCACTAATATTATTTGCCTTCTAAAAACACCGACTGGCGTTGACTGTAACTCCACTGAAACAGTTAGCCTTGCATCATGATGGATTTGTGGGAAAAACAAGAGTTTTGATCACAAAGTTTTATATACACTCTGAATAAAGCTGGAATTTGGGGTTTTGTTTTGTTTTTTTTTTCTTTTCTGTTTAGTTTGGGGGTTTTTTTGTGGTGGTTTTGGGTTTTTTTTCTGACATGTCATATAATTCTTTATACCACCCATGTTACTAATAAATAAATTCACATCTGAATTTTTACATTTTCGATTCTTTCAGACTCCTGTGATAACAGACATGGTAACTACAACAACAACAAACCCCAACTTTTAATATAATAAACACATGCAGAGTCGATGTTGAGTGAGCGAAAAAAAACATTTTGCCACCTGTATTATTTTACTCTTTAGCCACATCCTCGAAAGATTATAATAATAATTTCAGATATAAAGTTAAACATCTCTATTTGGAGAATACCTCTCTCCCAGGGGATTAGAGTCATCAGTTTATATGTGAGATAATTTATCCATTACCAGTGGAGTTCTCGTCCTTATTCTAATGCACTGAATATAATTGTTGGAGTAAGGGAGGAAAGTCTGTGACTCTGCTTTAAATTGCAAGTAGCATCAAGTTTTGCACATAGATATTTGAGAATTTTGGATAATCGATGCAGAGAGGAGGAGAAATTAGCTGCTGATATATGTAATGGAAGCCCATCTGTGAACACCAGCACGTTAGGAAGCTATAACAAGGACATATTTAGAGCAGACTGAATGGTCCACCACAATCATAGAACAGTTGTGGATAGAAGAGACTTTTAACATCACCAAGTCCAACAGTCAATCCAGCACTGCAGGGCAACACTAAACCATGTTCCTCAGCACCACATCTCCACAGCTTTGAAACCCCTCCAGGGATGGGGACTCCACCACTGCCCTGGGCAGCCTGGGACAGGCCTTGACAACCCTTGTGAAGCAGAAATTGTTCCTCATGTCCAATCTAAACCTCCCCTGGTGCAACTTAGGCCATTTCCTCTTCTCTAATTGCTCATTCTCACCTGTCTACACTCTCCTTTCAGGTAGAAAAAAAAAAAAAAAAAAGATTATTCGTTCTCTAACATCTGGAAACATAAGAAAAAGCTTCAGAGTAACAAAAAAGAAAAATTGGAAGTGAAAAAATTGTATTCAATTATCTTAAAGATGTGAACCACATGTCATGAGACTTGACCCTACCACCTTCCTCAGTATTTTAGAACACCAGAGGGTTTGGTCATTCTTTCTTCCCAGGCCCTGGTTAGAGTCCATCCTGTTTTTATTTAAGTCTGCAATAATATTGAAAAATTTTAGCATAATCCTCTTGGGGCAGGCTTTCAAAAGACCTGGGTTGTTCTATTGAAGAGGTCCTAATGAAACAGGACTCAGATCAGAACAATTAAGTTTTTAAGTCTTCTAAATTAATTTTAACAGACAAAGCCCTTCCTACAGTGATTTATCCCTTTATATTTGCAGTCTCCTACAGAGCGAGCATCAGCCGAAGAGCCCATGTAGACCAATGCAGTGAGTAATGACACTAAAAATTGTATTATTTACAAAGCCAAAGCAAGAGTACACATACAAACAATTTACAGCAAGAGATGTCAACACAGCTGACACACCTTGATGGCCCAAAGACAAAGCTGAGCTTCACACTCCCGTAATGCATCCCTCCTTCAGTCTGTGCTGCAACTTCATTTTTCAAAAGAAATACTTCACGTCCTTGTAATGAAGGTGCAAAAAAACCCACTTCTGACCCTCTGGAGGTAATGGAAATCTAACTCCTGGAAATTGGGAAGCCCTGACTTAAAGTGTTTCTTTAAATTAAAGTTGGATGATGTCCCTTGACACATCTTCACCATCTCCAGCATTATGTTGACTGGGTGTCTATACTCATTGCAATCACCAATTGGTCATATCATCTGAAATAAACCCTATAGTGACCAAAGTTATCATCACACTTAATGGAGTATTTACTGGTGTTCTAGAGATTTATGAAATTTATCATTTAGTCAAAAGAACAAACAGATGTTTGAAGTTGCTCATTATCAAAAGTGGCAATAATTTAAGTCACTACTATGCCCTAAATTGACATGCACACCTCCAAGACCGCTGTTCACTTCGGTCTAGCTGAAACTGTTCCCCAAAGTCAAGCTGTGACCTTGTGTGCCAACACACCTGAGAGGATACAAAGCCTATTACAATCATAACTACTATTCACTCATACAATTATGAGAGAGAAAATACCTAGAAGTCACTTGGAGACCAGATTACCTGCCCGAGAGCTGCCAGCGGAAGGAGGTGTGTGATTATCATCATTTTACAATGCAGGTGGGAAAGGAGCAGACTATAACAACACATGCAGACACTTCTCTCTTGAAGAACGATCTCTCTGAGGCTGGTTATAGTAGCAGCCTTACTACTGCCCCCAGTTTAACAAAGAAAAAAAAAAAAGATTTGGTAAAACAAAGTGCCAAGTGGCAATCTGGAAGTTTGCTCAAGAGAGGAGATTTAGTACATGAGAAAGCAACTAATAGCAACACTGATGGCAAAAACTCCTGCCAGTATTAATTTTTGTTGGTGTCGCTTGTACAAACAGGTTGAAAATGGACATAGAAACAGGGTGACTATGCAGGATTCTATGATATGCTCATGGTACTAGAGTATCAGGTGCCTTTTAGCTCTGCATTTCTAAGGGGAATGAAGGAATAACCATCCTCTCATTCCTTTTCTAGAATTGGACCATCTCCCCTCCTTCCCAGCTCTTTCTGAATTCCCCTAACTGTATTTATCACATAAACCTGCAGCTTATCTGAACTGATTGCAATCATCAATCCCCCAAACCGTTAATTGTGCAGAAAAACAGGCTGTACATGGGTAATGCACCTACAGAGAGGAAAGTATGGGGAGGAGAAGGTGGATCGACTACCTGCTTCCCACTCACACCTATGTTCCCATTGGTTCCTTAATGGATTAGAGGGAAGGAGATAGCGCATCGCATAAAAAAAGCAACTTGCCACACTGTCTGAAGTAGCCTGCGGTCTCTGGGGCTTTCCCCATGGAACCAGGCATGACTCATGCAACAAGCACATTTGCTACAGCATTTGAAATTACCCCAAAGCATTTGCTAATCATTTGGATGACTCTGAAGCATAAACTGTGCCACTGACGAACTCTGTTGTAGCCAAGGATTTACCTGCAACAAGCAGTACTTGCAAAAAGGAACAATCTGTGCAGGTGCAAGCAGAGTACATGAGTCAAGGTCTTCAGAGTTATGAAGAACACCATGTTCTTCACAAAAACATCTAGTTCTCTTTTCCTGCTTTGTCATTTCTGCCCGTTTGCTCTTTTTCTCTCATTGAAGCAAAATTAGGTATTTCTAAAAGGTTTTTTTCTGAACAGGGACTCACGTGCCTCATTATTTTGGTACCACTTGTTTGTGTTTGTATTATTCTATCCCATCTGTGTACCCTTCTAACTTCTCTCCTAGAGTGTCTTTAAACCACAGAAGAATTTATCATCTCCTATGAAACCTCTACCTAAGAGGTCACCATAAACACTTATCCTCAAGATCGAGGATGACTATGACATGGTATATATCAGAAATCTCAGCTATGAATCTGCATTTAAATTAAAACATATTTACCCTGTACACAGCAAAGGGTTTTTCCCCTCTTCTTATTGTACAACCCAAGCTTTTGCCCAGAACATTCATAAAAGAAACTAGATTACAGAAGTGCTGGAGACTTAGAGCAGTGGATCAGTGCCGTCCAGATTTTTTTTTCCCTGATTTTGTTTAGTCAGTTTAGGGGGAAAACAATGACTTGTCCTGAAAAAATACATAAGCTTCACTTACTAGGTTTCCCTTGAAGACTTAGAAAGGTTGGATATGCTCTTCTAAGCAACAGCCACATTTATCATGAAGTTCAGCAGAAATGGTAAGAAAAAATACGGTATTAGCTACAGACTCCTCTGCACAAGGGAGCATCAACCATGTTGTATTAACAGAGGAGGTTCCCTGCGCGAACAAACCTGAGTGAAAGAATCCACCTGAGCGCTTTTTTGCATCTCCCCAGTCACAGTGCCTAAATTCCATACTATAATCCACACCTTTAGGAGTTTAATTAAGTGCAACATCTAAGAGGCTGCCATTTCCAAAGAAGAGATGACAGAACCCTACT
The DNA here is from genome assembly GCA_013399075.1 of Chloroceryle aenea. NCBI lineage: Eukaryota > Metazoa > Chordata > Aves > Coraciiformes > Cerylidae > Chloroceryle > Chloroceryle aenea. Next base: position 167,772 of record VWZY01001081.1, on the reverse strand, counting down.
TCCTGATGAAAACCCAAGTCATTCAACATCACATTTTAAAAATTAACTTACTTTTGACAGTTGCTGTTCGGGTACAATTGTAGAGGATGGCTAACTCCCCAAATACTTTTCCAGGTCCCATGGTGCACAGCTTCACACCTTCTTTTGTCACTTCAACCTTCCCATCTGTGAGAAAAAGAGGGAAAAAAAGAGCATTTTAAAAGGGAAATTAAGTTCTTTCAGACTTGAGTTTTAAAATTTCTTCAATTACACTGTGAAACACCATTTGAAAACCAATTAACTATGTTATGAAGAAGAGCACAAACTCAGAAAAAGATTAGAAATAACTGTTGCACATACAAACTTTCAACACTTAAGGTTTTTAGTGGGGTATCTGCACAATCAGGAAATAAATACTAGTATACTAAGCTCAATGTGAACATTGTTACATGCATTACACTTTCAGGGGAAATTTTCTCCAATTTTTGTGTTAAAAAAGGAAAAGATTTAGGTCTTTAACACCACACCTGAAAACCAGAGTGATTTTGATCATTTTCACTGAGAAACTAATCCCCGAGAACACTCATCCATGAATAACAGAGTTATTACCAAAAGGAAAATTACCCTGACCTTTGTCCATTATTTAATTCCCATCTCACTGTTCCATTCCTTTTTGAACGTCTGCTTTATCTGCTCACCACTACTGCAGCGAGAGACATGCGAGAGAGATTTGAAAGCAAAGGTAGAATGGAAAGAAAGCAGCTCAGGGCCAGTCTGGGGGTTTCAAAGGACATCTGAGGAACAAGGACCAGAAGGGAAGGAACAGAAGATGGCCCCACAACCTTCTGGATACACAAGTGATGCCACGATGAGAAGCAAAGTACATGCGTCAGGGGAACATGCAGTCATCACACCTATGACCATCATCTAAGCTGCAACAAAGTGCAGGACTGAGAACTGAGCATTTCAAATCAAGTCACTAAGAAGCCCTTATTGGAAGCAGATTATTAAGGGATCTTGCTCCACCATTCCCCGGGGCAACACTGCCTTGCTCTCCGTGGGTCTATACGTAGCACGGGCAGCTCAGTGTTCGCTGTCTCTTATCCACCTCATGGGGATTTGCATGACAGCTACCAAACTGGGCCCCAAATGTTGCAAAAATATGTAACACAAATAAATCTTATAAGAGATTATATAACCCCACCTCCTGCAGAGGGAATCTGGAGGTACTCACCACAAAGTAAAACCACCATCACAAACAGAAACTTCCCAACCTAATAGAAATGCTCTAAACTAAAGTCCTGTCAGCCCTGTGGACTCACGTGTAAATCTGCACTGCTGGACCCACAATACCCCACAAAGAAAGAATGGTTCCAGTGTTACTGTACTACTCTGCCAAAACAACACACCAACAAGAAAAGGCAAACTTGGAGGGCTCTGAATTTAGACACCATATCCCATACTAGACACATAATAAGGCAAATGAAATTGAGCAGAAAACTTAGAATATTTCCATAGCAAAGAAAGAGGGTAATGGTACAGACAGGTGAAGGGAAGATGATGATGTATTACAGCACAGAAAAGGTAAAGGGTGTCCTTGAAAGGCACAAAGCATTTTGGAGGGAGAGGGGTCTTACACTGTCTAGTGAAACAGATCGAGACTGCTGATATAGAAAAAGAAAAGTAAATTTTTAAAAGTATTATTTCTTAAAATAAAAGTGACTGATGCATAAATAGCACGACCTAAAGGTTACTTGGCCTGTGGAAATGTAAAGAGTGCTGCGGTGTAATCTCTGGTACAGAAGCACTGAGAGGGGGGTTGATTATTAAAAGTTCTTTATTACAAATTACTACTAGATATTAGTTACTACTAGTAAATAAATATATACATGCATGTGTATATAATGCTACTATAAAATTACTACAGAATACTGTAATATGTACCTGCTTTAACAGTAGGTCTCTGAAGTTATCACTAGCAAAGCAGCAAATATACTTCTGATTGATTATTTATGTAAGTACATAGAATTGCTTTGGTCAGAAAAGACCTTTAAGATCATTGAGTCCAAGCACTAAGCCAACACTGCCTATCCCACCAATAAACCATCTTGATCAGAAACACATCCACATGTCTCTTAAATACCTCCAGGGATGGAGGCTCCACCCTGAAAGGGGACTCTGCCCTGGGCAGCCTGGGCCATGATGGGACAACCCTTGAGGGGAAGACATTTCTCATCATGTTCAACCTAAACCTCCCCTGGCACAACTTGAAGCCATTTCCTCTTGTCCTATTGTTTGTTTCTTGGGAGAAGAGACTGTCTCTGACCTGGCTACAACCTCCTTTCAGGGAGCTGTCAAGAGTCTCCCCTGAGCCTCCTTTTCTCCAGGCTGAACAACCCCAGGTCCCTCAGCCTCTCCTCCCAAGACTTGTGCTCTAGACCCTTCCTCAGCTTCACTGCCCTTCTCTGGATGTGATCCATCCCCTCAATGTCCTTCCTTGAGTGAGGGGCCAAAACTGATCCCAGGATTCGAGGTGGGGCATCCCCAGTGCCAAGTCTGGGGGGGACGATCCCTGCCCTGGTATTACTGGTCGCACTAGTGGTGATACAATCCAGGATGCTCATGCACAGTGATGGCTCATGTCCAGGTGTCTGATCCATGACCAATGAACCATGACCAATCACTCAAGGTCCTTACTAAAAAACACTAAACATGAACTTCTGAGGTGGCTACTTTATTGTTAATTTCAAATAAAGCCCAAGTCCAAGACCCCAGTGCTAACTTCCCTTTGGAAGTCAAATTATTTCTATTGCTATTTTTTACAAACATTTGATTCATTTTTTCATATTAAGTATCAATCTATTACAAAGAATAAACATATTTATCTCAAGAATGAGCAAAATCAACCTTTAATGGTGCCTCCCACACTTCAGAGACTCATAATAATTTTGAAGAATGAATGCATTTATTTTCTTCAGTAGAACTGAGCTTTGGCAGAGCTAAACACCAAATATCCACAGAGAAAATGAATCTACCTCACTTTTAGCTCATGGAGTTGTAACCGGTTGCAGAGAAGAGACAGCCAAATTTGAGCAGCAATGCACAAATAGAGCACAGTATTAAAAATTGTGTTGAGATCTGTCCCACTGCTCAAGAAATCATCTGTGGCTTCCCAAAGCAATCCACACTGATCATACATCTTTGCAAGAAAGCTACATATATTCCCACAGCCCATTTATTTTCTTATAAGGACTTAAACATAAGAAGCTGGGTTCTGATTCTTACAGCTCAGTGTTTTGGTTTCTTTTTTCTTGGGGGGGGAGCATTTCTCAATGTATCAAAAAATGATGTAGTTCACTTTACAGGTAAATGCTTCATCATCCATGGATGATTTCTGAGGGTCGAGAGGAAGAGGCGATGAAAACCCCTGTGAGGGAGTGACGAAGCTGGAAAGAACCGCCTTGAGGTTGGAAAAAGCTCACTGGAGCAATACACAGAAATATTAGCCCAGGTCCCATCAATTTATGGCCTATTTTTCACATGTAGAAAATTGAGCTCTCACTGCTGTACGTTGATGAGAAATTCCTGCCTGGAAAGGACTTGGAGATTTGAGAAGGAAAGCACAATATTGCACAGATTATTTTTACTACAGGCTTCACGGCCTTTTTACCACATCAACCATTTCCGCCAGTATGTGAGAAGAACATTGGTGCTGAAATTAAAATACTAATTAAAAAACCATGGAGAAGATTTCCCAGTGCAATATTGTGGATACAGTCAAGAATATGTAAGATGCCATTCTACAGAAACAAAACCAAAGCAAACTCATTTCACTTAGAGAGGGACTCAACTTCCAACAGGCAGAACGAACATACCTTTCTGTGTAGTTATCCAACCCGCAAAAAACAAGGATGAGTTTAATGCTTATTTAATATTTGCATTCCTATTAGTTCTATTTCTAATAAAGTTGTTTGAAATATAGAATGTGGAGAAGACACACAAGACTGTGGGTGCATTTCTCGCTACAAGACCTGATTCTTCCAGAAGAATACAATGTGCTGTGATACAGAGGCCTTATGCAGAGGCCTTGTTTGTCAAAACAAAACTAAAACTTGCTTTTTTGAAAGCTCATGAATATGAATTTCAGAGGCAGTCATTTAAAAGCATTTTCCATGAGTCCTGCTAATGAAGTGGTGTTTTCATTCCAGTGCCTGCTTCTTATTCTGCAGATTTGAATATAAAGTTGCTACATGCAGATGAAATGGCTATTAAAAATTTTCTTCTGCTCCTACACGAAACAATCAGAAGGAATTGGAGCATTGACTCTTAACTGGAGCATTTTCGTGCCCAGGAAAGGCTGAGAGCCCCTGGGCTCTTCCAAAGCTCTGCAACGCTTCTCATTCCAGAGCCGAGCAGCAACCTAGTCCTCCTCAGACAGCTGTATTCTTCTACTAAGCCACTAAACAGTCCACCAGAGACTTCATTAGACAAACTCAGCTGCTGCAGGAGAAAATAGATTATTTTTTTCAATGTATGTAAGAGAAAGATTGAACATGACAGTAGCTTGAGGAAAGCTCAGATTGGAAGGTGAAGGTGTTCAATCTTCGACACTACAGCACAAGAAGAGAGAGATATGGGGTAGGCTGCTTCTCTTACACTATAGTTTAGTAATAAATGTGCTATTTAATTACAATTTATTGTCCTGGAGAAAATCTCCCATTCTCCTGTTGTGCAATTAAGCAGTCTGGAACATTAAACACCTAACAATATACTCCCCAGACCATGAGCCAAATTCACCTCTCATGGAAATAGAGTTTAAAGGCTAGAAATGGAAGGAATTTTAGCCCTTTTATTTTCCTAGCTGGTTGTGCATTTTTCCATGTAGGAAAAAAATTGCTTTATTTGATGTATCAATTAGATAAAGAAACCAAAAGAAATGCAATGCAATATTGATCAATTAATGGAGATAAATGTGCTACTTCCTTTGACATCTCTGTAAAGCAAACGCTAAATAATGCAAGTGTTGCTTTACTTGAGGCAAGAAGAAATGATTGGAAAATGCATCATTTCTGCTGAAATATTGAGCAATACTGAATTCAACACTGATATTTAATTTACAGATGAGCTGACTGGTGGAGCTTTAGCTTGCTTCTAAACCATGTATTTTTATGCCAGCTGTAAGAAACTGGAGGACAAGGTATTTTTTATAAAGGCAGAGCATAAAATAAATATCTCTGTGCCTCCACTACCATGGAGGACTTACAAAAAGTAAAGGCTGGTGGGTGTATTTTGGTGGCTATACTTTGGATTCCCTTCAAGTCCCTATTCTTCTCCATTCCCACATGGACAAAATCTACCCTGATGTTAGCTGACAATGAGTCACTTCCTTAATGGTCCTGCAAGGAATGAAATGGGCCATTGACATATCACGGCAGAGGTTCTGATGCACGCTTTCAGCCATGCAAATTTTATGACTCAAATTTGTATCTCAGAGGGTGCCATCCATTTGGCTTTCTCACAATGCACATGAGAAGGTGACCAGCATGAGGATACATAAGAATGATACTCCCAGAAGCCATCAGCCTGCTCCTGGAAGAAACAGCTGCTGGAAACCAGTTTAAACATGCAGAACTCAAAATATTTTGGCTTTAGTAGATGCTCAGAAGTCTTAATTATATGGGAGGCTCTTTGGTTCTTTTTTCCAGGCTCTGTTACTTGAATCACATCCCACCTTTGGCAAAAGATACTCTTACGATAGAAATTTTCAACCTTTATTGGCAGATTTAAAGGCCAGCAACCTTCCTCCTTTATCCTCATTTATTTTTTTCACAGTGATCATCTTGTATAAGAGCTAAATCCTTATCCTCACACCTTTGCACAGGTTTTTATGTAAATGCCATTCACAAGTGTGCAGAATTTTCTCATTGCCCAATGCTTTGTCCTCTTTGCCATCCATTTTTTCCTCTTGTCAAACAGATTTTTCTTAGCAGTTTGTAAATTAGATGAGGAAATGGAAAAATTTTTTGGGGTAGGTGGAGCTAAATTCATCCATTCTTGCTGCCTCCAAATATGTTTGTGGCACACACTGTTTGCACAATCCTGCTTAAGTCACTGTTCAGCCCCAACAGGTGCAACTCACAGAATCACAAAATGATAGGGGGTGGAAGGGACCTCTAGAGATCATCTTGTCCAACACGCCCAGCAGAGAAGGATCACCTAGAGCAGGCTGCCCAGGACATTGTTCAGGTGGGTTTTTAATGTCTCCAGAGACGGAGACACATCTCTGGACAGCCTGATCTGGTGCTCTGTCACCCTGAAAGTAAAGATACTCCACATGTTTAAATGTAACATCCTATGTTCAAGTTTGTGTCCATTACCTCTTGTCCTGTCACTAGACACCACTGAAAAAAAGACTGGTCACCTCCTCCTGACACCCACCCTTTAAGTACTTATTAGCATTGATTAGATGACCCCTCAGTCTTGTCTTCTCTTCTCCAGACTAAAAAGACAAAAATCCCACAGCCTTTCCTCATAAGAAAGATGTTCTAGTCCCACAGTCATCCTTGTAGCTCTTTGCTGTACTCTCTCCAGTAGTTCCCTGTTCTTCTTGAAGCAGGGAGTCCAGGACTGGACACAGAACGCCACAGGCACTGGAGTGGCCCTCTCACTAGGGCACAGTAGAGGGGGAGATAACCTCCCTGGATCTGCAGGCCACACTTTTCCTGATGCACCCCAGGATGCCATTGGCCTCCTTGGCTGCAAGGGCACATTGCTGGCCCATGGGCATCCTGTTGTTCACAAGGACTCCCGCGTCTTTTTCCACAGAGCTCCTCTGACGGATGAACAGAAGCCCTGCAGTAAGCACGATGCTCCATTCAGGCAGCTACAAGTCAGTCCAGGCTGCTATCAGGAAAGCCTCCCTTTCAAAAAAGTGAATGTTATAAAAATAGCAGCCTTAAATCACCAGGATGATCTTGCACGCACTGCCGAAGGCAGTTCCACAAAAGCTCCGAAACCTCCAGCTTTGCAGTTTTACACACGTGGCTTTTAGTTGTAACTCAAGACAGCTTGAAAACCAGAGTCAGTTAGCAAGATTTCAGAGGGATATACTAAAACTTCTGGAAATTAAACTTTTCATTAAAAAAATCCAAGAGGGAACAGCTTCTCTTGCTGCCCTGGTCCCCATCACATGTTCTCTGAGCCCTGGGACTCTTTGGCAAGAGCCACGCTTTTGCAAATTAAACTCTGCGTGCTGATTGTATTGCAGTTGTAAATTTAATTGCAGAGCAATTAAAACTTTAATTGCTAAGTGGCTAGTTGACATCAGAGCTGGTCCGATTAAGACCTGTTAATATTTTTGTTTGTTTGAAAACACAGACCGGTAATGGCCTGCATTATTCATGAGGCTGTGCCCAAACCACTGTATATTTTCAGTGTGGTGGTTGGTAGTGTATTACATTTTCTAACAGCAAATATTAATGTTGTTAAAAGTAAATCCTTTTTTTTTTTCTTAAAGGTCTCCTGGTTCATCTCCTTCACCAGCACCACATTTGCAGTGCCTACCCATGCTCATATAAAACTAAAATACTGAAACTAGATACATGAAAATAAAACCAGGGATGTCAGTGGGCACAGTTCACTCCCAGAGGCTGCATTTCTGGAATGATGGAAACAGGTCCTGGTAAATAGTCTATATGTGGAAAATCCTGTAATCACAGAATGGTTTGGATTGGAAGGGACCTTCAAGATCATCTAGCTCCAACTCTCCTACCATGGGCAGGAACACCTCCCACTAGAGGAGGGTGAACAAATCCCCACCCAGCTTGGTCTTGATGGGGCTTTGCGCACCATCAACCTCCAGTGATGAAGCGTCCCTGGGCAATCTCTGACAGTGTCTCACCACACTCACAGTGAAGAACTTCTTCCTAATTTCTAATCTAAAACTATCTTTTTCCACTCTGAAGCCATTGCTCCTCACCCTATCACTACAAGCCCTTGTAAAAAGTCCCTCCCCAGCTTTCTTGTAGCCCTCCCTTAAGATACTGGAAGGCCACACTAAGGTCTCCTAGTGCCTGCTCTTCTCCAGGCTCTTAGAACCCTTGCTCTGACAGGTTATTCCTCTTACAATTTAGTGTATAGCTTCCCCAGGTTGCAAAGTCAAATATGAATTAGTGTAAGCACAGAGAAGTAAAAAAACAGATGATTGAAGCATGTAAGAACAAAAAAGGATCGATTTAGCCCTGTATAATAACTCCAGCAAATTGCACAGGCCATTTTTGTTTTGATGAGGACATTTGGTGCTTTGTCGCCTTGAGTCCACCCAATTAAACATTAAATAACAACTTTGGCTGAACTGAAACCACGTTCCTCAAATAAATCGAACGATAAACTAAATTGCACTAATGTGACTCTCTCAATTTGTAGGATAATTTTTTTCTCCCAATAATTAAATGTTCATTTTCTCTTTCCGGGCACAGGAGAAAACAGATTAAGTTGACTTGAGGAATTTGTTAGCCTGTGTGTAATTTACAAAATGGCCAAAATTCTTGTGGTGTGTCACTGGCTCTCCTTTTCTCCTCCCAGCTTAGAGGCAAGGGTGGAAAGCCACTTACTATTTCAAGTCAAAGTATTCCATGAATCATATGCCCAAACCAGCCCCTCGGTTCCTTAATTTTAAAGATACAAGGATATCTGAGAGGATATCTAAGACTCCAAAATGCATTTCTATACAGCATGAGATTTCAATAACACACACTTTCTTCTGTCGTCCAGTAAAGCCTTTAATGTCAAGACCATGGCAGTGACATTTATAGCTTGCATTTCTCCGTTTCTCCTCCTGGGTCAGGAGTCATCTGGAAGGCCTAATCCTATATTTTCAACTGTACATCCTAGCAATGCCTTTGAGACATGGGATTTCAGTTTTATTATTATTCACATTATTGGCCCCTTTTCAGATCTGAGACCTTTAGAAAAAAAAAAAAAGCAGGCTCTCCCAGGATGACACTAATTATCCATTACACTTTCATGCAAGGTTTTAAAAGAAAATCACTTCATATTGCAGAAATTTGGAAAAGAATTAAGTGGGATTCAGCATGAGCTCACAGATTTATTAGGATATATTTTCATCAGGTAACTCCAAAATGGTAGGAGGGGTGGGAGGGGGATTCCCACAATTCAGTGAAGAATTCATGAACAACTATTCAATATTGTCTTTTGTCCGTGCTGTTTCACACTTGGACTACAGCTTTACTGGTTGTATGCCATTTGAGCTCTGCTCTGAAAACAGAATAATAATTGTTTGTATTTAATTTTCTTTAGGAAATACCACTATTGATCTGTAGATTTTCCTGAAAAAAACCTGAATATATTTCAAAAACTGCACCTGAGATGAAGGGTGAGTGACACCATCACACAGGTCAGAAGCATTCATTTTGGAGTGTCCCAATAGAAAAGATCACAATTGGAGTTTTCTTTAACAACATACATTATATAATAATATATAGTATATAATGATATATAAAATTATACACATTGTATTCTGAAAGCTCAACTCCACCAGCTTCAAATAGAGCTTTCAATTCTTCAACCCACTGACAAATCATAGTTTCAGCTCAGAAAATGGGGAAATTTATTAAAACCAAACTTCTCACAACCAACTGGCCTCAGCCTTACCAACACTCACCTATAGCCCATGCAAAACAGAAACAGATTTTCCCTGAAAGCAGCTGGCTGCTTTAAGCAGCACCTTGCTTCCTCTTTCCCTGCTACCCAGTGTCTCCTCCTCTGGAAAATGTCTCTTCTCCAGGGTTGTACTGACGACACCCTGCTTCCTCATTCACAGCTCCCTGAATGGCTCACAAACACAGGACATGCAATGAAAGTAATAAATATTCAGGTGGAGGAGACAGGAGAAGTAAGAGAGATCAGGGTTAAAGCTGAAGCAACACTTCAGACACCCCTTGCTTGCCCTGGAGGTGTCTAGTAGGAAGGATTGTGAGGCTGCCGCACTTCCAAGTCCAGAGATACACACCCATAATCTGCTGTAAGGTGATGCCATTAACACCACAAGGTCAATGGTTATCACTTTATCTTATAAGTGTTATAGTCCCTCGTCGGTGGCAGCTCTCATCAGAGCTCACCCTGAGCCCATGCTGCTTCTCAGTTCATGCATTGCACATGGGACCTGTAAGCCCTCAAACGTTCATGCCATACCCAAATCTGGGAAAGTTCTGATAGAAAAAGTATAAAAAAAAGAAACCCAAACATGCACATTTTGCCAAATTTGAAGTCATGTTGCAAAACACAGAAAAAGTGCAAATTTTTGCAGAAGTATTTTGAATATGGTGAAAAAATGTAATTTTTCCATAAATGCCTCCTTGGAAAATACTAAACTTCTGACAACATTTTCCAGAACAATTTAATTTGAAACTGGTATCTTGAAGAGAAGTTTAAATCTCAGCCATTTAAAGTTTTGCAAATGATGGGGAACTGAAAGCAGGTTTGACAACGCAGAGTCCATCTGTAACATTCAAGCAAAAAACCTTAAAGTAAGCTTTTTGCTTCTTTGAAAATAGGTAATGAGAGGAAGGTAAATGAGGCATGATATGAAGAGTTATGACTCTCAAACCTATTGGCATAACCTGTGAAATTACAAGTCCCTTTGTATGCTCCAGTAAACACTTTTTCAGTTGAACTAACTTACTTTACTTCAAATGAAACTCTTGGAGAGACAGTTCAAGTATGATGTACCACTGGGAAAATCTGCCCCAAGACTGACCAAGTGCGGACGCAGCATCTGGCATTTTTGAGCCTCGTATCAGTGGGCCAAGGCCAATGGGATCAGGTTCAACAAGGTTAAGTGCTGCGTCCTGCACTTGGGTCACAACAACCCCCTGCAACCCTCCAGGCTGAGGGAAGAGTGGCTGGAAAGTGCACAATGGAAAAGAACCTGGAGGTGGGGCTGCTCAACAGAGAGCTGAACATGAGCCATTGTGTGCTCAGGTGGCCAAGAAGATCACCAGCATCCTGGCCTGTATCAGCACTAGTGTGGCCAGAAGGACTAAGGCAGGGATCATCCCCCTGGACTCGGCCCTGGGGATGCTGCACCTCAAATCCTGGGATCAGTTTTGAGGCCCTTACTCCAGGAAGGAACATCAAGGGGATGGAGCATGTCCAGATAAGGGCAATGAAGCTGGGGAAGGGTATAGAGCACAAATCTTGTGAGAAGAGTCTGAGGCAGCTGGGGTTGTTCAGCCTGGAGAAAAGGAGGCTCAGGGGAGACCTTCTCCCCCCCATGAAAAGAAGACTGGAGCCAGGTGGGGGTCAGTCTCATCTCCCAAGAAACAAGCAATAGGATAAGAGGAAAAAGAGCCTCAATTTGCAGTAGAGGTGGTTTAGGCTGGATATTAGGAAAAAATTCATCACTGCAAGGGTTGTCCTGTCCTGACCCAGGTTGCCCAGGGCAGTATTGGAATCCCCATCCCTGGAGGGGTTTCAAAGCTGTGGAGATGTGGTGCTGAGGGACGTGGGTTAGTGGTGACCTGGAAGAGCTGGGTTAATGGTTGGACTCAGTGACGTTGTTGGTCATTTCCAGCCAGAAGGATTTTACAATTCTATCACTGCACAACACCAGCTGCTCTGGCACAGTGCAGAAGAGGGAGTCATTGGTCTCCCTGACCAGATAACTTTGTTTTGTGGGATTTCCACAGCCAAAGTGTATTTAGAAGAGTTAAGCAGACAGGACATACACCGGCCTCTCCAAAACCAGCAGAAACCCATGCCGAGATGTCCTCAGGAGACATAAAAAACCAGTGTGTCTACCAATCCATGCTGCCCCACCTCACCTTGCTGGCTGAGACCCAATAGCAACACACGGGCAGAGTTCTGTTGTGCCTTTTCAAAAAGGACATACTATAACTATTTTTTAATGTTTGCTTTTAAGAAGTAGTTTTGAAACTGGGCTTGAAACAGTGAATCAAAACGTATTATCTCAGGGATTCGAAGCAGTGAATAACAGTAACACTTGGATTTAAATCAAAACTTACTCTAGAGAAAGGATTACTGGAGATAAGAGTAGATCTGCATCCAAGTCTCTACCCTGTCTGCAGAAACGTTTTGAAAAATAGAGAATGGAAATACAGAAGGCAATCGGCAAAAACTGTCACAGCAGCCTAGGGGCAGAGAGGAGCTTGGAGGATTGAAAGCACCTGAAAAAAAAAGGATAAAAAAAACTTCCTCTGGGCTTTAAAGGTAGGAATTAAAAGTAAGATGTGAGGAAGGCAGTAATGTGAAGCAAAGCACAAGGTGTACCCAGCAGAGTGGGGAACAGCCATGCAGAGCAAGAGGAGGCATAAAGGTGTGGCATGGCAGAGAGAAAACAACCCAGGACTTCCTGAGTTGGTTTGTGGAAGAGAAGCTGGGAAGCAATCAAAGCCATCCCGAAGGTCAGCCCATCTTTCACACCACCACATGACAATGTAGCCTGTAGACATGCACAAATACAGCAGCAAAGTTGTTGGACAGAGAAGCCTCACTGGAGCCAGCCTCACAGAACAATCTGCCCAAAGTGATTCAAAGCGAGATTTAGTTCGAGTGCCTCTGCAGGTTACAGTTAAACCTTCTTGAACATCCCCTTGTGACACAGAGCTCTTGTAAAGCACCCTGCTAACATTACCCTTGCATGGAGAAGCAAAGAGTTACTGTCTGGCTCGCTCAGAAGAAATACTCTGTGAAGGCAGAGATGTGAATTCTCTTCACAAGTAAACCAAAGTAAATTAAACTAGAATCTTCCATTTTCCAGCCAGGGTGTCTTCTGTATGGGAGGATCTAAAATTTCGTGGGTTTTCCCGTTAGCATATTATTTTAAGGATTTTTTTTAATGGTGGAACCTAGAAGACCCAGTACCACGTGGAGATGACTATCCTCAAACACCTTATAACACATTTAATACTATATACATATAACCTCTTTTCCCAAGATTGAATTCCAAGATCTTTATAACTATAATATATGCACTCTGGGGGGTGGACAGGTAACGTCCAGAACTCCATTCCAACCTCAATTATTCCGTGACTCTATAAATTACTTCAGATGTAAGGTTTGTTTCAGCCTAGAGGTGTGCATGCGGGATTTTGCAACTTGCACTGGCAAGCACCGTATAATGAGTTCGTTCACAATGAAACTGTTAAGACCATGTTAAAATCTGTAAAATGGAGAAAGAAGCTGTCAGAGAAGCATCCTAAAATAGGGTGTGAGTTGGCAAACAAAGATAACAAGGACTCAAGGAGATAGTGCGCTATTGAACAGACAGAGAAGATGACAAAATGCAATCGAAGTCAAATCTAATTTTGTCTTGGGTACAACATTCTTGAAGTTTATTCAGGTGTTGAAAAAAAAATAAACCAAGGAAGAAACAAGAAGCCATTTAGCAGAGATAGGAGCTGTTGTTTGGGTCAGTCAGCACAGAGAATACTAATGAAGTATGGAGTCACACATGCCTTGCAAGACTATAAAACCCTTCCCTTGGCCATAACTCGTTATCAGACACTTATTGTCTGTGACAGTGAAGATCGGCCCCAATTTCTTGTCTACACTGCACCAACCCTAGTTTCTCACCCTCAGCTAGAGACACTCCTAAAAACTAGCAACAAATCTGTTTGATTCACTGATGATGCACAAAAAATGATGGATTGGGGTGCAGATGGAGAGACATGTAGGCTCCTGAGTAGGATCCAATGTGGCAGACTATGCTATTACTCACGTAACAACATCAAGAACACACCATGTTCATTGCAAGACTGCAGAAACCTTATTACTCAGAGGATCAGCTGGAGGTTTACAAAAAAATCTGCCTGATTTAGTTTGGGATAATTTGGGAAAGCAATAGAAATTTTGATTTGCACAAATCTGCTTCTTCCTCTCTCTCCAAGCACAAGACAGCTTAGGCTGATAGACCAGGAAGCAGCAATACCCACTACTGCAGTCATGGAACAGAACCACCACGACCCCCAGCAAGGCAGATTTCAGGGGTAGGATCAGATGCAGAGCTGGAAGGCAACACACATACATAAGCATATATATAAAAAACAGAGTCCTCCCTTAAACACTGAAGAAGTCTTCACTGTCCCTCCACTGTACCAAAAGATAACCTGCTGTAGGACCACCACACAGAAGTCACTTCAACAGAAGAGGGTTTGTAGCAGCTAATTCCACACTTCCTTATTTTTCTACTGGATAGTAGAGCATGCCAAGAAAAATTTCAACTATGATTTACAAGATGGGGGTTTGCCGAGTTTAATTTTTGAGGAATTCAAACAGTTAGGGTGAAATTCAAGAGAACATGCTTTCCTGCAGGAGGTACAGAAGTCAAGTTGGCACTTCACCCTCATACACCATTACTCCATTGCTTCTGAAATCTATGTATGAAGAAAAAAAGTCCAAAGAGAATAGGTGAGCTTCCTATCTTTTCTACACAAATTACTGAAAGTCTGAATACTTTTCTGGGAACATTGGGTTTGCTCATAGATACAGTCTTACCTCAACAAATAATATGTTTCAATCTCAAAAGGAAACAAATCCAACAACCTCAAATACAAATTGTTCTTCCCCCAAGCAATTGATTTTGTGGAAAAAACACAGGTCACCCTCACCAAGCTGCTATGTTTGTCTTGAACTCCCACTTTGGCTGAGTGGCTCTGAACCTGGAACTGTGACTGTGATGCCACAAATGCAAATTGCCCCTTTTTGGCCCTCAAAGCCTCTTTTGAACATGACCCACCAATGCATCCATACGCTGATGGATGTAATTATAGAATTAATCTGAGTAATTTAATACCCTGTCTTACAGTAAACCCGTACGGTACAAAAACACCCTGTGAACCAGCTCGCCCTGTGGCACAGGTACTTTCACATCAGGATATTCAGAGAACCCTTCAGACAAATCCACACTTCAGTATTTCTACAGGAGATGTTTCTTTGAGCTGTGCACATGGTCTTTAGTTAATGGGCCACAACAGCCCCTCAGGCAACCTCCAAATAGGGTAGGAAGTGTGAACTGGCTCCAGCTGTATTTTGAAACTCTGATAAATGACACACCACCTTTCAAACTAGGAAAAAAACCAGGTTTTATGATTATAAAGAGGGGAGAAAGGGAGAAGGCAGGTCTGTAACATGGCAGCTAGACTGGGAGTTGGGTGAAGGAGATGGATGGAGAATGCTGACCCCAAGGCCAGCTCTGCTCCCAGCAGTACAACCACCTCTGGTTTATGACAGACTCCAAACTGCATAGACTAGTTCCCCAAAAAACAAAGCAACAGAAAAACTTTACACTCTTCTTCATGGTTTCCATAGCAGCACTTTTGTTAGATGTATTTCAAATGCTGAGAAATTCTGATTTATTCTCCCCCCAGGCCTTCTAAGACACTAAGTTAACTTTACCTCTCTTAAAGCACTGAGATGTTTTTCTGTTGAATACACCAAGAAAAGACATATTTTGTTCACCTGTCCTTCTTTCTTCCCTATTTTCAATGTTTTACTGGTAAATCAGTACCTGGGCTGAGATGGAACTATGGCCCCCTTCATGGCCCTGGCAGCTGGAAGGAAAGCTTGAACTACAGCATCAGCCAACAGGCAAAGTTCTCAGCTGAGTCACCTGGATGAAGCAGGAAAAGGCCTCAAGTAAATCAATGTTTTCAGCCGACATCTGCAATGAGTCCAGGTTTCTGAGTTACACAGAACCCGTAGAATTTCTTGTCCAGACACAAGAGGTTTTTAATAGTTAGTCAATAGAAACTTGGCAGTGTTTCTGACAGCAAAGTGTTACTGATAAAATAAGCACTTAATTTTACTTTTTTTCTTCCTTTCTTTTTCTAACACAAAAAGCAATTTATTTTTTTATGAAAACAAATCATCTTCCATTTCACAGAACCAGTTCTCCACACGGAAGGGCACTGCTAGATTCCCAACCATCTTCAGAACAAATTGAAAAAACTTCATCAGTTATTTTAAGCTTCTAAACTAGGAAAACCAGCTGCCTAACAACACTGGTGTAATTCCTCTTTTTAGTCAAGTTCCAGCCTTTCCTAATTGCCACATGCTCAACCTTCCCCAAGTCACGCTCTGCAGCAAGACCATTGAGATGAGGAGATCTGCTGGTTAGTGTCACAGACTCATCTGGTTGTGTCTGCCAGAGCAGGCCCTGCTGGTATCACAGTGGGCTCCTACAAGATGAGCTCTCTGCAGGTACTGCATTAGGACTTCTTACGCCATGCTGGCGTCAGCCTCTGGGAGAAGCAGTAATGCTGTTCTCTTTGAGCTTTACGCATAAAGCTTCTCTACAAGGAGTATGAGTGAATACAGTAACAAATGGAGCTGGTTTACATCTTGGCAGGTGAGAATATCCTTTCTACACCTCCGGCTGGTATTCAATCACTTTCCAGAAAGGAGTGAAATGATCTAGAGACTCTCCACTGATCTGAGGCAGAAACATCTGCTGAAAACAAACCCCTCTGATTCACTGAACAGAGTAAGGTTAGGAGGAGAAGAGAGCCTCAGCCAGCCACAAATCCATGGAAAAGGCCACTGCTGGTAATGCAATGCAGGGAAATAAGCTAACGGAGCAAAACGAGAAGGCAGAGGGTATTTTTTGTGAGGCTGAACACCTCTCAGCTCTGTAAACAGGGAAAGAAATGTGCAGCAATGGGACTAGCGAGGTGCTGCCCTTTCAGCTTCTATGCTGCAGCCTCACAGGGAGATGGATGCCTGTTACTTAGATATTTTAGCCTGTTATTTGGTTATTTTAGCCTGTTAGACTACCTTTCACTAAGAGGACTCCTAACTCTGATTTAAGCACCCTGTGGGTGAAGGAAGGACAGTTTACAGCTTTTTTTCTGCAAGGAAAAGAGGGGAAAAGAGCTTCACTGTCTCAGTACAGATTTTATAAAATTGTCAAGTGTGTCATAAACCATCCAGAACAATCCAGAAGAGAACCAGGAATATGAAAAAACTGTCAGTAGCAACCAAAGCACTGACTCCTCAGAGACTCTCACATGCCTGGAGGATTCAGGATTCTAAATAAACTTGTGGAGGGTATGTACCAAAGAATGACTCCCATTTGTTTAACAGATTCTGCTCTTGCATTGCCCAGCACCTTTTCCCAAATTCACTCTCTGTTCATACCACAGATGAGGTAGCTCTTTAATCTCCATGGCTATCCAGAGCTTTACAGCTGACAAGGGCTGTTTCTGTCTGCAGTACACAAGCATAGCTCTAAAATCAAGAGTTAACTGAGCAACAGGAATTGGGACATATAGGTTGGATTAAACAAGAGTCCTTCTGCCTTGCTTGTTCCTAAAACATGGTAACAAGTGAATCGCAGAAGCTTAGAATTGTTTGGGTTGGAAAGGATCCTCGAGATGATCTAGTTCCACCTCCTCTGCTGTGGGCAGGGACACCTCCCACTAGACCAGGTTGCTCAAAGCCCCAGCAAAGTGGGGAAGCTTTGGGAAAGCGAGATGTTTTAGGTTATACTTCCTTCCTTTCTCTCAGATAAATTCAAACCTGTCCCTGCTTTCTCCCAGGGGATATGAAACCACTTCAGAAAAATCAAAAAAGAGAGCAGTGAGCAGAAATGGTTTGCATACAACTCAGAGAGAAACGATGGCTGAGCTGAAAGTATTTTCTGCCAGCCAGAAAGGACCATCTGCATTTCCTTACTGCAGATCAGGCAGTCTCTCCACCAGCACAAGGATCATGAGGCTGAAAAAGAACCAAACCAGATAATGTCTGGAGCTGTGTTTCTCTGAAGGCCACGTATGGATGCCTTGCTCCAGACCACAGCTGATGTCCAAGAAAGGGAATGGGGGAGGTGGTTTGAAGAACATAAAGGAGTTAATAATCTGGAAAAAAATACATGCGCTATGGACTTTAGGAGGTCATTGGATTTGAAGAATAAAAAGGAAGAAAGTAAGAGAAGTTACATATGCAAAATAGAGTCATTATTCTGAGACAGAAAATACAAGTTTATCACCCAGGAGTTTCTTGATCAGATGATCATATGTCATCACTTAAGATTCAAGGTGGAAGGTCTGAGGCAAAAGACAGGACTTGATATGAATGACATGTTTAATTCTTCTTGCCCTCCTCTTGCAGACCTGCAGTTATACACTATATAGCATTTGTCCCTACGGCAGCGCACACAAACATTCTGCTAAACGGTGTCATGGAAGTTGTAAAAATTGCACAGTTACATGTTTGGGAGGCTCAGGCAAGAACAGCACGTGAATCCAAAAAGACACCTTCCACATACAGAAACTAGAGCACAGACATCTAGCTTAGCTTGCATAAAGTGCAGCCTCTGCTTTCTGAAATAAGAGAAGCACCAGCTCACACTTACGCTTTTCTTCAAAGAAGGGCCAGTCTGCTTTGTCTGGTGCCTTGGGAAAGCTCAACAGAGCAGACCATTTTTCAACAGATGTACGAGGCCAGCTGTAAGCATTCAGAAATGTTTTTTCAGTCTTATTTTTACCAAACCTGCTTTGCACTTTTGTTTTTCTCTAGAAAATCCAATGTTGTTGAAGCAACAGTAGTATGGAAATATGCATCAGAAAAGCTTGCCCTGTAAAATGCACCTCTGGGGTTATCAGAGATCTGTCAGCTCACGTGGTGGCTGAGGATTTCTGAAGCACACCAACGAATGAGAAAAAATGTGCATATATAAAAACTACAGTCTGCTTTGGAAAAGAAAGCTTAGGGGAGGGGGTAGCACCACTTCTGGGACTGATACCCTAGGGGCTGGAGATCAGACTAATGGGCTGCTCTGGATAACGTTTCCCCTTCTCCAGAGGCAAGACCACCTAAAGGGGCTGTGAAGCTGTCTGGAGACATTCTGTACAACACTGGGTACCACCCACTTGAAATATCAAAGTAAGAATGATTATTCATTGTTATGAGGTTTGCTGGGTGAGCACTACTAGAGAAAAAAGATTGTTTGCAGTACGAGCTCTTGCTTAAAATCAAAGTTGACAAATGAGAAAATTACAAGATGGGAAACACCTTGTAATAGAGGGATGTGATTTCTCAGTCAAATGTATTTGAGGTCTCCTCAGAAAACATGAGCCAATTGAGCTTTAATTAGTTTTGCATACATAAAGTATATGCTGAACTTTCAAGTAGCAAAGCTCCAGTTCACTCACTGCAGCTGCAATTTGCACTACCCTGGGTTAATCCAATCTCTACTCTTTAAAAATCTGAAATGCATACTTATATTAGATGCTACTTTGTGTTTGCAAATCAGCACATTGACTCAGCTCGGTCAAATGTGATTTATTACTGTCTGTAGACATCAGAGAGGAGCAAGAATTAGCATGCTGACATTAACCGATGGAGGTAATATAGACTGGCAAGTCCCATTTTGCTTCTGCGCTACGTCGCCAGTCTCTTGAGGGTAAAAAAATTAAATATATCTGATACAGTTCTCTCTGGGCAGGCAATTCCAAAAAACAAAGCAGACAGGTCTGATGATCTGCCTACCAATTTTTTATCTCACAGCTTCTGCTGCATGGTGCAACAAAGAAAGTTTTAGCATTTCTATTCATATGAACAGCACGTGAAAAGTGCAAGGGCCAAACATTAAAGCCAGACTTACAAAGTACTAGTGCACAGGCCAAAAAAAAAATCAGACTAGTTTTGGTTTTGGACGGGAGATGGGCTGGGCATATTCGAAATTATTTTCACACAGCAAATGCTTGCTTTCATGTCCACACCCCGGGGCAGATGCTAACAGGTATTTCAATAGGCAGAAGCCCAAACAGCGAGCACTTGATGCTAAAAACTGGCAATTTGCTTCTCTTTCAGTCCTGCCACAGGGGTGGCAATTATAAACCTTTTTCTCTGTTTGCCCTTGCTTCCTCCTGACTAGAAAACTCCTAGCTGCTATATATCCAGATAGACCAACAAGACAAGCTGTACGACTGGAATACTACAGCATTTCACAGAATCCAGGAGTGGTAGGAGTTGGAAGGGTCCTCTGGAGATCATCTTGCCCAATGCCCCTGCTCCAGCAGGGTCACCTACAGCAGGTTAACCAGGATAATGTTGTCCACGTGGGTCTGGATTCTCTCCAGAGAAGGAGACTCCACAACCTCTCTGGGCAATCTGGGCCAGGCTCTGGCACTCTCACAGCAAAGAAGTTTCTCCTCCTTTTCAGACAGAGCCTCCTGCTTTCCAGTTTGCTCCCCTTGCCCCCTGTCCTGTTGCTGAGCATCACCAAAAAGAGACTGGCCCCAAACTCTTGACCCCACCCTTTAGATATTTATAAGCATTTACTGTAAGAACACATGTCAAAGAGTTATCCTGTATTTCACTACAATACAAAATAATGCACCACTTCTTTACCCATAAAGCCTTCTGCTGGAAAAAAAAACCTTCCCCTGAGGACATTCCTGAAGCAAAAGGCAGGAGCTCTACTGGGTAACCACTGGCACCACGTATTTTTGCTCCCCTTTCCTCAGGCTAAAAGGCTGCAGGCTTTTCTCCCCAGCATGGGTGCAAACGCTCTCACCAAGGGTTTTTTCCTCCTTCCCCATTCAAAACTTCTCACAAATCTCAGCCGATGACACTTTTTTTAGATGGCATTACATGAAATCGAGTCGTCTTCCCACACAGCCATTTGAAGTGGAACTTTAAAGCATCATACAGCAGTGTATAGGATGCCTTCTGCTCACTCCAATACTGCTTCTATCCTCTGCTGCCAGCAAAGTAGCAGCTTTTATCAGCCCAGGTTTCACCATGAGGCAGCACATTTGCTCATCCGCATCAGGTTGCCAAAGAGTTTAAGTGTCTTTCAGCCCCTCTTAGTGCAAGGGCTATTTGCTTCCCAGACCTCAACCCGAGGAAGAGGAAGAACAGAGAAGCTCAGAGTGCGCTTCGGGCATGGAATTCAGAAGACTGGGAATAATTGAGCCCTAATTAATATATAACACCATCACAGAGAACTCTGGGTGAATACACACAATTGTATAAATCACAGAAATCCACACCAGAATGAAGTCTGTGGATGAAGATTAAAATTGCAAAAGGGAGCATCAGTTAAGGAAGGACACGAGAGAGTTGGGAAGGTTACGGACAAGAGCTTCTAAAGCAAAGGAGAAGAAATGCAGAACCACCCACAAATCTCATTTGCCTCACTTTATTTCTCTGTGTGAGTACAGAGAGAGATGAGAGATGGGGAAAAAAAGTCAAAGAGGGTCCCAGCACTGAACTTCTACATTGATTTTTCCTGAGAGAGGTTATTTACTCCTATTCATAAGAAGTCATTGTATTTTCAAGAACTGACTCCCACTAGCCTCCCAAGAGGATATATTAATTTCTCTTCCATTGAGCAGTTTGAATAAAGCTTTTTTCTAGTCTCCGAGTGGCTGCTTTCCTCCTACAACCTGCAATTGCCCTGACACTTTTTGAGGTTTTTAATAAGTATATAATGTTATATTGAACACTAGCGGACAGAAAAATGTACCTTGCTCAACATCACAGAGCCATAAATACAGATTATGATTATGGGTTCTCTTGTGCGTTGTATTTGTCAGCAAAGTGGTGCAAACTATCTCATAGAACAACACAGTGAGTATACTCCAAACTCACTCATGGGAGGAAGCCATGCTCCCTAAAAATCTAATTATTAAGCTCCAGACGGGCAAGTCTTTTCCACTGATGATCTCATTATTTAACAACACCCCCACTAACATGATTTACCCTTTGGAAATGGAAAACAATACCATCATTGATAAATTGTTGATCCATCTTTGATCTTTATCCTTTGCAAATTTAGTCATAAAAATAAAGTGTATAAAATTGCCTCAAAGCAACAACAGTTGACCACTTCCAATGTGTAAAACAGGTCAAATCAAAGAGTAACTATAAACCCTACTCACCTTCTGCAAGAGAAATTAGCAAAGGATTCATGTCTAATGCAGATGTCACTGCCTCCTAAAGCCAAGTGAGCCTTCCTTGCTCTGCTTTCTACAAGAAGGGCCCATCGCTTACACAGCATCCACACAACCACAGAGCTGGAGGCTACTGAACCTAGAAAGGACAGGCTGAAGGGAGAGAGAAGAGGATTCTAATGTAGGCAGGACAGTACCAAAGCTGTTTTCTGCAAACTCTGGATGACACCCACTATCCAGAAAACCTGATTGAATCACACTGGTTTATACTGGTGTGCCTCTTCAGACAACACGGCCACAGAACATGGTACTCTAACCACAGGAGAAGGCCTCTATGTGGGCACGGAGATGGAGAAATAATATGTGGATATCTTCAGCAAGCAGATGAAGATGTTACACAGATGATAAAAAACCTGCACATGAGGACACACCTCAGAGCACGAAAAGCAGAGCAAAAACAAATGTCAACACCAAGCTGAAGAAGCTGCTCACTGATGACCGCATGACTGCATGCCAGCAGAGCCCACTGACATTTCTCTCCACTGCCAAATCAGCCTCCAGCCTGCTGCTGTTGCTGTGCAAGAGAGGTGAAGGGCTGCATTAGGTATCTTTTTGATGTTTTCCACAGGGAAATGACGCCAATGAGTCTGAACCTGGTGCAGGATACGAGCTTGAACGGCTCCTCCTCACACTTTCTGTCTGCCAATAAGGACGGGATCACTGCCAACAGAATCGCGGGGAGGTAGCTCACTGTGCTGCCAGCTGAAACATGAGGTCTGAAATCGAGTAAGCGATGTCATGCTGAGCCATTAATAAGAAGAGAGAATTGGCTGACAAAAGCAAAACCACTTTTAGCTATTCTTAAAGACCTCCCCCTTCCACCCTCCCTCCTGCCATCCCCATTGCCAACAGCAACACAGCCATGACCAGGAAATATGTGGCACAAGCAGTTCAGAGATTTAAGAGGGATTTACACCTTGGAAAGAAGCTATTTAATCCTACCTGCAAGACTGGCACTTTTCAGATGATACAACTGTACTGGGAACTACCTGAAGGATCACCAGCTACCTGAGCCAAAACCACCTCTTTGAAGGATGTTGGTTGCCCACCTCCTGATGAAGATGCCGAGGCTGAAGGTTGGTTAATTATTCCTCAACATGTAATCCATTTTAGTGATTAAGATTAATGAAAAGGTCAGCTTGAGAACACTCTCACAAGGTGCACACCCTACGACCTGTCAATCCAAGTGCCTGTCATGTATGGCAGGAAGAACACATTCATTTTATCGCTCAGTGGCCACTTTGGCAACAGTAGAAAGCACCAGGACTCCCCTGGGAACAGTTAATGATGGCTAATGAAAACAGATACATAATGCCCCATGAAAGTACCAAAGGTCTGGGATCATGAATCAAAGGTTTAGGTCCAAATATTGGTGTATTCAGACAGCAAACTATTTTCTTACATTCCCAATGCCCCTCCATACTCCTCATGCTTTCCTCCCAGTGTTTCAAAACCAAGAGATGATAACCAAAACACATGTAGTTTTTGCAACACTATTTCAGAGAAAAGAAGGGAGCCTGGTTCGGGACACCAGCAGATAGGCCTGGCCACATGCTTCCTGTGGGAGGAAGGACTGGAGCACCCACAGAGCTGCTCCTCCTGGCTGCTTTTTGGGTGTCTGCAGGGGATGGAAGCTTTTTGCAGAGAAATAAGAAGGATTTTGTTTTCCCTGCATCCTTTTACTCAGAATGCAGGAACAGGCAGAGATGGAAGGTTCATTTTGGAAACTTTAGATGGGAGAAAAGGACTCAAAGCCCGAGGGGCCCCAAAGGTATTTCATTGGAAAGTTGACCACCTGTAACTGCTGCTATATAGAGACACAACGGGAATTTACTCCTGTTGTTGTACGTACAGCCAGTCTGGCCAAGGGAGGATGCGCTCAGGTCTCCTGTCCATGCAACTCTGTAGTTCACAAAGCAAACCCTGGACTGCAGTGAGTGGCAGTAGTGGGTTAGCATCATCATCAATTAATTTAGTAATTCCTGGCACCTTTCTTTGAGACAAATGACAGTATACACCAGTGCACTCATGTTCAGATCGTAGGCTGGTTTCCAGTGAACCCGGGTTCCTGGCAAGCTGTGCTGGATACATTGATTAACAGAAAGTAAGATGCAAACAACTGCTCAAATGTCCAATTAACACAAATAAAATGATAAATGGATCCCTGAAGTTCAGGGCGGGGAGGGGTGTGTGTAAGAGATGCACCTTTGCATCTTCCTGATTGGGCTATCTTCAGGTCACAAAAAATGCATCTTTCTGTCTCTATCCCCCTCTTCCATCTCTCTAGAGGCAAAATCTGGGAGGCAGAAGTGACAGGAGAAATTTCACCATGAGCTGAAGGATCCTTCCCCACCTCTGAAGATCTTTGGCTCTGTACCTTGCTCTGTTCTCTGTGTTTCTTTTTAAGTGATTGATGTGCCTAAAGCATTGCACAGGTGAAACTGAAAAAAAAAACAAATAGGGAGTGGCAGTGAAGTACAGTAGGTCTCAGGAAATGTGGAAATTCAAATCTGACTCTCAATCTTACATGTATTTTAATGATAAACATTCCTGGTTTGCAGATAAGTAGCTTGGAACACCTACAGTTGCTTCACATTGAAACCACCTTTTCTAACCCTGAAAACCATTTCCTTATTCCACATATCAAATTCCAGGTTTTCCTTTACAGGCTAAAGGATGTTAATGAAAGGTAAAATGTTTAAGCATTTATTATCTGCTTAGCTAAATTAGAATTGTAGAATTACAGAATGGTTTGGGTTGGAAGAAATATTCAAGATTTTCTAGTTCCAACCCCCCTGCCATGGGCAGGAACAAATTAAATATTATTATTTACTTTTTCCTTACTTGGATTATTGTCTTTATCAGAAACTTGCAAAATATTAATGTTATGAAATAAGGCATAGGCTATGTGTTTAATTTCATGCTCCTATTTCATACCTATTTCTCACAGAAGAAGAAGAAAATGCTTCTCCTTGCTGCTTTGCTAGAGGGATTTCAGCAGCACAGGCTCCACTACTCCCGCAATCCATTTCTATTTACTCTGTGTAATTACAGCCATTAACAATCACACACAGTTATGTCCAATTCCACTTAAGAGAAGGACAGACGAGCTAAAAGAGAAAAGGGCAAAGCAAGAAGTTGTCCAAAAGGTTTAGTGATAAAAATATGCATTAAAATTTTAAACCAAAAACTGGAAGATTTTGTTGCTACTCCTTCTATTTGTTCTTTTCCAGAGCAAAATGGTAGAGAAAGAAAGTCGTGGAAGATTTACAGCTCTTACTTCATCAACTCTTATCTTTCCCACACACACTTACAGAAGCAGCGCTGCGCTGCAATTCGGATGATAATTAAAGCTACATTACAAAAGAAGAGCCACGAAATCATGATCAGCTTCAAGAACAAGGACCACGATGATGCTGAAAAATTGCAAATATTTAGAGACTGGTATCCAGGGTTCACAGTACAGTTTGTTTCACTGCTCTTATCATAGAGCTTCCCAGCTACTATTTTTTAATATCAGTGCATTTACAGGAGTTCAATTTCATTGCATGCCACTCTAATTTTTCTGCCTTGAACATGCAACTCCATCGACACATACAAGTCACAGAATTGAGATCTGTGTCACCACTGCACTCCTAATTTATGACCTAAAATATTCAATCTGTGAGAGCTGATGATTTCCAATTATGAGCAATTTATTAAGATTAATTTATGAGGATTGCCACAAAGCTGCTAGGGTAGCAAATTAACATAGGAGCCACTTTTTCATCCTGTTTACGAACAGTTTGTCCCTGTGTAGCCTCTCCAAAAATAGCAATTTGGTGCTCCTCAGTTTGTTGAAACAAAGTAAGTGCACTATTTTAACCTACAATTCAGTTTTTTTAGTTAACACATTTGTTATAGGAATAGTTGTCTTGGAAAACATCTGCTTTTTCTCCTTAAGACTCAGAATGAGATGTTTTGGTTCATCTCTCAGTAGGAAGGAGTTTCTATGGTTCATCTAAGAGATACAACCCACAGATTGGACACAAAATCCATAGAAGTTTGGTATTAAGCAGTTTGGGGAACATGGTAGCTTTTGGGGACAACTCCTAGAGAAAAGGCCTAGTGAGGACCAGAACAATTCAGCTCATGGAAGCTGAGACACCACTGGAAAGCAAGTCCCATGTTCAGGAGGGTCAGATCCTGAGGTAAGGGAGGGGATGGATCTGCTCAGGGACAAGCAGGAGCTAAGCACTACTCAGAAGTATTCTTGCAGAGGATACTTCTCTCTCCTGCCATGGCAAAGGTGGAAAGTTGCAGAGATAAGCAACAAGTTCCAGTGGATTTGGATTGGGCAGGAAACAGGGAGGTTTAAGAAGGTAGAACTTGGAGTTACGTGGAGTTGCCAGATCCATCTCAGACCACATCCGTCCCACCCCTGCTGGTGGGGAGCTCTGCTGCTGGGAAGTCAAGAGACTTGCATCCTAACCCATAATACAACCTGAAACCTGGACCTTTTGGGTCAAACTTGGACACAGTGATCCTAGATCTCAACGTTGTCCAGAGGCAGCAACATGGTAGAGGAAATCTGCACTGAAAGTGAGGACACCTAGAACTAACAGCTGCTAGTATTGGTACATTTTACTTCACAACTTTAATCGTGCTCTTTTAACAGTTTGCTCTGTTAATTTAACTGAAGACAAGGACTTAATATTTACTTTTCACAGGCAATTGAGAAAGTAAAACTCTGTCCTATGTTCACGCAAACTCAAAAGTACACTTAGCCAACTGTGGTTTAATGGGAACAACTACAAATCAGACACTGTTGTTCCACCATCCAGACAGCATACAGAGTTTCCTTGCTCAGAAGCATATGAGAACACAGGGCAGCCCCCATTGCATAGATAGAATTTCTCGTACAAACTGGACACACACAAATCCATGGACCCCAAAGGGATGCACCCATGAGTGCTGAGGAAGTTGGCTATTGTTCTAAGCACACAATGTTTTTGCAACAGGCACAAAATGGAATCCAGGTGGTTCCACCTAAAAATAAGGAAAAACTTTATTGTGAGCGTGCCAGAGCCTGGACCAGGCTGCCCAGAAAGGTTGTAGAGTCTTCTCTGGAGAGATTCCAAACCCATCTGAATAACGTGGTCCTGGGCACCCTGCTCTGGGTAACCCTGCTGGAGCAGGGAGGTTGGACAAGATGATCTCCAGAGGTCCCTTCCAGCCCCCACCATTCTGTGATTCAATGCAGTACTGCAAACAAATGCTTTAGCACATCCAAAAGTAGCATCATACTTCAAATCATCTCCACATGAATCTTCAATAGCATGCTTAGAAAATGCAACAGCAAACACTGAGACCAGGTCCCCTCTCCTTGACCTACTCTGCCCAGTCACAAGTAGCAGCTAAGCCATCCTCCTACTGAATACAAAACCAAGGAGAAACAGTCAGCAGCACACATTTTGCAGTTCCAGATCTCTTTTGTAGTTCCGGGGTCAGCAACAACGCTTGCTCCCAGGTCCAAGACAGAATCATTCAGGCACACCAAATCCACACACTGCTACCACAGAATTGCCTGGACTGGAAAACACCTTTAAGATCATTGAGTCCAATCATTACATAAACACTGAAAAGCCCTTGTCTAAACCATATCCCTCAGGACTATGTTTACATGACCCCACCACTGCCCTGGGCAAGCCGTTCCAATGCCTGATAACCCATTCAGTAAAGAAATTCTACAGATTATTCAATCTAAACCTCTCCTGCCAGGCCATTTCCTCTTGTCCTATCACTTGTTAGGACCCCAGGTCCCTCAGCTGCTCCGCACAAGACCTGTACTCTAGACCCTTCATCAACTTTGCTGCCCTTCTTTGGACATGCTCTAATACCTCAATGTCCTCCTTGGAAAGAGGGGCCCAAAACTGAACCCAGGATTAGAGGGGTGGCATTTCACCCTTTCTATGCCCTGACCAGGTACCATCCTGAGACTGACTTTTCTTTTGCATCTCACTGGCAACTGTTCCTGAACTTCTATGCTCTGGTAATGAGGTATCAGTTCAAGTATCCACTTCAAACTGATGGTAATTCCTGAGCCAGCATCACCTTTTTGCTTATATGGCTTTTAGTGTCTCTTAACATGATGGGTCTAACCTCATCAAATCCTTATTTTTTAAGGTTAATAGTGCCAAACTCTTCAACTCCCGTCCAAAGACAAGCTCTCTATTTCCTTACTTATCCTGAGATCTGTTCAACTCCTAGAAACAACCTAAGGTAGTGAAGAATTAAGGAAACCCGAAAAAGAGCAGTGGCCACATTGACACCTGCTTCCACAGACTGCTACAAATCACTTCCAAGGCTGCAGGTTAATGCAACACTTTATAAAAGCCTGCTATGAAGTAGCCCCTTATTAGCATTGATATAAGGTCGTTGTTAGAGCACATACTCTAATTTGACATGACTTCCAAAGTGACTGATCCCCAATGCTATACTACGACCAGAGGAAAATGCTGCTTTAACCAGTTGTTAGTCTTGGGGTAAAAATCAAAGCCTAGCTGTTGGGATTCATGCATACTTTGGACTTTTTCTAGTTAAAAGCTGCTCTTGAGATAAAGATCCCTATAGGCTTTGCATTTCCTTATTCAAGGAATGCCAGAAAAAATGAAGTTTAACTTGCAGATCAATCTCTTTGCAAACACTCTGCTGTCTGAAAGCATTTATAAAAGATGAGCTACTGATATGCCAGCACCTTATGAAGTGGGAGAGGCAGGACGTGCTGAGCTGTAAGGAAAAAAGCTGGGGCCAATGGCCCTGTGTCAAGGGTTAGGGCTGGGCTGGCACTAGACAACTGAGAGATGCTCTCTGTTAATCCCTCTCCCTTCCTAAAGGGAATAAGAGATTTATGCATTGGAAAAGAAATCTGAAAGAGAATGAATGAAAATAATAACAATAAAATTGAATATTTACAAATATATACAAAACCAGTATGGAACCCAAGCCACTGATGGCAATTACATCACCGTCACCACTGACACTGTGCAGCAAGCAGTGGTGAAATCCCAGACTGGACTCAGTGGTAGACAGGAGATGGATTCAGGAGCTGGAATCAGGAACACATGGATCAGGATGGAAGGTAGAATGGACAGAGTCTTCTTCAGATGCTGCCCGCTGAAGAAGAGGCTTGACTCCCATGATCCCTCAGCTTTATACCGAGCATGCCATACATGGGATGGAATCCCTCGTTGGTCATTTTAGACTCACTTACACTGGCCATTTCTCCCCACAGGTGCCACTTCTTACTTTCTCCACCGCAAACTCAGTGCTCAAGACTGAGCAGTGACAGTGGTCTGCACAGGAGCAAGGATAAGCAAGAGCCTGTGTGCACACCCCAACCCCTGGTAGTGACTCTAAACACAGAGCGTTATCCCTGCTGGAAGCAGAGACTGCCTGTGATAATCTGCCCTTAGCTTCAGACAGTGCAGTTAGTCAGGAGAGACAGAGCTGAGAAGTAAAATCACCTAACAGAATTAGTTGTGTTCTGGCTCAAACCAGTACACCCTGCAGAGCACTAACTGCTGCACAAGAATCCAGAGGAGCCACAATTCTGAGTCAAGGCAGCCTGTAATCCTTCCAGATGACAGATGAGAGCTGTGAAACCTTATCAAATTTGGACCTTCATACTTTACCATATAAGAATTCTGAAAGCAGATTACACATTGAAGGAGGTTGTGTCACCAATGTGGCTGACGCTGGCAGAACCAGGAACCACAACAACCACACAACAGCTATGTTCACTGGAGCGTCACGGTATCAGAAAAAATCAGACCCTTCTCCCGTGTTTGAACACTCTGGGACAACACTTAACTGCTGACATGGTGCTATGACTGCGGTTTTTTAGCTCTTTTTTCCCTTTACCTTCCATGGCTGCTCAGATGTACATGCCAGTGGCAAATGTCAGCTCCTACTTTTACAAGGGGAAAAGGCATGAAGAGTTGCTGGTCTACAAAGCATTACAGCTGCAGAGCTTTTCCCCTGCTTTGGAGAGAAAGAAGCAGGTTTTCTAGATACTTAACTCTCACTACTAAAAGGCAAAGATGTAAATTGTATGTCCACAGCAGACTTGAAACCTCTATGAACATAACAAACAGAAACAGGAGACAATGCATCAGGATGAGAATAGGATTGTCTGAACTACCTACCACAGATTTCAGCTTTGTCAAATTCAGGCCACGGAGAGGAAAATCAGTCACAATGAACAATTTATATGATTGTTTTCTTCACATGAGACTGGAAGGCAGAAGTTATGCCTAGTAAGCAAGCCTGCAGAAATACAAGGAGCAATAGGAGACAGAAACAGTTGCTTCAAACAGAACGATTTCCAAATACCATGAGCTTTGCCCATTTAATCTGAGAACGATTCAAGTTACTGTTTTGCACCTCTGGTTTACAGAGAGAAGCAGGTAGTCACATTTTGACCAATTGCTAATTCTGTGTCATTGCTCTTGCTGACAGAGGAGACAAAAAAGGAGGGGGGTGGGAGGTGGTGGAAAATTGTGCAATCACTGAACATCTAAATGGCACATTAAGCAACCACAATTATGTGGCTCATCTTTTCCAATTTGCTAGTGCAGATTCTTAAAAAGCACCACTCAAGCTTCATGGCAACATCCTGCACAGGAGCAAAATGATGAAGTGCTGCTCATGCAGCCCTTAAATGGGAAAGGGGGTAGGGAGAGGGGGTGTGTCAGCTTCGCACCATTCTATGAGAAACAAGAATTTTAAGACTTCACGTTGTAGTTATTTTACTGTATTCTTCCATTGTCAAAACTCCTGTGGGGTACACCAGTGTAAAGCAGAGCAATAACTGAACCGAGCAAGTTATGACTTCGCAGTGAACCTATACAGATGAGGACCTCTCCAATTTGCAGCCTACTCCAATTAAAGGTTTCACCAACACTGTAACACTCCACATACATCACCCCATCTTCTGGGTACAAGTCTCACGATGCTTTTCAATGCAGTAAACCGAGTCACAGAGATGAATGGGGGGACAAGCCATTGAAGAGCCCAAGCCACTGCTGCGGTGAGTACATACACGCTGAATTGCTCTGGGTGTACACCAGCCTCAGGGGTGACAAGGCAACAGGTCTTGCATCACCAGCTGAGATTCATCATTTAAAGTATTTCTGAAAGTTGAGAGATTTTCCTCACAAGAAAGTTATGTTGTTACTGAAATAAAACTGCGTGCTTTACAGAATGAGCACTTGCACTGGCAAGAAAGCAATAAACTTTAGAGACAGGAATGCTTTTTCCCTGGCAAATACTATTTCTACTTGCCAATCAAGTGTATTTTCATCAACATGAAAGCTAAAAGAGATTTTACATTTTTTGTTGTTTTCTCATTTGGAGAATTTTCCAAAGACCAACTTGGAGAAACTGCCAGTTAGGTAAATATTTTGTGTTCGGAGCATATGTTCAAATAGACAAACACAAATATACATTAGAGAAGAACTGACATCAATAGCCAGTTAGTTATTTTTCTGCCTGAAGGGGTATTTCATCTACTGTAATGCCAAAATTTTTGCACACATCTTCAGTGGTGAAAGGGGGGGTGGGCATAGCATCTTAGAAAGGTGCAACAGACAACACTGCAGAGCACCACAGCTGGTTTCTGAACTAAGTATGGAGATTTTGCATAAGCTTTTTACAGAATCTGATAAAAAGAAACACGTTTTGATAAACAAACCTTAGTATTGTTGTGCTTAAGTTTATAGACTAAGTATTAATAATATTTTACACATCTCAGATAGCTGCCCTACATGAAAAGACTACCCTCTAATTCATGGATATAACTGCTATTTTAAAAATTGTATATTAAATACTCTGAAAATCCTTAAAAATTGTATATTAAATACTCTGAAAATCCTCACAGAGGTCTCCTACCAAGAGCAGGAAGGAAATGAACACAGAGCAGCCCTACACCTTGGCCATACCTCCCAAAGTGGCCCAGATGGAAGAAGCTGTGATGTTTAAAAAGCTCACATAGAAACTGAGTACTTCTAAAGTGGGAAGTGGCACATGAATGATATCATGCTGACTGGTTTCACGGTATTCCTTACCTAGGCAAATTGTCCCTACCATGGTTTCTCCTACATAAAATAGTGATGGGCATTTATGAGAAATAGAATGGCAGGATATCTGGTTGTAGCCTGCTTTGAATTTGAGCCTTACTTTTTTCTCTCTGTATTTGTTGAGCCCTGGTCTTTATTCCTATGTGAACAGCAATGACTCCGACTGCAACAGCAATTGGAGCCCCACTTCCTAAGATGCTTCTAAAGCCAACTCTTCCACCAGCAGGACAAGGCAAAAAAAAAATCACTATGAACAAAATTCTGACATCCTGCTTAGCATATTACTGACAGGCATGTTCTCAAGGGAAAATAAAATAATTTAAAAAAGAACTTGACACAACGCAGTCCTTATTATGGTATCTGTACTAGCTGAGAATCATAGAACCACAGAATGCTTTGGGCTGGAAGGAACCTTTAACGGTCATCTAGGACAAACCCCCCCACAGGGAGCAGGGACACCTGCAACTAGAGCAGGTTGTTCGGAGTCCTGTATTACCTGACCTGGAATGGTTCCAGGGATGGGGCCTCAACCACCTCTCTGGGATACTTGGGCCAGCGTCTCACCACCCTCATAGTAAAAATTTCTTCCTTCTCTCTAGTCTAAAGGTCCCTCTTTTAGTTTAAAACCATCATCACCCCTTGTCCTGTCACAACAGGACCTGATAAAAAGACCCTCCCCAGCTTTCTGACAGACCCCTTTAGTACTGAAAGGCTGCAATAAGCAGCTCTCCCAGCCTGGCCTCCCAGCAGAGGGGTTCCAGCCCTCCCATCATTGCTGTGGCCTCCTCCTGCCCTGCTCCAACAGGCCCCGGTCTCTCCTGTGCTGAGGACTCCAGAGCTGAATCCAGCACTGCAGATGGGGTCCCTACCTCCACTAAACACTGTCCATTGCCTCTAATCCTCTTCGCAGAAGAGAGATCAAAAACCCTCCAATCACCTCACCTCCCAGCCTTCCTCAGAAGCCATACTGACTGAAGGTAAAATAAACCTTCATATTGATGAAACAGTGCGAGGGAGATCTGATCTGAGGACTCCAAATTTTACTTCTGCTCTCTCAGTCACATCATCAGGATCAATATTGTGACTGCTTTGGTTTTACGGGCAAGTTCTCACTTTTGAAAACACCCAACAAAATCAAGCAAGACTACCTGCGAAAGGGCAGATGGTTCTGGTACCAGGCACTAAAAGTAAAGGCCAGATTTCAGTAACAGACACCAGGAACCAGAATTTCAGAAGATACATAGGATACCAGCAAAACATGCTTAGGGTTTTCTCTAACTGGACTCATACTGTTTATCCTTTTGGTTTTGTCTTAGAATGACTAAGCCGGATTGGGCCCAGATTGTGTTTTCTGGATTTTAACATCAATTCACACAGAACACAGATAAGACTGGTAGAAAATTTCCATGTTGTTGTTTCTCAGACCTGAAACCAAGACTCCAGGCATGAGCACTAATTAAAGAAAACATCTTTCATCTTCCTAGAGAAATCTGTGAGCATTGTAACTGCCTCAGGCTTCCCGAGTTAGATGATCCCTGCACCACACAACAGTATTTTCACGTCTCCCCAGTTCCCTCCGTCTTCCACAGTAAGGACACCAGTGGGAATTCAGGTAGGGATGCACCCACAAAATGAGTCCTGATACTACTACTACTCACTGGTAACAAACAGCCCCATAAAAAGAGGAGGCAGTATCTATCCAGAAAACCTAGGCAGCTTTTCTTTTTACAAGGCTATTTATCACTCATTCAAAAAAACTTATTAGTAAACACAAGTTATTTGATAAAAATTGCTAATTCAGTTCATCCAAGCATATTCCACTACCAGCACACAGCACTTGCAGATGCAGACCTCGGATAATCAGAACAAATAGT
This sequence comes from Chloroceryle aenea, assembly GCA_013399075.1. Taxonomy (NCBI): domain Eukaryota; kingdom Metazoa; phylum Chordata; class Aves; order Coraciiformes; family Cerylidae; genus Chloroceryle; species Chloroceryle aenea. The sequence goes on along the minus strand of VWZY01001081.1, from coordinate 133,803 downwards.
TTTCTTTTTAAGAGGAGATACTTCAAATTGTAGCTACATACTCTCTTAATGGTTTCAGCAGAGAAGAGCCAGGGGAGCATAGCTCCTTTGGCAGAAGACCAGTGCTCCTGTGAGCCTGACAGGCACTGCCCCACTGGGCAATAAAAGCATGGTATGAGAAAGGGCAAATTACCCTTTCTGAAAAGTCTGGGAAATTTGTCCCAGATTGGCGTTTCCTGCTGCTAATCTGGAGTTTTGCTGGACTGGGAAATTGAGGGGACAGTCTCTGCTCCAGCTGTCAGGGAAGGCAACAGGATCCTGTCTGGTAAAAGGTGTTTTTTTATTGAAACAGTTTTCTCTGCTAACCACCCCTGCTGCCACACAAGGCTCTCTCTACAGAGTCGTTTCCCTCCTGTCTCATATACAGTTTTTTACTGGTCTCAATATGACCACCCAGATTTAATGGATATGATGAAGGACCCTGTGGAATTGGGTGGAAAATGAAGGCAGTTGCCTGTGTCAAAGCCATACCAATGCCCTATATCTGTTCCAGGGGAAAAAGAAAAAAAAAATAAATTTTAAAGAGGGAGAATATGTCCTCTGAGATAAAATGGATGATTGTACTTCCAGAGATTGATGAGACTTGTAAAGAGAGAAAGCTTAGTGTGTGAGGAAGGTGCCATAAATAAAGGGACAGATAAAAGTTTACTCTGGCAGTAGAGCAGCACAGAAATGAATAATACAATTCTGTAGCTCCATACTCCACGGCTCCTTGGAGAATCACTCCCTGGAAGGTGACCGAGAAAAGCAAGCCTGCTGTCAGCAGGCTAAGGGTAGAATAAAAGGTCTGCACCTCTAGTTTTGGTGCTGCTTTCAACTTTCTGAAATCTGCCATCGACTGTAGGTGGCCTTGCTCCAGATCTGCCATGCATGGGGCTGCCAAAACCGGTGAGATTTCGTATCAAGAAACTCAGATTTGCTGGTGCCTTGCGAGGCCTTGGTGCAAAAGGAAGGGCAGTGGAACCCAGAGAAGGGAATGTGAAAAATTACAGCTCGCTCTGGGGAGATGAAGGTGATGTCAGAGGCAGTGAACTAAAATCTTTTAGGCTGAATAAGCATTTAATGAACTGGTCTGAAACCAGTTTGAAACTGGTCTGAAACTTCTGTAGATAATGTCTCATTCTGTCTTTTTAATGTAAATCAGAGAGAGGTTTAGACAAAAAATCAACACACTGAGGTGTCCCTGACATAATCTGTTGTGATTTCAGTACTATAAAACACACCCCAGGAGAAGAAATTAAATGTACTTGTAGGGACACCTTAGCGTAATGAATTAGGTAATGGATGAGTACATGAGCATGAGTACAAGGACTGATGTGATGTAAAATCACCTAACCAATGAATATCTAGTTTCTCTGTTGTTTGTACTGTATAGAAACCACTGCTGATTGGGCTCACAGGGGCTGAGTGTGACTTATCACCCAGCACCCATTTCTGCAGAACCAAAATAAAGCAAACACCTCGACTCTGTGTCCATCACATTCACACACCAAAGACAGGACCCTTTTTTGTGACTAAAGAAGGCAGGCTGGTGACATTCAGTAGCTCAGCCTCAACTTCAGCCACATCAACTTACTCAGTATAGGAAGGACTCACTTTTGGGCATTGCCACTTTCCTCCCTCCAGACTAAGTGACATAAAGTAGGGAAAGCGCAGCTTAAATTAAGAGGCTGAAGCTAACCCAGATGCTGTAGAGAGTATTCTTTCTAAGAATAACTTTTAAAATGCATTTCTCAAGCTTATCTTTTTGCACAGTGGTTGTATTGTTACAATTCTCTTTTTTAAGCAACTGGTTTGGGGTGTGTTGGTGGTGGGTTTTTGTGGTTTTTTTGGGGGAAGGGGTTGTTTGGGTTTTTTTAATAGAAATGAGCAATAAAGCCAACTTGAAGCAACTTCATGAACAGCGAGGGCTTCATTCAGAGCAATCCTACCTCCTTTCCTTGTTCTTTGAAGAGAAGTGGAAAATAAAACTACTAAACTTTCAAATGGCTTTCAAATGATAGATATATTGACATGTTGATCAAACAGGATGACGTTTTTCTCTAATAAAAGTTATTTTAACTCAGCACATCATTAGCAATTCCTTGATTTATTTTCACCTTCCACAAATATTCATACTGAGGGTGGTGGTGATAGATACCTTCCAGAACACCCAAACAGAAGACATAAGGATTTTCAAAGCAAAATCAAAGCACAGATGACTAAATGTACCTGACAGTAATGCCCCCAATGAAGCCATCGGAAATGTGGCCGTGGCTCCTACTATAGATGGCATGAACTCTGCATGGAAGAGTTAGGTGCACAATGCATGCAGAAGCTCGTGGAGTTTTCAGAAATATTTTGTGACCTCACACTGGTCTCTCTTCCTCCACACAATATATCACTTGTGCATTTCTGCAGACCACAAAGCTACAGAGACACTGCTGCCACAATGCACTCCAAACAAGGCTAAAAGGGAATTCCACAATAACGAGCTGATACAGCCACTTTGTGCTTTACCACACTGTAACATACTGTTCCAGTGACAAAGTGATGCTTTGATAGGTCTTCAGATTAAAAATAGTCATCTTTGAAGAAGATGTTCTGAGGGCTGCAACCCATCTGCTGTGAGGCCAGGCTGAGAGAGCTGGGGTTGTTCAGCCTGGAGAAGAGAAGGCTCTGGGGAAACTTTATTGTAGACTTTCAGTACTTGAAGGGGGCCTATCAGAAAGCTGGGGAGGGTCTTTTTATCAGGTCCTGTTGTGACAGGACAAGGGGTGATGGCTTTAAACTAAAAGAGGGACGTTTAGAGAGAAGGAAGACATTTCTACTGTGCGGGTGGCAAGACCCTGGTCCAGGTTTCTCAGAGAGGTGGTCAAGGCCCCATCCCTGGAAACATTCCAGGTGAAATCGGCCAGTGCCCTGAGCAACCTGCTCTAGTTGCAGGTGTCACTGCTCCCTGCAGGGGGGGTTGGACTAAGTGACATTCATTTAAAGGTCTCTTCCAATACAAAGCATTCTGTGATTCTATGACTGTAAGGCTTTTCAGTACCAATCTGTTACATTGTACTTAAAATCAGTGTTGACACTACAGTGCCCATGAAGATACGGCTTATTTGTTGGATAATTTTTGCCACTGATAAATGAGCCCACCACCATGTCACTGCTGTCTCTAAGAGAGGACAGCAACAGCCTGACACTTCACAAAAAAGCCATGTCAGCAATGCCCAGTGCTCTGAACAGGCACGGGTACTCCCAACTCAAAACATGTAATAAAGGAGAAAAGAAAATGAAATAAACCTTCAAATTAACTGAAAATTACTCATTCCTCTGACCACTGAAATTCCTCACCAGCCTGTTTCACTGCTGCAGAGACACCATGGGCTTTTTCAGATGCTCCCATTACACAGTAATACTTATGACACAGATATCTTTATAACTGCAAGTCTTAAAACCAACAGACTCAGCCAAAGCTGAGAGGAGCAACGTCTTCCAGCTTTTTGCATTCTTGTTGAGTTGGGTTTTTTTACCCTGTACAACTGAAGCTGGTGATACATCAAACATTTTAACCTGACTACATCAAAGAAAACATTTTAAGTGATGTTCAGTATGTCTTAATGACCTTTTGATTTCAAGCAGGCCACATTAAAAAGACTAACTTCACTCAAAATACAAAGGGGCTTCACACAAGGAACAAGGTCGTGGACTAAAGAGAGACCACACATTCTGAATTTTGAAACAGCATGTTTTCTGTACAACAGCTTGAGGAAATGGAAACATAAAAAACCCTTCACTTAGAAATTGAATTTTACTGTCACTGGTACAGTAAAGATAGCCATTACACCACGTACCACTCTGCAGATAAAGGCGTCAAATTAATATGTCCTCTTTCCAGCAGCCACAGCAACCAGTTGACAAAAAGTTGATGTTCGTTCCCTTCTCAAGATTGGTTCAATGTTTTCAAAATGCAAAACAACATCTAAAAATTAGACACTTATTTACAACTCGGACTCCTGGCCAGTGTTGCTGTATGTTTGACTGAGAGCATTTACGAAACATTGTGTTTCCATGTATCATTCAAATATTGATAACAATCAAGTCTTCTTTTGATTATCCTTCTTGTTCACAAAGAATAAATCACTGTTCCCAGTAATACAGACAGAATGGGATGGGAATGAAACCTGTCTCCTTGCACTACCAGACTCCTTCACTCATGTTTCTAAGCTCTTTTGGACATTGTTTAACTGAAAGCTCCCACTGATTTCTCAGCTAGGGCAGGTTCAATGCCTTTTCATTTTTATCTTCAGGCCAGTCCATTCTTTGCTGCCTTTTACAGTTCCCAGCTCTAATTTAGTATCTCGATGCCTTGCTTTTAGATCCAGAAACCCAGCAAGACCCCCTCAGCTGTGACTCCCAACAAATCTGGTTTGGGCACTATTGTTCCTCCAGGCATCTTGCTGAAGAAAAGCCCCAGCCCATCCCAGTCATAGAATGGTTTAGGGTGAAAGGGACCTTTAAAGGTCATCTAGTCCAACTGCCCTGCAAGAAGCAGAGACATCTCCAACTAGAGCAGATTGCATAGAACCCTGTCCAACATGACCTGGAATGTGTGCAGGGATAGAGCTTCTACTGCCTCTCTGGGCAACCTGCTCCAGTGTTTCCCCACCCTCACAGTAAAAATTTCTTCTTTATATCCAGTCTAACTCTGTCCTCTTTCTGTTTAAAGCCATCACCCCTTGTCCTGTCACAACAGGACCTGATAAAAAGACCCTCCCCAGCTTTCTGACAGGCCCCCTTTAAGTACTGAAGGACACAATAATGTCTTTTCAGAGCCTTCTCTTCTCCAGGCTGAACAACCCCATCTCTGTCAGCCTGGCCTCACAGCAGAGGGATTCCAGCCCTCCTATCATTGTTGTGGCCTCCTTTGGTCCTGCTCCAACAGGTCCCTGCCTCTCCTGTGCTAAGGACTCCAGAGCTGGACCCAGTACTGTGGGGAGGGGGGTGTTGACTCACCAGAGCAGAGGAGCAGAATCCTCCCCCCTCCCTTCAACCTGCTGCCGGGGATGCCACTGGCTTCTGGGCTGTGAGCATCCCCTTGTCTGCTTATATCCAACTTTTCACCAACCAGTACCCCCAAGTACTTCCCTAGAGAGCTGTTCTCAATGTCTTCATCTCCCAGCCCGTACTGATACCAGGAATGCCATTTGGTATTATCACCACCACCAAAAGTCTCAAAGTCTCACCCAGACTTCAGCCCAGCAGTATATAGGCAGCTTCTCATGTGTCTTGGACTTCTTCAGTTCAATAAACCAGTGTCAACTACTTTTGAATGTCCCAGGTAGCTGGGGAAAACCCTTTCATTTCAGCGCACAGCTCCTCCATTATTGCCATCATGACTTATTCATCACCTCTTTAATACCTCTTTGGGAAAATATGACATTTAGATCAACAAGAACTGAAGACTAAAACACTGTCCTGCAGGGAGCCCTAATGAAAGGAAGCCCAGAGCACTCCAGCATGATGCATGTACTCTGCAGCCAGACCGAACACTGGCTTTTAATAGACCCAGAGCGTGCTTGAAGATACCCAATGCCATGGGCCAGCAGTGGCAAACAGCTTAAACTGAGAAAAGGCAGCAAGAGCAATGGAAATGCAATTTATCTACCAACTTCTCTTTCATAACCCAAGCTTTGCCCAAGATGATGTTACAAAGTTTGTCGCCGTTTTCACAAGGGCTCTCAAGTCACCACATGAATAAGTGATTTGTATCTTACATATCAGTTTAAATATCTAATTTGGTGCAACAACAATTCCATTTAGCGTCTTCCATACTACAGGTGTTGCATGCAGACTCACAGCTGAGGCAAAAAAGACATGTGACATTCTTTTAGGACATATGGAGTAACCTGTCAATGCACTCCTAATTAAATGTATGAACCCTCTATCCCAGGACTTTACAGCATGCACAACTGCCACTCATTGTTTTGAGCTTCAGTCAGGCTTGAACCAGACTGTCTCGTCTAGACCCTTTGTTTTCTGCAAGGCTCAGAGGGACAGCATTCAGATTCAAACCCAAATCCCCACGGTTAAGCTGCCTCTCCAATTTTTGACTGGATGCAAGAACAAGATTAGAGGTTTTCCAGGACCAGAGGCAGCTACCTTGTCAGCCTCTCAACTTAAAAACAAAAAAATGAGATAACACAACACCCCACAACAATCTATAATCAAGGCAGCAGCAAGTGAAGGTGCTAGGGGCACATGGTGGTCACAAACCCCCCTCTGCTAATCCCGTTCCCTTCCAAGGAATCTACAGAGCAGAAAGGAAATTCAAAGCTGGGAAAGATTGCTTAATCATTTTAATTGGTGCTGCTTAACATTTTTTTCAGTGACATGGACAATGGGATTGAAGCACCCTCAGCAAGTCTGCAAATGACTCCAAGCTGAGTGGTACAGTCAACACACTGGAGAGAAGGGATCCATCCAGAGGGACCCTGGATGGGCTTGTGACGTGGGCCTGTGACAACCTCATGAAGTTCAAGAAGGCCAAGAATAAGGTCTGGCACCTGGGTCAGAGCAGTTCCAAGCATAAATAGAGGCTGGACAGAGGACGGACGAGAGCAGCCCCACAGAGAAAGACTTGGGGGTGCTGGTTGACAAAAAGCTCAACACGAGTCAACAGCATATGAGTGCAGGCCAGAAGCCAGTCACCTCCTGGGCTGCACCCCCAGTAGTGCAGGCAGCAGATGAAGGGAGGTGATTCTGCTCCACTCCTGAGAAACCCCACCAAGAGGACTGCGTCCAAGTCTGGAGCCCCCAGCACAAGAAGGACATGGCTCTGTTTGAGCAGGGCCAGAGGAGGCCATTAAGATGATGCAATTGGTGGACCCCCTCTGCTGTGAAGACAGGCTGAAAAAGTTTGGGTTATCCAGCCTGGAGAAGAAAAAGCTCCAAGGAGAAGGCTTATTACAGCCTTCCAGTATCTGAAGGGGGCCTACAAGGAAGCTGGGGAGAGACTTTTTACAAGGACTTGTACTGATAGGACAAGAGGTAACGGCCTCAAACTGGAAGAAAGATAAGATTTAGGTTAGAAATTAGGAAGAAGTTCTTCACTTTGAGGGTGGTGAGACACTTGCACAGGTTGCCCAGGGAATCTGTGGATGCTCCATCACTGGATGTGTTCAAGACCAGGGTTTTGTGGAACCTGCTCTAGTAGAATGTGTCCCCGTCCACGGCAAGGGGTTTGGAACTAGATTATCTTTAATGTCACTTCCAACCCAAACCATTCTGTGATTCTATGATTAGACAAAAATGAAGAGATGAGATGGCACCACCCAAATCTTGTCCTGATCCCCAGTGATCCCTGCTACAGCAGCAGAGCATGTTCCAGCATATAAAGCTCATGTTCTTTCCTAGCAGTGTTCTAAAGTAATGACACAGTTCTACAAATGATAATGGAACTAGTTGCTCCAGAATTATTCTGCAGCTTGTAGTAACAGTAGGAAAGTACATGAAAAATTACCCACTGTTTCAAAGCAACCATTATGCATTTTGAAATTGGAAGAAATCCAAACTTCCCGGTGTTACACCAGGACAGCTGTGACAGCTGGCATGTTCCATGCTTTGATACAGCACAAGATCCTCCTTGCCTGAACATGTGGGACTTAAAAGCAGGGGAGAGCTACCTCCAAGTCTTTTTGGGGGGTGGGGAGGTGTCAGGCACCTCCCTTTAGTGACTGTTGTATGCCAACAGCTGAGGAGCCATTGCAGAAGACAGTAACAGGGAAGGCTCGGGCAACGTTCATTTGAAAAGCAATTTAAAAATCTTCACAATTTTCAGTTCTCACCCACTATGCCAGTTATCTCGCATATTCTATTGTAAGGTTAATTGCCTGTCAAATGGCCACTGTGAAGACTTAGGGAGCAGAAATAATTTACCTAGAAACTGATGTTCATGTCCATCAACTGGTACCAGGGTCCTCTGCATTTATAAAAAGCCTTTTTAAAACACAATAGCCACTCTTCAGCTTCAAGAAAGTAACTGTGACATTTCTTGCCATTAAGCCAAACTAAACTTTCAATGACCTTGTGCTCCAAGATGGGAATAGCACTTGGTGGGACACTAACTTCAGCCTTCTGAAGGAAAGCCCATCCCACCGCCTGTCAGATAGTTCGGGGAAGGACAGCAAGAGCCAGCCAGAGATGTGTGGAACTGAATTCAAAGGCCAGCAAAGCTTGAGGAAAATACCAGTGAAGCCTTCCAGTGAAACTAAGTAGTTACACTAAGGCAGCAAAAAAGCCCATGCCTGCATTGCCCTCCTTGCTTCCATGGAAGACCACTTGAATTTTGGTTCTTGAGTTCCTCTGGTCATCTTTCCTCCTGAATCTGTCCCCTAAACCACATACGTGTTACTTAAACATGTCCTAAGGCTAGTTTACCACTGGGTGATGTTGGATCAAATGGCTAATCTCTACAGGAGAGAGTCCTTGAGTGACTGTATCTCCCCCATGTTCCTGGCCTTTGGTTCACTAGGCAGGGGGGAACACAGCCCTCCCACTGCCAAAAGGCTGCAAGTTCCTCCCATGGTTGTGGAAACTACAGGGACAGGCACACCTGCAGAGCAAGGGGCTCATCCTCAGAATATCACCACTCCAAGGTGGAATCTTCCTTGCTGGGCATAATAAATACAAGACAACAGATCTGACCTAATGCAGACATTCACAGTTGGTGAGAATGACAGCCTCGGAACTTTTATGTGAATATCTAGAGCAAACAGGTATATGTTATTCCATANAAAAAAAAAAAAAGAAAAAAGTCGAAATTGCGTCTGTCCCTCCAATCTGCAACCCCCTCTGAAAAGAAATCAAACTCTTCCACTCCTGACAGGAAGTGGTCTGAAGGAAAAAAGCTCGGACATCCAGAGCCCTTCCACTGCATTTATCCCTGCCCACTTCACAGCCAGACAGCACCTCATAGGCAGGAAACTGCATCCTCCACCTTCCCAACCATGCTGGCCAACTCGTGAGTACATACCTATAACCAAGAACTTTATGAGCCTTTTAAGTGGGCCAACAGAAAATATGGGGAAAGCTAATGTAAAGAGAATCCACATTTGCTAACAGAGGAGAGCATGCTGATAAATACCAGAGATGCTAATGCAAGTATTAGGCCACCATCCACCAGAAAGCATTATTATTTGCTTTGGAAAGCAGAAAAAGTACAAGAAATTCTCAAAAAGAGAAGCTATGAGTAAAGGTTTTCCAAAACCACTTGCCATTCTTCTTAATAACAGACTATGATATGACTGACAAAAAATAACAAATGTACCATCAAGGAGGCTACTTAATTTGATTGATCATCTGTTTAAATGCAATCCACCCCCTGCTGCCAAGCAGAAAGCTCAAGACATACAAAAAAGTAGCAGTTACAAAGCCCAAAGTCTCAATGATTGCCTTCATTAATGGTTTGGGTAAGCATTATTCTCAGCAGATTGTGTTGGATCTCTTAATAAGAAAATCCAGATTAAATCAACCCCTTGGTACAAGACATCATACAATCCACCTGAGACCTCTTCTAGAGTACTTCTCCTCCCAGGTGGATCTGAGCAAGTCTTTTCTCCAGGCAAACAGAAAAGTTGGCAATGACTAAAGTCAACAGTTCTGAGAAGTGGGACTTGACCAGGTGCCCATCACCCTGAATTCTTCTGCCATCGGTGTCTTCTCCCAAACCACAGCACGAGGAGAAACACCATTTATCATCTCCATCGTGCTCGCAGGTCTGGCACAAATGAATTCCCTGTGCTGTAATCAATCTGACCTGCAGTACATTTTCTGCTAGTGCCACCCTGTCCTCCTTCCTTGTCACTTCATTAGCTGCACGGTGGCCTGCAAAATCCACACAGGGAGCAGGGAGCACGCAGGTTTCCAGCTGTCAGTGACCATGGATAAATGACTGTTCTATTCTCTACGGCAGAAGCAGACATGCACTGACATCCTTTCGATGCTGCTCGGACCGAAATGATTCATCAGACTTACTGTGCAGGTCGTCAAGAGAGGACCTTGCCCTCTGACAAAGATAAAGAGCCTGCGAGATGAGGCTTAATTTCCTCACGGAAGAAATGTTACCTTCAAAACAAGGGAGTTATTTCCAATATCCACTGCTACCACAGAAATAAGATCCAAAAGTGAGCATGAAAACATGAGCTGGCTCTTTTTCACTCATAAGGATAAGGTAACAAGACCCCAACGGACCAAATCAGAGATGCCATTATTGGGTCCACACTTGACATCCCAAACTCATGCAGCCGCCTTGGCAAGTGGTGCCAGAAGGAGGCTAAGGAGAAACGTCCCCTTCCAAGTTGTGGGCATGGCAACAACACTCCCACATGAAAATGCCCTCAGCATAAGCTGCTGACAAGGGTTTGTATTAGCCATTTTGCAAGAGCCATGAAATAAGACCCGAAAAAACTCCTGCCATCTGTTGTACTTCCAACTTCTACACCATTTAAGACTGTTTTTTTATTTTACCTTAAATATATATGAATATACACACACAAACATCTCTCCTTATCTAATGAAAGCAAGTCATCAACACCCAAGCATGCCCACCACAACAGACATGTGCGCGCTCTCGCTCGCGAAGCTGACAATCCACCCCTTGTACCAATGGCAAAGGGACATCAGCTGCACAAGCACTGAAACTCCTTCCCCCAGCCCCGGCATGAGTCAGAGGAGCCCATCTGCTTAATAAACTATTTATGCTATAGCACTTCTCACATATGGCCGTGTCTTATTTCATAATACTTCGAGCATTTCAAGGAGGGACAGGGTGCAGGTATTTTGCTGGTTATTGCTGTAGCCATGTGCTGATGGTTGCCGGGGAAACGGCCGGAGGGGGGAATTACATCAACTACATTGGCCAGAGTTTGCAATGGACCAAAAAAATCCTCTCCTCACTCTATTTAATATGCCAGAATATCAAAAGAGCATTGTACGCATGAAGACAGCAGGAGATCACACACACCATGTCACATCACCCATTGCTGACAAGAGTTGGGTTGACTCCATCCATGCATTGCTCCTGTCAGCACTACCTGCTCCTGGCCAGAGTAGTTCTCTCCAAAAATAATAAAATCTGTAGCCTTTCCATAGAATTTTATGCCCAAACTGAAACAAGCAAGCCCTATATGCTCTCTCTTGCCTGACTGGGGTCTTGCTGCAGGGCGCTCAGTGTTGTGCTGTCTGCAGGTAAACAACTGTGCAGCTTCTCTACTATTTTTGACTTAATATATGTGATTAATAACAATAAAAGCCACAGATCATTTCGGTTATTGCTTGCCTTTTTTTTTTTTTTAGAGAAATCTGAGCAAAACACAGCAACAGATGGCAGATATTAAAACCCAGAGGTGAAGAACACACTAACACACTGCATCGGCAATGAAATGCACGACATTCATTTGTTAGAGCTGTTAAACTCTGGAGAGTAGGCAAGTTTGACATGTTTCATGAGGACTGAGGAATCTTGGGTTCTCCTAACATTAAGACAGGTGAGGAAGAACTCCAAAGAGGCTCTTTACCTAAGAACTTTGCCTTCCCTTCTGCCATTGCAATGGAAGATTTTCCATGCAATTTTGCTCTGTTAAAGCAAACAAAAACATTATTCACTGAAGCTCAGCAATGCTTTTCCCCCAGATATTTATGAGCTTTACAGTACAACCCAAAGTATACCTTTCAGTGTTGGACTTGCCTAGTTCCTTAAAAGGCTATGATTCAATAAAGCCAAAAATTGGATTATAGTAATTTACTGAGGGACAGTGGGAAAAGGGGAAAAAGAAGGGAAGATGGTGTATCAATCACCTCTGAGCAGAAAATGGGAGAAAATATTAAAACCTGGCAGGCTCTTCCTTATCTTATTTATCACATGCTGGTAACAAACTGCTTTTAAAAGCAAACTAAGCCGTTGAAATTTGAACAAAAAATAGCATGCCAGCAGCTCATGGTAAAAATTGCTCGACTGCTAAAACCAGAGTAATTAAAACACCCACTGTATGTTAATGTTATACCAAAAAACACCAAACCAAACAAAAAAAAAGCAAACAAAACCCACAACAAAACAAATTCAACCAGGAAACAGTAACAGTACAAGCACACATATTTTCACTTTTTATAGTACACCAAAAAAAAAATATCTAGATTTCATGAAGGAGCCCATCTCTACCAACCAACCAGTAAGAATCTAAGGCAACTTTAACGCAGCAGAAATGTTTCCCTTTAATAGATGTTAATAATGGCTTACAATCTAATGTGTGTCAACAGGCTACTATTAATTTAAGCGTAGACTAAATAGTAAATCACAACAGGAACTGTCATTCTGGTGTAGATAACCTCTATGAAAAAGCTTTCAGAAGTTAAATGAAAGGAAGAACTGTCATCAAGAGCATTGAGAAAAATAGCTGTGTGATTAAAACTAAATACCTACTTTTGAGAGGCTCTAGATACGCGCACAAGCTCAGCATCACCCAAGCCACCTCTCTCCTTTCCAGATCCCTTCCAGCACCTTCCCGTTAATTTACTCCATCAGACGGAGAGCTTTACCTGTCCTCCCCATGGACATACACAGCTGTCACAAGCTTTATGTAGCTTACCCAGTACTTAAACTCTTCTCCTCTTCCTTAAATTTTATGCAATAGCTTCTATACTTCTCACTAAGTATTTTGCTCGGCACTCTTTCCAGGGGCTCACAAAGAAGCCTTCAACCACCCCTTCTTTCCAAGGAGGTGCCAGGCAATTATTCTTACATATTTTATGGGAATGTTTTACCTTTAAAATACATCAATCAGCAGACATTACTCATGGAGTGGTCTCCTTAAGAGGATCCTTCAGCCTTGTTTCACATTTGGGTGCTCACACCACGGGCACTCTCCCCCCCCTCC
>VWZY01001081.1:16549-117187 GCA_013399075.1 Chloroceryle aenea | reverse complement strand
CTTAAAGCAAATTAAGTTCACACTTTGGGGAAATGGATGCCTAACATTTTTACCAGCAGCACGGCTTCTAAGCCTTTCTTGGTGAGACCCACACACATTTAGAAACCATTAGTTTTCTGCATAGCAAATTCAAAGTGTTTTCAAGCATCATGCAGCCTCTCACAGAAGAGGAAATAAAAGAAGCATCTACATAACATCCCCATTTTATACAATATATTCATGCTGTTACAAACCCAGGAAAAATGCTAAGCTGTGGCAGTGGCTGTTACAAACCAAGCCCCCCCACTCCCCCCCAGCTAACACTGAAATAAATGTCTCTGCCACGGCTGCTCTCTTTAAGAGTGCATGGAAAAAAACCCACAACATTTCCAACAAAATTAATCACTGTGTTTACTCCAAAACAACTAAAAAAAGCTTCATTATTTTCTCAAAAGAAAGATATCTTGAAATAACAAGCCTGCTTTATAGCTCTTACCAGAAATAATCATTTATTCTCCTTCAACTAACTACATATCTAAATCCAGACTTTTTTCCACCTACACTGAGACAGTCACACAACCATGAAAGCTTTCCAAGAGGTTTGTGTTGTGGGATTTTTTTAGCAAATGAATTGTATAAGCTCTGCTTTGTATATACCTAAATAAGCTATAAAATAAAAACAAATAGGACTGAAGGGCACTTCTGAAATTTGCTTTGGTTATTTTACAGTAAATCAATAATATTTTTATTCAGATTCTCCAGGAGGCTGCTGCAACCTTTCCTGAGCAAGGTTTGAGACCAGCTGATGAAGCAGCCAGAAACATATTTTAACACTGCAGCTATTGTAGGACTTTGTAACCAAAGCCCTTTTCACATCTCTGGGTGCTGCAGTTTTTATACACAGTGAAAATGAGCAAGATCTCCTCCAGATGGATGTCTGTGTGGCAGAAGTCCAAAACACACCAGTCAGCTTTGGGAAAAAGAAGCATTCCCACGGCAAAGGGAGCAGAAAGTTGCTTCAGCAAATCCTGACCACAGAAGGGTTTGCATCGACAGTTGCCAAAGATGCAGGAAGAAAAAAACTATTTGATTTCTCTTATGTGTGTCGAGAAAGTAATACATTAGGAGGAACCAGTAACAAAAGCTCTTGTACCAACAAGGCTAAGCTGTGGTCAAGCATTAGGCCTGAGCACACTAGTGCTCGTTACAGGATTCAGAACTTGCGTATTAACGACAAAGTCACCTTAGAGAGCTCAATTTCCCTGGTTTGAAAAGAAAGAATGTGTCTTCATCTGGGCTTAACTTCTGCAAAACAAACCGCAACAAAACCTCAAGCTCGCCACGGCGTTTGGATTGACATTTAGCTGCAATGACAGTAGCTTGACACAGTGCGAAGCTCTGAGGTCTTATGTAAACCTTTATGTCAGTTTTATTTAGTGGAATGTCACAGTACCTCGTGTGTAAGTGACATTTTAAAGGTGAAAATCAGATAAATGTTTATGTGCTCAGGTGCTCCTGTGAAGAGGTAGCCCAAAACTGCAGGGGTATTTTAGCTTATTTTCCAGACTCAGGGGGATTAAGAATTTCTCTCTGCGTTTGACCAACTGAAAAAACGCCAGGATAGGAGCTGACATCTGATTTTCAGTTCTGCTCCCTGAACTTCAAACAACATTTCATCCTGATTTCAATCATGGCAGCTGAAATCAGAGTAATTCCATTATGCAAAACCAGTATGTGATTTTGCTCCGTAGCTTTATCTTCAAGAAGTCATTTTAAATTTTTATTTTGAAAAAAACTAAACAATTTCTGTGCTTCTTAGAGGAAGAAATGAGGTGTTTAACAAGAAACATACTTGGACTAAAATTAACTGCAGTGCTTTGGTGGCATCAATCAATCTGGAAACAGTTGCTATGTGTTACTACCTACAAAGCTGGAATCCTTTCTCTTATGTCAAACGCTAGCATGAAGAGTTCCTAAAGAAAATCAGAAGGAATAGTGGAGGAAACAGAATATCCAAGCATTAAGTGAAAGGTTTTGGAAAGCCCATCGAAACCCAAAATGCTTCCAAATGATAGTTGAGAAACAGCTTTTGGGTTGAGCACATTGCTGGGCTTGGCTTTCACCAAGGGCAGGAAAGGCTGGATACCCTTTTCCACTGGGCTGTGAAAATGAACCGCAGCAGCAGCGGAACACTGGAGCTACTTTGCCCCAACTAATGTACCACATCAGCTCTCCTGCCATTTTCCCTTGACTGTATTTAGCCCAACTTCTGGCAACATGCTCAGTGGAAGCATAACAAATCCGAGTTGCCACAGACTTTGATCTTACAGGGCTACAATAACATCGAGACCATAGTTTCCACCTTTATGTAACTAACTAAAAAAATTCTCCAGATTTCAAACTTCCAAGGTAGATCTGCCCAACGATCTCTGCACAACAGTCAAATGATTTAAGAAAATTAATAGAGGAGAATATTTATATTTTATGTCTGTTTTCCATCACACAACCATGACAAAGGGCCAGCAAGAGTGATGTTAGAAAAACACAGCAGTAATCTAATTCAAGGGCAAAAAATTATAGGCTTTTAAAAATAAATCACAGACACCTGATGAGTCTAGCAAAATGATCTGTCTCTGTAAATGAGGGTGGAAGAGACAACTTTCAAACCCGCTTAACAGTGATGGGTAAAAGCAGTGAGGGCCATTAAATAGCTAGGGGGGTGGTGTGTGTTTGTGCAAATCATAACCAAGAACCAACAATTTATCTCAGCAAAAAAGCAAATAAGTGAGATTCTGCAGAACCTGTTCCTTGCACAAGATTTGACCTCTTCATGCAGAGAGGCAAATTCAGGTTTTCTCCTTGTGTTCATGCAGATGGCAAATGCTATACTGGCACCAGACAACTCTACCATAACACTCCAGCTTTAAACACCACAGAGATAAGGACCAGTTTGGTTTAAAAAGAAATGTTATTTGTGCTTCTTGCTCTGCTACTACGTTTTCTTAAGAAATTATTTTGTTGTGATAACTTGGCATGTGCGGACTTGCTGCAGGTTTGACACATTTTGGATTCAGCACTGTGTGAAACACAGGGTTCAGCAGGGGGAGGCAAGAAAACATTTACTGTTTCTTTTGGGGTTGTTTGATTTCTTTAAGGGGAGATGCAAATCCCCTCCTGACAGGTTATAACACCTTTCTCTTTCCCGGCTAGATTACCTGCTAAACGCAAACAGCAACTCAAGTTTAGGGTGCTCTGCTGAAATAAAACATCTCATTGTCATAGGTTATCCAGAAGAATATGAACAATGCTTGAGAGTGATGGAAGGTTTAGTAATGGTTACATAATGCCACTGAAAATTCATTTTATTTCTCTTTCAGTTCACAGAATATTCAGATATATCGATCCACACATGATCCAGATAAAAAGCATCTAGGGAGTACCGATCACCAAGATACAGCCAGGAAAAACTAAAGAAACTGAAATTTCAGTACCCGTTATTTACACAACTGGAAAGGAAAATACTTTCATGGTCACGTATATCAATCATTCCAAAATAATGCTCTCATTTTCTCCTCGAAAAACTGGTTATTCACACTGTCAGGGTTGATCTATAAGTTATAATTAGTTTCCTTCAGAAACTTTTACATTAAATTCTAAAATATATAGCAAAAAGTCTCCCAAACATATCATTTACTATCATATTCTAGCTTCTGTGCGTCCACAAACCTTTCACTACAGGCACCATTTCATACCTGCATTTAGATCATTCAATTTCTATCACTAAGCCACTTATAAAACATGACAGCTTAATAAATGCTTCTAAGGAATAAACAATGTGAAAAAAAAAGACTGGTAAGGAAATTACGCTCCTCAGTATCTGACTAAGGTGTAGATGACTTCTGAGATACGTTACTGCTATTATCTGCTTAATTCTAGTGAACCTGTGGAGAGATACTCTTTTGATTACAGCATCCACTCCCTGAAACCCAGAATGTACAGAATTCAACCCAATAAAGCCTGTATTCACCAGCTCACCTACATCTTCACTTCCTTTTATTAAAGAAAAATCTTCTTGCAAAGACACAGACACCTCCCTGTCCTGAAAGACACTTGCTGTTTCCAGCAAGAGCCAAGACACTTCTTGGGGCTTCCTGCCTCTACCACAGTCCCCAGATGATGACAGCTTTCCCAGGCAAGATACACTACACCCTTACAAATGGAAAGCTTATTTCCAAAATTCAAGATTCCTCCCCCAGGACAGTAAAGCAGACCCGGGTTTTCATGAACAGTGGTGTGGGAAGAAAGAAAAGTAATTAGCTGAAAAAAATTCTCAGAGAAAATGAATTCTAGATCAAAAGAAGAGAGTGAAAGATTAAAATTTTCTGTCACGAAAGTAAATTAGAAGCTTTTATTTTAACAATAAAGTCAGTATGCTGCTTTTTGAGAAAGAAAAAGTGCTTTAATTTGATAATTTGAATTCATGTTGAATAGCATACTAAAATTCTGCCATTTGCTTTTGAAAGTATGACTGAAACAAAGTATATAAAAAAAACTTTAAAAAATCCAATTTTTGATGCTCTTCACCTTCCATTAACAGAGTATTTCAAATATAGCAAGTCAGCATGAGGCATTATTTTACATCACTTGGACTCTTATTCCAAAAATCACTAAAATGAGTATGCACCCCACCTATCTTCCAGGGAAAGCCATTGATTACTCCAAAGTATTTATTATATCCAAGGTTGATCTTTAAAAGAATGCAGCAATAACTCATGTAATAGGAAAGCTTTCCATCTGTTTCTACTAAGTCTCATGGCAGAAAAAAAGATTCTTACAGTCTATAAATGTTTAGAGTCCAAACAAGGCAGCACCACCTTACGTTGCCTGCCAACTTGGTCAGACCAGGGTCTACAACTAAGTACAGCAGCAACTTCCCACTGGCTACATGGGAAGCTCATCAGATACTGAGAGAAGCTGCTCTTGCTAGCAGGGGCAGTTTTTACTAAAACATCTCAAAATACTGTACCCTCTAAAGGGAGGGGGAAAAAAAAAGCTGCCTGAGGAAAGACACTTCAAGCACAGACAAAAATAAAGCTCCCTAAATCCCTGCTGCTAAAACTTTTGGGATGTATGCACTCAGTACCCTCTCAGAGTTTGGAAAATGAGATTTCACCCAAGTTGACCCTTTCTGTCAGAAACGTATTAACCGTTTTGACAAGTTTGGATTTTATTAGTTGTATTTTATTTCTTTTTTTAACTCGTAAAGCACCATTGACTCAAGAACAAATCATGGGAGAATCTTCTAAGGGCCAGAGCAGTCCACAATAAACTTCTCCTTCACTTCAGTCACATGTAGCAATGCACTTAGAATCATAGATTGGTAAGGGTTGGAAGGGACCTCTGAGGTTACCCCTTGAATACTGTGTCGAGTTTTGGGGCCATCACTCCAAGAAGGACATTGAGGGGATGGAGCACAAACAGAGAAAGGCAGCAAAGTTGGGGAAGAGTCCAGAGCACAAGTGTTGTGAGGATTGGCTGAGGGACCTGGGGTTATTCAGCCTGGAGAAAAGGAGGCTCAGGGGAGACCTTGCTCTTAACAACTCCCTGGAAAGAGGCTGAAGCCACGTGATGAACAGTGTCTTCTCCCAAGGAACAAGCGACAGGACAAGAGGAAATAGTCTCAAGATGTACCAGGGGAAGTTTAGGTCGGACATGATGAGAAAGGTCTTCCCAACAAGGGCTGTCAAGGCCAGGCCCAGGCTGCCCAGGAGGGGTTAAAAGCTGTGGAGATATGGTATTGATGGACATGATTTAGTGGTCACCTGGCAGTTCTGGGTTAACCATTGGACTCGATGATCTTAAAGGTATTTTCCAACCTAAACAATTCAATGATTTTATGTACTTACATAAGTAATCAATCAGAAGTATATTTGCTGCTTTACTAGTGATAAGTTTAGGAACTTGCTGTTAATATTGAAATATGACCTTGCTTTCTATTCTAATTTTATAGTAGCATTATATATGCACATATATATATGCTTACTAGCACAGCAAACGGTTTAAAATACTCAACGAGAGGTTGAAAATCCCACGCTGATCTACATCAAGCCCCTTGGGTACACACCGACCCACTCAGGCACCACAGCCCCAAGGATTTGAAAGCTTTGGCAGAAAAATTGGACAGCAACCAGTTATTTGAACCCACAGATGTAGTTTCAGGGTACCAGAGATATCTATCTACACACCAGCCCTCTGCAGAACACAGAGCACCCTTGGAATGAAGGTACATAATTTATTAGGGTAAAATGTTCACCTGGAGAACATCTGGGGCATCTGATAAAAGCAGCCACATGAACAGCATCTCTCGCTACCAAATAGCCAACTACAACCTTCAAAGGTGTTTTCTATCCCCTGGATACAGTCGGATCATCTTCCTCCCTATGGCATCTAAACAATATTTCTGTCCTTGTGATTGTTACTATTTCATCCAGCTCGTGCAAGAGAGACACGTTTCATTCTTAATTTGAGAGGCAACATTGAAGACACCTCAAATTTCTCACCTTTGCCTAGTTATGTTACAAATGAGATCTGTATTTGTGGGGTTTTTTTTGCAATTTATTTCTTAGAAAATCTTTAACAGTCTTAATCATACATTCATTGAATCAAAAATGTGAGCTGTCTTGGAAGGCTCTACCAGAAATATGCGTTCAATGGTATTTGTGGTTTCCCAGCATATAAATTAAGAACCTACAACAAACTGAAAGCTGTGATCATGTTTCTCTTCACATTTTTATACAGTTTTGGCAATAAAGTTACTAATTTGCAAGTAAAATGTACTACTTTAATTAAAGCTAAAATAAAAGATGCATTATTTTAAAATACTTGCCAGGCTCTTTCCTAAAAAGGCTTAAGGATCCTACAGAAACATCCCTTTATCTTCCTGTTGTTTATTACTTACAGATATGGGGAGGTTTTGACCATGGAACTATTCATGCAGTGTAGCTATTTTTCAGATTGAATTCTTGCAAAGAACCTTTTCTTGGTTATTTGTCTACAAGCACAGGGAAAGAAATTCAGACAGTTTTGGGAAAAAAAATTACACAACAGCATTCCTCTCATTTGCAGACAAACAGAAAAGACGACAAAGGTTTAGCTACCACAGATTTTCAAGAGAATAGATGAAAAGAAGAAGAAAAAAATAATCTTTGCACTGACACTTCTGGAAATCAGCACTGTAAAATGAAAGGATCTGAGCTGACTGGGTTTGGTTTTTTCCAGGCTACACAGCACCTATGACAAAAGCTCATGGAGAAATCATTTCTCTTGAATGACTAGAAAATGCCACAGATTTCCATCTCCAGATGATATCACAAAGAATATTTTCCATTGTCAAAAGGATCAAATAACTACATGGGTACTGTAGGTAGTTAATGTAAAAATAATGACAACAATTTCACACTGCAGGTGCTCTTCCTGGGTATTTTATAGACGTATATGTGGGTTTACACAGATCTATAGTCAAAATGCTACTGAAAAGCTTATTTCATACAGATGCTGCTGATTCAGCTCATTAATGCATTATATATTCCCTATTCATTTTTAATCCAGCCTGTCATTTCTTTTTATGAGTAGCTTACCTGACCTCATCTATAGCCTCCTTCTTGTGAAACCACATGCCAATGCCCATCTGGCATGTATATCTGAGGTGTAAAAATGTGAGTATAGTTTAAATAAAGTAATCTGAACACTGAGTACAGGAGTAATCAAACTAAACATGAATAGAGATGGCAATAAAAATGGGAGTACAAACCTTGTTGGGAAGACTACTTTGAATACTCAGCTTTCCTACTTTTCACTTGATTCTGTTTGCTTTAAAAAACACCTTAAGAATGTGAAGTAGTAAAGCTCAAAGAGCAGGCAGCCCTTCTGCTACCTCGCAGTGACATCGGTGTGGCCTTCACCTGATACAAATGGGGACAAGCCCTTCAATTTCAGGGGACCTGTGGCACATGACTGCTCTCAGAAACTGGCCCACAATCTCAGAAACCCTCAGCAGGTACTCAGCTCCCAAATACCCTGGACTGAATCGATCATTTCTCCTACTTCTTCCACAGTCTGTCTCTGAACTGCCATTAGCAGCCCCAGATGTGTCACCTAGACAGGTCTCAAACAGGGAGCTACAAAATTATTTTACAATGTAAAAAAGGTGCATTCTCCTCATGCTCCTATTCAGGTGGATTTCTGTCACCTTCAGACAGAAGCTAAGGATGTAATATTCCTATCTAAAATAGTTGAAAACAGAAACAAAAATAAAGTAGAAATGGGAAAATATCTTTCTCTACTGGATCTAGGTACAGAAAAGTGATTTAACAACCAATTTCTGCCACTCGTGCTACCCACATTCTCAGGACTCCTTGTAAAAGTAGTTCAGAATAAAAGCTGTTATTTTTGTTACAGAAAACTGCACTTTATACAATTATACAACAGAAATTTATCCTTTTTATAGCTTGTTTTATGCTGAACTCATGCACACAAAACCAGACATGCTCTGTCCCTATTAACTACCAGGGATGGGGAGAGCCAAGAGGGAAGGACACTGGACATTTTGGTGATCCTCTTTCGATGACACTTTAGGGAAAGGGGAGATGTCATATGAAGAAGACAGTTACAGAGAAGTTCACAGCCCAGAGGACATTCCTAGTCCTGAATAGTGTACTCCAAGATCCTAGCAAGTAGAGGTGACATACAAATCATCTAGAGGACTCGTATACATCCAATGCAAACCCTGCATCAGGTTGATGGTACAGCATCTTAGGGGGTTCACTCAGTGCCCAAAAATGAGCCATATTCTGCTTTAAAGGTGATTTATTTTTTTTTCCACACTTACCCAACTAAACAGATAAAAACCAGTGGGAACTTGGAAAACAAAAAGATTTTTCTCAGTGTGCCTTTTTGCTGACAAAACCAAAACACTGAAAAAACTCTTCTGAGAACAGTTTAAGAGGGATCAACAAATACCAGCTCCTAATGAAGTGTGTCGCTTCAGCTCTCTCATTACCTGACTTCTGTTCAAGGACCAGGATGACTGCAAACATCCCCTGCATTCAGCCTGAAAGGAACATTACTGACAGTGGAAGGACAGACACACCAAGATGACAGTGGCTTCCTCAAGCGTGGGCACAAAAGCAGAATAGTATTAGTAAAAACAAAACAGAGATGAATTAAATACAAGTATATTTATGCTGTTTAAACATCACAAGGAAATGCCTGCAATAGCCTTTCTTTGACAGTAAAGATGGAACAAAGCCTTTGATTCCTTTGAATTTAAAGGATCAAGCTGACAGATCTGAAAGGGGATGGCAAGTCCGGGGGGAAAATCAGAGAGCAGTCAGTAAATACCGCAAAAAAACAAAAGGGAGAAAAAAACATGTAGATGTTATAAGTAGTACAGGAAAACATTTATTTTTTTTTTTCTGAAACAACAGCTTCTCTGCTCCCCTCTCTTCTAGTCTGGACCACTTCTAGATGAAGAAGATTAAGAGTAATTGAGCATAGAGCGTAGGGACACAGGGAATGGCCCCAACAGTCACAGTCTCCCTGCAGCCTCAGCCCAACAGTTCAGAGAAGAAAAACACTCTTCCTTCACCAGAACCCTTCTCTCCTTTAAGCAATAGAGAAAAGCAACCAGCTTCTGCTTGACGCAATCTGGTTTCCACTCTCCCCCAGGGAGAAAAGGGAAGCAAACTGATTTTTCTTCTCCAGAACCCAGTGAAAATTAGTAAGTATTTGAACTTTGAGTCTAAGCCCTTGCAGACTCACCTTCCTTGAGTACCCTAGAAGCTGAGATACCTTGAGCCACATAACAATCCTGAACTATAAATCCAGAGAGTTTAAAAAACTCCCGTGGGAAAAGGGCTCCTAGGTCCTCTGAGATGTGCAGCTAGAGGATGTCTACAACCATCAACCTCTCAGCAGCTCTAAAAATGTGATGCCAGCAAAAAAACAAAGTCACAGGGCTCACTCTGCAGACCCAGTGACACTCAATGATGGCAAATACAGCACCTAAACTCCTGCCTTAGCTGGTGCTTAAGCAAATTAGTTTTTCTAGCTCCTTCTTCAACATCTTTTTCAAAAAGCCACGCTTCTCACATTATGTCATTTAAATGGTCAAAGGAGCATTATAACAAGGAACACAAACTGCCTTTCCACACAGAGCTGGTGTGAATATAAGCACATAAGCCACAGAAGGGTCTTTGCCTGGGAGGACAACAAAGCCATGAAGATGTTGAGATGTTGCCTTATTGCTTAAAAAACAAGCATCACATGATGGTGCATGCAAAGCTGCAGAAAGCAATTTTTTACTGGAGGGTTTGATTTTGTTAGCTAACAATAAAGCTACTGTTTCTATTCAAAACCAAAAAATTTGGTGCCAAATTAAGATCAACACTTCTGAAGGCATTCTCTGGATTTCCAGGGAATAAGCACTTCACCTAGTTCATATAAAAAGCTTATTTTTTTTTTTCCTCTGTAATCTGCCTCAAACATACATTACTGTACTACTACTTGGTACAACACAGAGAGGCTTGCTAAAGTGATGTACTTCTCTGCGCACACTTGACTATTGTACAGGCAGGAGATTTAATGACTTTCTCCCTGGGGGTGCATTGTACATTTAGATACTTTTCTATGGCTAAGGATTGGCTTATTTAATTTCCTGTATTTAATACAAGAAGAAGTGAACCTCCTGAAACCAGTGTCCTGTTGGTACCTGCCCAATGTGGATATAGTCATGTATTGGGGTATTCGCCCACAGACTTCCCTTGGGAAACAAGGAAAGGGACAGGGGAGGACTATTCAAATCTCTGCTGGAAAAGGAAGGGAAAAGCATCAGCAAAGATGAACCTTGCAAAGTCATAAATTAAGGAGACAGTGTCTAACATTTAATGTATATCACACTAACTGGGATCCATAATGTGTTTGACACAGCAGCTTCATTTCTCTAAAGTAGCTTTCAGGCAACTCCCCAGCAGCACTGCTAATCAAAACGCATTAATATTTCATGTCAGAGCCCACCCCATAGGTGCTTCCAGCAGGGAGGGCTGGAGAGTAGCAGTTGTAGGGCTAAGGAGGAGCTTGGCAATAGGACCTGACATGCCACTGCATGGGGACTTGCTGGGAGGCTTTAGTTTTAGAGGGAGAGAGAAACCCCCTTCTATCAACACTGCATTAAACACATCCCTTGCTACATCAAGGCCCAGGCAGGTGAAGCTACTCATCCTTCCCAGGTCCTCCTGGAGCAAGGAGTAAGGACAAGAGCTACAGGAGTCACCACTGAGTTTCCATCAGAGAGATGTAAGTACACGCACATACACACCTAAGCTTACACGTATCAGACTAGGACTGTCCCCCCCACCAAACGTACAGGCTTTTCTTGATACACTTTCCTGGTAAAGGTTTGTCCCAAGACACATTCACAGGGCACAGCAACATTGCTTTAGGGTGGACAAGCATCCCACAGCAAATTAAAGAAGATTCTGCCTGCCTGTGAATTTGCAGCACTAAAATGGAAGATTAAAGTAAGTTTTCCACGGAACATCTCTGAACTTCTGCATGACAACGTCATACGATATTTGTCATCTGCAGTGTCGTATACATACCAGAAAAGAGCAGATGTTCTCCAGGAAAGATGAGACTTCCAGCAGAAATCCTAGATTCAGCATGACATAAGTATTGTAGTGGAGCTAACACCCTCCTCCCACTTATCACACCCCCATGAGCTGCATGAAATTATATCAGTAAACAAGATTTAGAAACAGCCTAAGAATCTCTGCAAGAAAGGAAAAGACAAGGATATTTTAAGCTAAATTAGCATATGGATGCCTCCAAACACCGTAGTATATAACTTGTGTATGTACGTAACTCAGCCACTGGCAAAAATGCCACTTCTGCACCATACAGAGGCCAAAGCAAGAAGTGAGCATTGTTGAAAAAAGTCAGAGAAAGACTCTAGACAAGAGCCCTGATGTTCCCCATCTTCTCTGTATTGAAGCAGGTGGGTGGGTGCAAAGTTACACAAGACAAGTTTTGGTCCCTCCACATAGCCACAGAATGCTTAATGCTTCATAGGCACAAGGTAAACCTTTCTTCTGATTGCAATTCTTGTCCTAGTACCTTGCACCCAACAGCTAGTTTGGATCCCTGTAATGCTTCCCAATATTTAAGTGCCTGAACTAATGCATTCACTATTTGAAGAGCAGATAGGCAGCAAAGCACGCTGAAAGTGAAAGCCATACCATAATCTAATGACAAAGGGACAAGAGGTATAACACCAGCTTGTTTTTCTTCAAAGATGAGGCCACATGAAACAAAAGCTGAAAATAAATGTTTTACAAAAGCAGTCACTATCAGTACTTCCCAAGGAAATTTTACTTTCTAAGCCCATTAAAAAAAAGACACTCAGACAACAGAAACCCACATTTTTAGATGATCTTTTTCATCCCCCCATTGTTGAATGTAGATCTCCATGATATAGGAAAGCTGTTTCCTCCACCCACCAAAGCAATATGGATGAGTGACAGAGGAGCTGGCACAATGACAGATGATATCAACATCTTCATTCTGCTACCGAGGGGCCAAGAGCACGCAGGAAAGAGGGTGCTGAAGAGCCTATTAACAGATGGTGTCTTACCAGTTA
This sequence comes from Chloroceryle aenea, assembly GCA_013399075.1. Lineage (NCBI taxonomy): Eukaryota > Metazoa > Chordata > Aves > Coraciiformes > Cerylidae > Chloroceryle > Chloroceryle aenea. Next base: position 104,514 of record VWZY01001081.1, on the reverse strand, counting down.
GAGCAAGAGACATCTAAATTAGACCAGACTGGAATCAAAAACCCATCACATTATCAACAGTAGCAGCACCTGGGGAAATGATTCTGATTTCCAGTGAAAGAAGTGTGCTCCCATCTGCAAGTGCCACACAAAAATAACGGCACAGCCACCAGCAGTGCCATCAGCCCATCCACCTGATGAAGCAGCCAAACCATGCCCTGATCAGGAGCTGAAAACAAAGCAAACTCCTTTCTGCTCAGGTAAGAGCACTGAAGAATTTCTTTGAGGGCATGGATATATTTGTGTGTGTGCACATAGTTATGTATACATGCTAAGCATTTGGTTTGAGGCCAAGATGTGGTAAAACTTTTTCTTCACTGGTTGAGGCCAAGGTGTGATAAAACTTTCTTCACTGGTTCATCTCTACATACGATACAGGACATATTGGCACAGCTCCAGATTAAATACAATGCCCTGTCACTAAAATTCATGTTTAACGGTTGTGCCAAGAGTCTGGCAAAAATATATCTGCACACTTTTGAAAGAGCAGGGTCAACACACGCCCTCCTCATATCCCCGTATCAGCTTCGACACACAGAGGGATTCCAGTAACACAACCTGGAGCGTACTCTGCTGATACCAGTCCCCAGCTCAGGAGCCAGAGCCTGCCTAGGAATACAAAAGCTCCTACACTCATCACGACTGCCCTGACTCAGAACAAATCTCTCCAGCCTCTGATCCCTACATGACAATTACAGTTTGAAATACTTTGCTCAGTAAATTAAAGTCAGTTCTGGATGAATGATAGAGTCAAGTTAAAGAGAAAAAAAAAAAAAACAAAACCATATCGGTGATACAGCTAAGATTTTTTTTTTTTCTTTCTAGTATACTCTTATCTCAGTAATCACACTGCAGAATAGACAGTCTTCAGGGTTTTAAACCCTTCAGCTCATACCCCAGTTAACGTTTCACATGGGAGAATTCTTGGAAAAATTTATCCAGAGTAATACTGAACAGTTATTTATCCTAGAGCCTCTGCACAGGCTCTTCTTCAGAACAGCATGGCTTTCATGTGCTTTGCTGCTTTGGCACTGCAGGTGAGTCACACTAAACCAAGCCAGGGAGACCTTAAACCCAGACAAGAACATCCCTGCAGGGCTGGAACTCATTATTCACCCCTTTCCCACACGGATTAGCTCTCCTGGACGCTCCCCCACAGCACACGTACAGAATGGGATTCTGTGCCCGGTGTTAAAACGACATTTGATCGCATCATCTGAAATTTAAAATATCATCAGGCTCTGCATTTTGTCCCCTCCAAGTGTTGTGTCTTAGCTATGCCATAAGTTTCACACACCGGACTTAAAACCATCCCCTTGTCTCTCTCCCTGAAAAGCCAGAAGGACTACAGATTGAAGGTGAGGGAAAAGGGGTTTCTGTGTCCCAAGCACTACAGCTTTAGTGGGGTCAAGTCAGCACTGTCCTCCCCTTGCATTTGGAAAAGGAGAGGGTAAGGAGCACAAGTTAGCACCAGGCACCTTTTCCTTCACCAAGGGAAGGCAGAAGAGAGCATAGCAAAGCTAGAGGAAGGACTTTGTCTTGCGACAGTACAGATTAACCAAATATAAGAAGGGGATATTTATTCCTGCATGGGTAAATCTATTACAACTCATCTATTTAGACTTCTATTAAGTAAACTTGAAATAAGTGTTCCAAGCCCTTGGTAGCCCTACCTATAAAAACTGCGTAAATATACTGCTTTTGCTGGTCAGTGGGGAAATCTGGATATCTCCACCATAAAAAGGAATCCATTCTCTTCCATATGCCTGAAGTTTTCTGTTGGCCCTTTCTCCCACAATCTCCTTTCACAATTATTATTATTTTCCTTACCATTCTGAAATTCCTCAGCATTGTGACAATGGTTTTGCAAAACAAAACAGGCAGGGGGGAAATGGCCTTTAAGAGTTATTTCCAAAGTAAAGTTTTTATTTACATCAAAATTGAGGCTAAAGGCAGGGAGCACCTCTAAAATAACCATTCATTGTGCATTAGGCGCAGTGTGAAGAATTCTCCACACATGCAACCTTCACTGCCAAAAGCCAGTGGGCAATTTTCTATGCTGCTGTTTCTCTTCTTCCCTAAAGCAAATTACTGTTACTAGGGAGTAAAACATTATCTTTTAGCATCTTGCCATTTACTGTTTCCTTATTAACATTCAAGTCCATATGAGCGTGATGAAATTTTTAACAGCGCAATGTTCTTCAGTCAAACTTTTGCATACTCAAGGCCAAAATATCAATAAGAGCCAAATTCCTCCCTCCGCCCCATGCGCAACTCCCTGACTAGCAGAACAGCTCTCTTAATTTCATTATGAAAAAAAAATTAAAACATCCTACAGAGATACTGCTCACCAAGTGTTTTAACTACACCACAGAACCCACAGAACGATGTGATTCGCTCAGATGTCAAAGTAACCTCATAACACATTCAGATCAAAACTGCAGGCCATCACAATCTGGTGACTTTTCACCAACTGAGCCAGGGCCTAAAGGCAAAAAGTTCAACACTGAAAATAAAACTGAATAAAGGTCACAAAGGCTTTCACTGTGTGCAGCCAAAGACATCTGGAAGTGAAATGATACGGTAGATTCCTACGCAACAGGAGAGAAACTATAAATGGTGTTTCCATGAGGGAAATACAAATCACACACGAGACAAATAAATATGGCAAGTGAAGAAAAGGTGGTGCCACTCAGGATGGGAGCTCAAGATGTACCTACACACATCTTCCTTGAAACAGCAACATGTTAACTGGGATTGTGCTCACTCAGCAAAAGGGGCTGTGTATTGTGCTACAACTTTGATGCACCCAGAGACAGCAGGGTTGAAAACAAAAGGACTGTGTCACAGGCTCATGACACAGAAATGATGGAAAACTCCTGTGGTCATGGCACAGCAATCTGTTTAACTATCCCAAATATATTAAAGTACTGGTCCAAGAGTTGCTGACCACCAAGCAGCACAAATGAGAGAAGCACTAAAAAGGAAAGGAAAGCAAATGCATTAAAGAACCAAGGGAAGAGGTAATTTAGGGGAGAAGAAAGGAAAAAACAGCAGAAAAATAATTATAAAAAAAACAAGCTGAAAAAGAAAATTATTTTTTTCCTTTTAAGTAAAGACAGCAATTAAGGAGAGATCTGATTGTTCAGTGGGACATGAGAAAAGGGAGAGATTATACAGTGAAGAATTGAAACAAAAAGACAAATATACAGTGAGTGAAAATACCCAGTTCTTGAAAGACACTGTCACAAATTCAGCAGCAGGGAGCAAATGTGACTGGCAATATAAAATATTTTCCTCTATTTCACGGGGACAAGCGAAGAAACAGATCAGGAAGTGAATAATGCTTCTATTACTCTAACATATTCAAGAGCACATAAATGCAAACGTATCTAAGCTATTTGAGAGGGGAAAAGCATAAGGCACAAGAAGGCAACAATTTCAAGTGTAGGCATTACGGGATCTCCTCACAATAAAACAGTTTCATCTTGATGATATGAACAACAGCTGATTGTTTCCGCCACTCTCCAGTTGTGCTGTGGTCTTATCAAGTTTATGGGTAGCATAAATCTTGTCCCAGCATAAACAGCTAGCAAAGCCATGATAGCTGAGCCCAGCACACTTCTGTTGCCAGGAGAGGGAGGTGCCACTCCCATCTCATCTATCAGACTCTGTCTCCAAAAATTATAAAGTTCAATAGCCCTCCAAAACCACTATGGCAAAACAATGGACTTTGAAACTTGGCTGTCAAGTGTATCATCCAAGCAGACCATCAAGGAGTTCTGAGTGGCTCCTCTCCCAAGCCACACAACCCAGAAGCAGTAGCAAGATGGAAAGTGGCAGCAAGGAGTGAAAAGGCATCCTCTGCATTTCCTAAAGTCAACAGTATCAAAATTTACGGTGGACAAAAGAAAAGATTTTCAACACAAACACAACTCCATTGCTAGTCCCTTAGCCATGGCAGCAGGTTGGCCACATATCTACAAAAGATGTGGGATGTGAAATGGAAGGACTCTATCACCAACTGAGATCTTCAAGAACCTGCCCATCATCAGTACCTGCAGGAAGCACAAGACATGGTCAGAGAACACACTCTTCATCTCAACACACACCATCCTCTGCCAGGCAACCAGGAACAGGCATACCCAAGAGAAAGGTTAGAAAGGCCTTAGAGAGCAGAGAGGCACCAGCCACAAACACGGCAGGGCACACAGACACAGCAGCATAGGACAGAGGGAACAGCAGTGCCTTCTGTGGGTGGCAGCAGCAGCACAGGCAGGACTGTAAAGAAAGATGATGAGAGCTTTTGGAAAGCGCTTTGCAAACTACTTCAAGGAATGAAAGGAAGTGTCAAGCATCCTCTGAAACGCATAATCCTTGAAAATAAAGCTGTCCAACTATTTGACAATCCCAGAGGATATGATGGTTCAGATAACACCATGACAGCAACCGTTTCCTAACCTTTACTCTTCTGTTTTGGTTACTGTAAAGGATTTCTGCACTCTTCTACTTGAAAATTATCTTTGCTGCTTAAATGATGCTCCTCATCTGGGCCAGCTGCACCTGTAAAAGCCTTGCAAAAGCCGGAGCTCAGGAAAGACCACAAGAAAGCTCATTATTCACAGTAGCTCCTGCCCCTGGCAGGGACCAACATGGCTAGCCCAGCCCAGCCCCCCTGCCCAGCACTCCTCTCCCAACCCCGTTTTCTCTTTTCATCATAGAACCGTGGAATGGTCTGGGTTGAAAGGGACCTGAAAGACCATCCAGTTCCAACCACCCCACCATGGGCAGGGACACCTCCCGCTAGACCAGGTTGCTCAATGCCCTGTCCAACCGGGTCTTAAACACTTCCAGGGATTACATAACATAACCCTAATCTTGAAAATAAAGCAAAAGCCACAATATTGAACCATGTTGTAACACATCGCAGGTTTTGGTACAAGAATCAAAATATCTGTGCATGTGAAAATCCTCAGAAGTAGATAAAATTCAGCATCTCCTGACACAACTCTTCGCCCCCAGCCTGGAGTAATTTCTGGTTTTGTCAAAATATGATCTGGTTTTGCTGTTTGGGAGTTATTTTTCCTGCTATGTCTGTTCTGACAATCCTAAAAAGGGATCTCATGAGAGGAAGAAGCCATGTAAGAAGAGCATGACTACACATGGGCAACCAAGGAGAGTGGTGGTGCAGCACCCAGCAGACCAGCTTCAGCAGCTGGGGAACCACAGCCTGAGACCACAGCTGGGAAAGCAAAGCAGCATGTGCCCTCTTCGCTCATTCCCCACACTGTATTTAAGCAGCATAGATCATTAGTGAAACAAAGAGATTGGGTTTGTTTCCTTAAAAAAATTGCTATTATTAGCTGTACCAGCTGGATCTTATCTACTTTTATTGCTACTAAAAAGCTGTCAAGCTGCTCTCCTTGAACAGCACACAAATCACCATATCCATCGTTTTAAGCTGGAAATATCTCAGTCTTTCTTACATTCCCCACCAAAGAAAGTTTTCTGAATATGAGAGCTCTTAGAAGTTGAATAAAATTTTACAGTAAATTAAATTAATTCAATGAATCACAGAAATCAGGGCTTCCTCCAGCTAAATGGTTAGCTTTAATTCATGGACTTGTTACAATTCTTTTCTCTACTATAATACAATTAGGTATGGCAATTAACCTGACATTTTCTTTGTGGTATTCTTTCTTTTAAGCTACCTGAATGAAAAAGGCTTATACGTGTCTCCCCAGCACATTTGCAATCATCATATCCTGCATATTCTTTAAGATACAACAGGATGCTTTGAAACCCTATAGATAAACACCAAGAGCTCTACAGCCTGTGGTAACTGAAGCTGGGGTTTATGATCTCTCTCACCAGCTCTTGAGGACACTCGCACAAGCATTTCAAGTATGCTTGTGTATCCAACATACAGACAATCTTCTTGCTACAGCTTCTGCTGTTAATGACAAGACAGGTCTGGCAAAGGATGTCCACAGATCACGATTACTCCTTCTGGAAAAGCAATCAAAACCTGAGGATCTTTGCTCCTCCGCTCTGCTGTGCTGGAAATTCAGAGCCGGGGTTTTGTAGCATGAAGCCTAACTTTAATAAACCCCAGTCAAACACATCTTAATTCTGCAAACACTTAGGTATGGGGGTGAAATCAAAATGAAGTGGTTCTGTTTGCTTTTGCAGGACAAAATGCAGCCGTGCTAAATCCTGTGCCAAGGGACAGCGTGTGCGGTCGTTTTTTAAACCAAACCTTCCTGGGGAAAAGCAGGAGAATGGAGAGGTAAGGGCTGGGGAAGGGGAACCAGAGCCTGCAGACAGACAGCAAAGCACAAGTGTATGAAACAGGTAAACTGCTCTTCATTTTAATGAGCTGTTAACATTGAAACCTGTTGCCCTCCTCCTTGCTGACTTTTAAACAGCTGCGCACAGTATTTGCCTGCAGGGTACAGGAGACAGCAAATAGCCATGGCAAATGTCTTTTAGAATATTCATATAATTACTGCGTTTTCTGCTGTCCCCCTTAATTGGCATTTGCAGAGCTGGATTCCTGCAGTTCAGTCTGTGGAAATACAGGACCTGAGCCAGCAGCAGCACAATGAATTTTATTTGATAAACTAACACTGCTGCAACTGTCTCAATTGGCAAACTTGGGAACCAAGCTCAGGTAGCTCCACAGGGAGAGAAAAGCACTCTCCAAAAGCACAAACTACTCCCATCCCAGCAGAAGACCTGCAGGCACAACCTGTGTTATAAAGCCCAGACACTCAAAACTGCGAGTAAAACTTTAATGCTTTTCAAGTCCAAAAAACCCAACTTGCACCCCCATCCTACAGCATTTCAGAGCTAGGCTACAAAAGAGACTGTCAACAGAAGTACAACAGGACAGAGAAAAGGACATACTGATGCTTTAGGTCCACAAAGCATCTGTTTTTAAAAAAGGAAATTCCAAACCAGTTCATTTGGATGACAGGGTACAGCTTTTCAGGCTGCAAAAAGGTCTATTTCAACTTCACACCACACAACACTTGTGCAACACACAATTTAAGAAAAAAGACCTTGCTTTTCATTAGTCTTCGGTAGACTTTTAACAGAAATGGTCTTATAGGTGCTGTTATAAAACAGAGGGCTGCAGTAAAAATCCATTGGCAAGGCTTCAGTAAGCACACACAAATTTTGCTGCTTGTTAGTGAATACAAAACATTGTACACTGAGCACAACGCCTGGGAAAAGCCATCCCTTGGAATGCTTCACGCCCGCTGAGACCCACGACAGCAGGCATTAGACTGGGGCAGGCATTCGGAGCAGCACCGCCTTTGGTACTGGCAGCCCCAGGTGCTTCAGCAATGCCCTCATAAATCACATATCCCTGGCTTCAAGTGGCACTGCTGAGCTCTTGCCATGTCCTGAGCCAGCGCTTCCCAGCTTGCAGTGTCTCATCACCTTCCTCTCAGCACATCAGCCTTTTGGGGGGTATGCGAAGCCCGAATGCTGTGGGAGCAGCACGTCCCGCACGCAGGCAAGGCTGGCATCCCACAGCACCCTCGCCTCTGTCACAAAGTGTGCCCAGCTTTGATACAGACAGAACAGGACATAAACAGGTGGTTTTCTGCAAAAAATCCAGTGATGCCAAGACTCCTCATGGTGGCAAAGCTAATTAGGGCCTAATGTTGTACATTCACAGTCAGGGTTTTGGGTTTTTTCCTCCATGAATGTTATTCTGTGCTGACTGCCATCATATTTCACCGCCCAGTTAAGTATCCTGCCGTGACTCTTGAACACTTTCATTTTTACTATGCCATCTGACCAAACTTTGCCTCCTCCCCCCACTCTTTTTTTCCAGATCATTTATGAATGAAATGGAGAGTACAAGACTGAACCAAGATCTCACAAAGGGCATCACTGACCACATGGAGAGAGCAAGGAAGGTCCGTCCTTCAGGGAACCTGCCAGCAATCTCTTTCCCTGGAGATATTCAAAATTCAACAGAGCTGGGAGTAATGCAACTTCTGTGGGCGTCATTCCTGCTTTGAGCCACAGTCTCCAGCCTAGAGAGCTCCAGAGGACCCTTTCCAACATACATTATTCTACTAGTCCCTAATAAGACATTTACTCAGAGCACACAGAGGGTAATTAAAACCTCCCGCTACTATTTTGTTCTCTGCCCTTGCAACCACTCCGGTCCCACTCAGCACATCACAGCCACTCTAGCGTGCAATGGTTGAATGGTTCATATTATTTTATTTTAAATCCAGGAGTTTGTGAGACTTGTTGATGGAGACAACTTATATACTTTACTGCCTCTTATATACACTCTGCCTCCAAAGCAAGAAACTCCAGCAGTCCCGTGTAACACTGGCTTTCCTGTGAGCCCTCAGCCTGTCGCTGAGCTTGGACAGGACTTTATGTGAAGGTCCTCAGTGAAAAGCAGGCATGTCTGTTCTACTGCCTTGTTCTCTGGGTTTCTGGCCCATCTGCAGGAGCATATAGAGCTTTGATTCTCCCTTTAGCTGCCCAGCTGCCCTGCTGAAATGAGACTGCATTTGATGAAATTGCTCCTTGCATTTTGTTATTTGAAATTTATTAACTTCTGCCCTATTCCATCCCCCTTTTTTTCCTGAGTAAGAGTTCTTCGTGACTTATTTCTAAAGAATATGTACTAACAGCTCATCTGCCCCCTTTCTGGTCTGAAAATCTCCCATAAATTCAAACTGCTGGGACAATTTTTGTTGAGGGAAGGAGAGATGAAAAGATGAGCTCTTGGCTTGTTACCTGTAATTTTAATCATCTGAGGATCCTCCTTACACAGCCTGACCAAAACTCTGCCTAAAACCCCCATTCTCCTGTTGCTGGTAGCCCTCCTGCACTGGTGTGCTCCACTTCATCCACAGCTTTAATTTACCTTTCATAAACCTGGACTGCATCCCTGCTTCACTAGCACAGAGCCCTGGCCTTCCAGGCAGCTCCTCCACCTCAGCACCCCCATCTGATTCGCCTTCCCTGTTTCACATGTGTCTTTATCCTATGCATATTTTCCAGACAAACAGCTCCATCCTTCTAATCCTCCCGTCCGAAAGCTCCCACTGCAGGATAACTCACTCAACCAGGCACCATTTAATTTCAAACTGCAGATTTACATCCGAACATTAATAAAATCTACTAATTTAGGCCCAAAAAATCAAGCTCTAAATATTTCTTTTTACATTTCTACTTCTTTACAATTTTAGGTTCACATGAATTTTGCATGAATCTCTTCTCTTAAATTTTCCTTGGATCTGGAGACTTAAGTCTCTTAAAACATCTTTAAGAATCATCTGTAGTTCAAAATCACAGAGCAAACCATACCAAGCAAATCCTTGAAATCAGCCATTACCAAGAAAATTCTCTGAATTCAGAGCTGTACTGAATAACACAGAGAAAAGTCCCAACTACAAGAGAAGAGGAAAAGAATGACAATATATCCCCAGAAATACACATTGTGCTCGTTCTTAACTGCCACCATGTTGCAGTATTTTATCTGACCCAATTTTTTCAGCCCCATTTGTGAAAATCCACCAATCCAAAATCCATTTACATCTGTGCTTTGTAACTACAAAATACCCAAATATAATTTCATACAGTATTTCTGTAAAGTACTGGTTTGTAGAAAACAATTACTTGAGAAAAGGCTGCTTTCGCTCCCCCTGCACAGTTCAAGAGTCCTGCATCGCACTTGAGGTCCCTTATGATAGAATGAGTCACTCATGGACTTGCCAGTGGCCAAAAAATATTGATGACCCCCACTCAGGCTGATGAACTTTGGCAAGTCTGACACCAGGACTGTGTCTGGCAAGCTCAGGTAGTTAAATACTAGCCCTGATTTAGCAATTACAGATGTCACTGCTTACAACTGACAGCACCTCAGAATTGAGGCATCTTCACTAATTGTGTCAGAAAAATTCTACAGTATCTTGAATTATCCTGGGTTTATCAGCCTGCAGAGAGAGGTGCCCTGTTCCACAAACCAAAGCAGTCTGGTATTTGCTCATTCCTGCCTTCATCAGCAGAAAGAAATGAAGCATGAGTTTTGGTACATCCTACACCTCTTGCAATGGAGGTGGAGTCTCAATAGGTTATCTGAGTTGGAAATAAAAGGTAAAACACACAGTTCCTTGTATTCAGGCAGTCCACATGCATTTTTTTTGGTGGGTGTTTGTTTTCTTTGGGTTTGTTTTTTTTTGTATATAAACCCTTTTCCCAGAGCTCCAGACACAAACACTTCCCCTCTGAAAAAAAAAGTACTCATTGTTTTAATCTCTAGAAAATGCTTTGATTGCATTGCTGTTTTGTTTTTTCTTTTTCCCAAATGTTATCACATCTCTAAGTTGGATTACAGCTAATTACAACAACGTCACCTACTGTAAACCTTGAATCCTCAGCAATACAGGCCTGTACACCCAAAGAGATGCTGCTACACTGTCAGATATAAAGCTCACCCGTTGGCTTTTATTAACAATTAACACATTAATAGGAAACTGATTTCATTACAATACGATTAACTGGAAATCACAAATGCTCTTAAGCAGCTCCTTAATTAAAGGCATGAGAAGTTGTGCTTTTAATGCACAGCAAGTAGGAAGGTGTGTATGTCAGTAATGGAGCTCTGGTCTCAATTTTGCTAGTTTTTTCCCCCCCTCAATTTCTTAACCTTTAATAGTGGATGTGCATTAGAGACTGAGTAACAAAAATTCCTTTCAGAAATTGATTTGGCTGAGAATCAATTGAAAGGCAATTTGCATTGCAATACACTGCTTCCTGTGGAGAAAGAGCAGCTCAGAGAAACACACAACCCGATTCCCTGCTATTGCTATTAGAGGGGTTACGGGTACACACACATGCGTTTCCAGAGCGATGCTAACAGAAGCACCATTAAATACTTACACTGCCATCTCCCACACATAGTACAGCTTGTATCACTGGAGTATTTTGCTCTAATCAACAGCAACATAAGTCAGTTTATATCCTGCTCCAATCTGATGCTTTAGAGAGCATTGCTGGTGACCTGGCTTCTTCAGAGATGCAGTAACAGCTACAGATATTATTATTATTATTGTCCTTTGCTGAACTGCAAAGTAACACATCTACATGCAAAGACCTGGAAACTACCCCCACACAGATTGTTCTCTTTTACATGCAATTAGCTGACAGCCTCATCAACCACTGAAATTGTCTATGGTCATACATCAGAGAAAGAAAGCGACTCTGCCTTTCTACAGTTCTTCCAAATATTTATATGTCAAGAGACATTTGGCTCTACCTTCTGTAATAAAAAAACAAAAGTACACCTCTCCCGGAATCCTGTGACCTGGCAATGATGAGACCATGTCCAGTGCCATGCTGGAGTGCCTGTGGAGCTGCCACTGCTGTGCTACAAACAGCCACACCTGCTCAGGCTGTTATTGCACTTACCAGTTGCTGGCAACACTTCCAGGCTCGTCTGACAGGCCTTTCTCCTGCACTGCCAGTAAGGTTTCCAAGTGCAGCAACAAAACCTTCTAGCACACTTACTTTTGGGTAGATCTCAAGCTAAAGTTAAGAAAGTTAATGAGATTGACAAATTGGGAAGGTGTTAGGCAACTTGTGGCCCACATCTTCATGTATATATTGGTCAACTGAACTAGATCCAGCAAGTAACAGCAATGCAGACCTTGGCCTGAACCAGCCGTGCAGCTCCTGATGTGGAAAGGAATGCTACATCTACCCCACAGCACAGCAGCAACTCCACAGGAAAGTCACAGCAAAAACAGGCAATGAGAGCACAACAGTACAGGAAAACCCTTCACCCTTTCATCAGTGACCTGCTCCACTTTCTTTCCCATGCCAAGATCTGGGAGAGGTAGTACTCCGGTACTCGGCAACTCCACGGAGCGCAGGCAGAAAGGCGCAATTCAAGCAGACAGACAGAGATCAATGGGGAGCTGCCTACAAGTGGACCTCATGACAGAGGAGACGACTTGAAAATACATATTCATGGCAACAGAAAGCTGATTCTGCATAAACAGGCTCCTCCCGGGAACACTCTTACCCAGTGTGCATTAATAAGGCTTCAAAGGTTTATCATAAGAGAGCCAGATCTGTTCCAAGGGACACTCCCCAAATAGCTATCAAATATTTATTCAATTACAGATGCTTATGTTTGAGCTATTTGCCTTTAGTCTTGTGCTGAGCTTATTTGAAATCGACACCCGTTGCTCACTTCATGTCCTACTGTTCTTACAGCATTGCCAGGTATTTCTTAATTATCTGTATTTGAGAACCTCTCTGGTTTTCCTCTACAAGCAAACAAGGGATGGACCTGTTTAAGACAACCTAAAACATCCTTCTTTCAGAAACAACACATGCCTTCATGAAAGTAAACTTGATGTAAATCCTATCACTCTACCACTAGTTCTCAGCTTGGTGTTACTTCACACAGCTTTTAAAGAGCAGAAACACCAACAAGGATAAAATTGGACAAGATTTTGTCTCATGAACAACATTACGGGACTGCTTACATTGATAGTGAGGCTGGTCCAGCAAGGCATTTTAGCCTGAACAAGCTCTACCAATAATTCATAGCATTTAGTCCTGCTAGCCCTATCTTGAAAGATAAACCCAAGCTAAATCAGGGTTGAGAGATCCTGGATTACAACCGTAGGATGACTCAAGGCAGCCACCTCAAACATTTCAAAACAGAGCAGCTTCCATTTTGCTGACCATCAAGAAGCCTTCATCACATAAAAACAAGCAAGCAGTCAAACAAAAATAAACACACAACACACAGTGAGCCACCATTACTACCAAAAGCAAACCACTGTCCTCAAACAAGAAGGGATTCAGACATTTGCTGGCCAAGACAAACCCCGTGAGGAGATGCCACTTTCCAACCTCAACACCCTGGAAGATGACTGGCACATACAAATACTTTTAAAAAGTCCACCAAACTTTCTAAAGCCTCTGAACCATTTGTACATTTTTAAAACACTGACCTCAAGCCTTCATCTCCAATATACATAAATATAAACACGCTTCTAGGGACTAATTTTAAATGTGAAGCAGAGTTTGCCAAACAGAGAAGGAGCTGAGCTACAGATTTCCTGTTTCACTTTCCACCAGCTTCCAGCAAACTGCCTGCATGAAATTCATATCCTGATTAATATCTTCACATCCCTAAGCAGTCAGAGACCCAGTCTTTGCTTCTGGTTCTCAGTTTTTTTGGGGGGGAAGGATAAGGGAAATTAGGAATTTCTCATGCACAGCTCCTGCTGGCAGCTTGCATCAAAGGCACTAGCTGGGGAGCAAAAGCTCTGCTCCGCAGACGTGCACGCAGAGGGAGCCGCCTCTCCTGAAGGATGCCACGTAAAGGCTGCCAGGTTTGCCGCAGGAGCAGGGAATTCATGAGGGGAAATCGAAATCAGATCTAAAATTTCCTGCCTCCAGTGTTTCAGACCACGGTTGAGTAGAGGGGTAGAGGGAGCACTGCAGCTCCCCAGTCAGCACTGAAAACGCCACAAGAATTTGTGCTATTTGTCCTGGGACTCCAGAGCAAAGGACACTGGTGTCAGCTGAAAGCTCTTCTGCATCTACTCCACTCTGTCAGTTAATACTGAGAATTCATGATGCTTTCAAGAGCCCTGCACAAACTACAGCACAGAGAAATGCCCCCAAACCAAATGTCAGATGGTGGTACCTGTGACCATCATGTACTTACAGGATACAGCAGGCAAGAGCCAGCCTGCTCTTTTCAAAAGTAACAAGAAAAAGTAACCACATTTTCACAATCAGGAGTCAACTCCAGCGTGCAATTCTCTTACCCAGCTCTACATTGTTCTGGGCTTTAACAAAGCTTGTAAACAAAGGAAAAACATGCATGGAATTGGTTTATGAGGCCTCTGTGGGGTTAAAAAGATGACAGGGAAAAAGCAAGTCACACATTAGTGTGGAAGTCATTTTCACACCCTACTTTGTCATCTGTGGAACATTTCTTTTGGAAAACAGTCACTTCACAAGTAAACTCTAGGGGAAATTTTTTCCTTCCCCTTACAACAATAAATATTTCCTGTGAACCAGTTTTTTGAAAATCTCAACAGGTTTAGAAGATTGGGTTTGTATAGATAGGCATCCAACAGTTGAAGTGTTTATCAAGGCCCCTTTGATGTACACACCAGACTGGAAATCCTAGGAGAGAAAGCTCACTTGCAAGATTTCCTGTATTCCTAAATTTTTGCCAAGGTGGAAATAGCTTATTTCTTTTTCACAGCAGTTCAGTGTTTTACGTCCAGCTTAGCTGCAAATGAGAAACATGAATAATTTAAAGGAAGCAATCCAACAAAGAGATCCGCTTCTACACACACAAGCACACAGGAAAATCTCTTGGGAGAACTGAGGCTTCCAAGTGTTTCTCCGAGTTAAAAACAGGTGTTGGTTCATTAAAGCTGTGGCGGGCATTGAACAAAGTGGCCATTGTTTTCACTGGACTGCTCTACCTTACAGAAAAAGCTGACAACAAAATAGGGCTTAGCCTCCCCAAGTTACATGATCCAACAGAGAGAGGTTTTCACAGCCCAGCAGAGGACCCTAACCTTGCAGAAGCTTACAGCTGCAGATAAAGATGAGCAAATACTATGTATTTGACATCAAGCCCAAACCACCCTCAGGTCCATCAACTCTGGATGCCAACCTGGAGCCTACTGCTGCACTTCACTGCCACAATGGCTTAAGCCAAGGTTCTGTGTGACAGTCTCTTTTCCTATACCTCACACAATAGAACCAAAACCTAGAGAAATCTCTGATGCTCACTTTGAAGCACAAGTTCTGCTGCCAGGCTTCTATCATCACATCCCAGTAACAAGCACCAGTGCAAAAGGACTAGTTGACTCTCCAAGCAAAACCAGTGCAGCAACCAACCCTCTCAACTAATGAAAGGGGTAAGTGGGGACCCAAAAGCCAAGCCATGTTTTATTAACATCACCCATGGTCTCAGAAAGCCAGAAGCATAAGCGTTGAGTTGCAGTCTGCAATACCACACCAATACTTCCGCAGGTAGATTTTTTATTTTTCAAGATGGAAAAGTTCCGAGCTGTCACAAGTCCTGTTCTCTGGAAAGGCAGAGGGAAAGCAATCCAATTATCTCCCCAGACAGAAGGATAAGCTTTGGATGAGCAATCAGCATTTTGGGAAGGCTGAGGTGTTCAGACACCAGCCAAACTTGGGTCCTGCTTCATTTACATGCTTGAGCGCACCCCACACAGCTCCAACACTGCACTTCACCAAAGGTATTAGCAACAGGGAGGGCTGCAGGACTCAGGCTCTGCTTCTGACTCTCATTTGCAAACAGAAGACTCAATAATCATCAGGTGTAGCTTGAATAAGGAAACTCAAACCTGACTCTGCCAAAAAACAACCCTCTCAGGCTGAGCGTTGTCTTGAAATGAAGACATCGAGGAAAGGGGTAATTTCAGGTACATATAAAACACATTTCTTATAGTTTTCTACTTTTCTGTTATCATATGCCTGTATTTTCTGTGGGTTAATGCATGGGAAATGGGAGAACTCTCAGATGGTGGGTTTTAGTGGGTGCCCTCCAGCAAAAGGTATAGCAGGGTGAGACAGTCTGGAGAAACCACTTCCTCCCAGAGATGTCATCAGGTCCGCAAACCTCTTATATTTATCATGAAAGTATCATCCCTGTTGCACACACCAAACACAGCCTCGGATGGACACAGCAGGCAGGGAAGGGGTCCTTTATCCCAGGGCACACTTCAGCACTTAAAGCCACCACACCTCCACTCCAAGAACGGGGAGGGGGGACCTGCAGCTGTGGGCTTTTTATAGGTTCTTACACATTACAATTCTGCAACTGTGTCTGGCCTGGGGTAGTCAGGCCCCTTTGAAAGGGGAAGGGGATATGTGGCCAGCTAACGGCCACCCACCCGCAGCCAGGGAGTTGGGAGCAGCAGGCAGCACTGAGCTCTAAAATGAGCGTTTTAAAGGCCTCCTGAAGAATTTTGAAGGCTCTGTTGTTGTTATTATTTAGACAAAGTCATTCTGTCCCTTCAGAAGGTCAATGGTGTAATAAACCTCTTCATTGCTTTGAAACATCCCCTTCACTCCAATAAAAAGGCTGGATTTTACTTAATATTTGTGACTGAACTGCATCCCAGGTTCAAGTTGGAAGAAGATAAAAAAACAGAAAAACAAACAAGAAAAACAAAAAAAACCCAACCAACTAAACAAACAAAAACAACCCAACCACCTAATTCACCCGTTTTCTCTCAGTATTGGTGTGTCTGAGGCTGGTCACTGCCACTGGTACTCATAACACAGAGTAGAGGGAGAATACTGTTCCCCTCCTCAATTTCAAGCTCTTACCCCAAACCTTTTTCTTCACAGATGAAAGCTCCTGTTGAGTCTCAAGATCCCTTAGGCTTGAAACACTTCAAGTCTAGAACTATTTTTGGCCAGCCAGAATGTTTAATTAGAAAGCAGCAGAAAGCTGTGGAAATAGCCTGCAGGAGCCCACAACACTGTGACACTGACCGGGATGCACCTTCTCCCACCCAAGGGATTGTGTCTTCCATTGCAATCAATGGGCCACATCATCAAAAACAACAGTTCTGCAACTGTATTTCATGTCTTGCAATTTAATGACCGTACACAGTTATTTATTAACTCAGTTTTGGACTGGAATCTTGAAGCAAAAAGGGGCAGTGCAAAATCCAGTCCTTGGAGGAACATCTAACCCCTTGAGTTACAACCCAGAAACTTGTGGAGAACAGATGGAGGGCTGCTCTGCCTCCAGCAAGGCTCAATGCCTCAGTATTAAACATGGGCCCAATGCTCACAAAATGCACTTGTGGTAATAATTTCCTAAGCTTTAAGCTTCAAAAAAGAACAGTTTTGTTGGAGTTTTTTGCTATTCCTGTGATTTCTGAATCCCTGGTTAATTTTGTAAGTTTGCAAGAAAAATGTGGAAATGCTTACAAGTGAAAATACTGAAAACAACTGCAAAGAAGCTATTAGGGGAATAAATGTTTCCACCTACTCAATTTATCTAAATATTCTTTATGTAAGCGAAATGTATTATGAAATTTTGAGTGAGTGCAGTAAGGTGAGGAGGTTTAATGCTTGTGCTTTCTTTGGTGGCTTTTGTTTATCAAAACTTGAAAGGTTATAGCAGTCAAGAGGTACATTTTTGTTTCATTAGCTTGAAAATGGCAATTTGATGTACCAATACAGTATTTCGGTTATTAAGGCTATTGACGTACTAGCATAAGAACAACAAAAAAAATCTAGAAACAATGTGAGATTCCTGTCTCTTCATGCCTTGTACACCTAATGTTTGCAGGCTTTTCTTAACAGCCTTGAAGCAATTAAAAAAATATAACTTGAATCTGAATGTAGTGTTCACATGGTGCCTCTTTATGGATTGTTTACATTTGGTATTTACGTACCTCAGAGTTGTGATTAATTGCTAAGATGTTATGCTGGCACATCCAAAGTGTTAGTAGGCCAACAGCATCCTGGCCTGGATCAGAAATAGGGTAGCCAGCAGAAGTAGGAAGGTGATCATGCCCCCGTACTCAGCACTGGTAAGACCACACCTGGAGTACTCTATACAGTTTGGGGCACCACAGTATAAGACAGACACAGAGGTACTGGAGAGGGTACAGGGAAGAGCAAAAGACTGGTTAAGGGACTGGAGAACATGTCCTGTGAGGAGAGGCTGAGGGAATTGGGATTTTTAGTCTGAAGAAGAGGAGGCTAGAGATGACCTTATCGCTCTACACCTACCTGAAAGGAGGTTGTAGAGATGCAGGTGCCAGCCTCTTCTCCCTCCTATGACAGGACAAGAGGAAATGGCCACAAGTTGCACCAGTGGAAATTCAGACTACGTATAAAGAAAAATTTCCTTAGTGAAAGAGTAGTTAAACACTGGAATGGATTCCCCAGGAAGGTGGTGGAGTCACCATTCCTGGAGGTATTTAAAAAGCAAGTAGATGTGGCACTTCAGAGCATGGTCTAGTGACCATGGAAATGTTAGGTAGAAGGTTGGACTGGATGATCCTGGAGGTCTTTTCCAACCTTAATGATTCTCTGACTCTGTGTCCCAGGAGCAGCATCCGCCCCACTTTGACACACCCCTCAGAAAAAAGGGAAGGAAAAAAAGATGGAAAGCTGAAAGCTTTCCAGCATTAGGCAAGCACGGTATTCTTTGTCCCTCAATAAGACAGATGCATTTTCTAACTCTTTGTGCATAGACTGCAATCTGCAGCCCAGGAATGCAGCAGAAATGCTCAAAGCAAAACAAAGAGTTGTCACCTTCCCAGCAAATAACCTGAAATAATGCCAGCAACATATAAACTAGAGAACTGATTTATCATTTTCTTGCTTACAAGCTTCACTGGCATTCAGGAAGTTGAAAGTTCAAGGGGAAGCTGAATTTGATTGGTACTCTCCATACTGGGTTGTTTTTTTTTATACTGATCTATCAGAGTGTGTGTATATATATAGCAGATACATCAGGCTCCTTACTACTGCTAGCAGAACAGGAATGTCGGATTTGACATTCAACCAATACTCACATTTCTTTGTGTACAATGGGGGAAAAACCCAACCCTTTGGATTGCCTTTTTTCTCTGGGATACCAAATACCACCGTAAAACCTTCTACTGTGGTTAGAGCACCTTATTGCTTTTAACTTCAGTACAGCAACCACAGCTCAGGACCATACTCAAGCCCTCATCTAATCAGAGCATGGATGCCCAAATCTCACATTTTCTCCATCTGTAGTTTCGTTAGTCAAATGGTAGAACAGCACCAAGTGTAAGGTTCAAAGCAAAAACATCCCTCACGTCCCAAATCTAACAGCCTTCACACACCTGCTCAAAAAAAAATTACTAAATCCCTCCCCTTCTGCCCCTAAAACATCCATCAAAGTAGCAGCAATGGAAAGTATTGGATCTTGAGGAGCAAGAAAGGCAGCATGGGGAGCTGACTCCTTCAAAACCCCTAGTCCTCACCCTGCCATGAGCTTTCAGGAGTGAAACCATGACAGAGAGGTTTGCTGCAGGAAGAGGTAGCAGAGCTGTGCAAAAATCCTTTGAAGTCTCTTGGATTTGGAGTCTGTCAGACAGGAGAGCTGCTGCTGCAAAAAACAACCTGAAGTCTAATAAGTTCATTTGGAAATTTGGCTTTAATAGGTTAAATAGATGCCAGCATTGCCTAAAAATGCAAATGGAACATGCTTCCAGATTTCACAGAGAGCTGCTTCAGCTCTATTGAAAGAGTTGGATGTCAACTCAACTTTCTTTATTAGCTACCGCTACGCGTCTGCTCCCCAAACGTGGCTGAAGCACAGCTGATACTGCAGAAACAATGGAGAACAAAACACCAGGATTTAGAAATCAAAAAATGTGCTTGGCCCGCAATGAAGGCATCGCTGTGTTAAATATTGTACCCTAGCTGGATTTTACAATCCAATGGGGTCACACAGTCTGGAATACTACAAAAACATATTTAATCTCCTGGGAGCTGATGAACATGGAATATAAAGTGCCTCTGTAGATTTTCAATTCAAAAATAACCAGAGTTGGAACCTTTTAAATCGATCTGGATGCAGCATCCACCTCTTAAATCTTTCTAAGCCAGAAGCTGATCTGTAGCTCTCACAAAATAGAAAGGATTTTGTCTTGCATAAAACTATCTTGGGACAAATCCCATCCCTGGTTGTGGTGAGGCAGCCTCACTGGCACGTCAGGTTACCTAGTGCTGCAGTGTGTCAAGAGCGCATGAGTACAACCCCAGATCTCACAAATCTTAAAGATCTTCAATAGCCCCCAGCCGTATTAATAGGAAGCTCTAAAGCCTCACAGAAATTTTGGCAACACTCTTGAAAGGAGCTTATATTGGAGAATAAAACACAACCCAAAGCGTTTCTCATCATGTGTTGTATCATAGCAAGCACTAAAGAGGAAGCTCCACTTCTGAAAGGTCCAATCCTTTCAGTAAAGCAGGTAACTGACACCACCTACGTTTCTAACAGGAGGCTACGATTCAACGAAAACTAAACTTTGAGTAAGCAATGCTTGCTATGAGAGCTACACAGATGTTGCTATCACAAACTGCAGACTTTCTACAATGTGTAGTATGGATTGGTCCAGCCTGAACAGGCCTCACCAGAAGGACAGATCCCAACCATGAGCAATAGGATCCCTTGATGCCTCCAGCTCTCAGACTCATTCTCCAGTCCAGATCCGACAAAGCATTCCACCCATTTTCTACAGTGACCCTCAAATGCTTTGTCTGAAGAGATAAAAAAAATTAAGAAGCATAAATATACCATACAGGCTATGCTCCTGATAAATAAAACCATATGGTAAATGCAACCGCAATGAGCATCACAACAAATAAACAACGTACTAATTAATCTAGTCTTACAGAAACACTGAGCAATCATAACCAGTCCTCCCACCTCCAGAAGCAGTAGTAGGAAAGCAGCAAGAAAATCTCACCCAGAGAAAGAGGACTTGGACAGAAAATTAAACTATGACAGCAGCCAACAGGAGAACAGGAGTCTCCAGAAGTCTTCACTAGTCAGGAGAAAGCTTCAGGTGATGAAACAGACAAAATGATAACCAAAAAAGAGCTCTGGAAGACCAGGGCTGCCTGCTGTCAAGGCTGCCAAAGGGAAAACTCTTTTCAGATCTGCAGGCATCAGGAATGAACCAGCAATAGACCATCTCTCAGACAAGCCTGCACTGAATGTTGAAGGCATCACACACATTCACACCCAAATTGGATCAAAACAAATGGCTGCAGGCAGCCAGGAACATTAGAGACTACAAAGTCCCCACTGAAATTCAATTGATGGTTCTAAGAAAAGAACTTTTATTTAAGAGAAAGTGTCTTTTATTAATTCAGTACACAGAAAGTATCTGGCTAAAACCACAAAAATAACAAGACAGACAACTTACCTACCCCAAACTCTACCCAAAAGCAACACCTTGTGTTTAAACAAATGCAGTATTTTAAATATGAACTTCATTTAGCTGGTTTAAAACAAAATTTGAAGTTAATCACTATGGGCAACTAACCTCTGCCATGTAAAAAAAATAAGAAATTGACTTATTATACCTCCAGAAAGGCAGTTAATTGCTGAAGATATGTAGACTGGTGTTCAGGAACAGCTTGAATTTTTTCAATCTGCAGTGAAAACCATCTGTTCTGCATGGTAGATTTCATGACTTTTCAGGTCCATTTCTAAATTGAAATGGATGTTTTAATGATGAAAAATGGAGAGAAGCGATGAATACTTCATTAAAGCACATTATTTCCCTGTCAAATTTCTATTCTCTTGACTGTAAGCAAAAATAATGTCTGAGAAGAGTTAACATCTTAGGTTATCAGGACTGCAGATGCCTCTTGGTATTTGGTTGAACAAATAATCTATTTCATAACTTACAAACAAAAATGACTGAATAAATTGGAATTTCTTTTTCTTCTAATGAAAACCACAGTTTTCAAGCTCTAAGTTACCCACACGTAATCCAAAAGAAACTAATGAGATGATATTTCTACCTGTTTACTTTCAATGCAACATTCTTAGGACCAGCAAGGCACATTAAAAACATCACCACATACATGGTATAGACTCAACCAGTGTTTCCTTTTGCAAACTGTATTAATTATTTTAATAAGATGAGAGGATATAATTTCCTACCAACGCAAGCACATGATGAGGAACAAGAAAACTGAGGAAAACATTCATAACTATCACACAAATAAACATGCAATGTTTTTCTATAACATTTCTCAATATATTTGCCAATTACCACATATTTTTAGACTGAAGCAAGTGTTTGCTCGAGCATAGGGAAATGATAACAAATATCCAAACAGGGCTTTCTTTTGCTCTTAGGCAATTTATTAAACCAATAAGGCATTTCTGTGTGGCATGAAATTAAAAAAAAAAAAAACACCAACAAAAAAGCTAGATGAGAGTGATTGTGTAAGAATACAGAAGCCTTCAAAGCCATCAAGCACTAGAAAAAAGCATGCATGTCCCAAGGTGCTTTGTTGTCAGACTGGGCTGGGTTAACCACACTCTGCTTCTGCCAGGACATTGCCAAGACTTTCCAAATTAACATTGGACTTTCAATGTGTCACCTTCTGAAAAAGCCCAGGAGGAGACTTCTTAAAACCACCTAGTACTCAAAGGATGGCTATGGTGCCTTTGATAATCAATTCCCTTTTCAGACACCTAAAAGATCAATAGACATTTATGAAAAACTGAGCTTGTGCTATGTAGCTTTTACTAAGTGTCTTAGTACAATGTTTTTTATTAGAGATTCCCAACTGAAATAAAAGACAAATCCAAAATGTAAGCACGCTATTTCCAAGCTAACCTCTGAACATAACATGATGAAACACTTCTTCACTTGGAGGCTTACAGGTAACAGTTGAAGACTATACAACCTCCTACCTTAATGATTTTGAGCCTATCCTCAGATAGGCTCCTACAGAAATACTGTTATACTTGCTTCAATCTTCCTCTTGCTGTCAAAAAACATGTCATGGGGATATTCAGGAAAATCAAAGCCAATTAACATAAGACAACCAAACATGGGACACAAATTAAAACTCTTCTGTTGAGCCCTCCTTTTCCCAGTTTTAGGAGAACAGCCATTTAAGCTCCATAGCAGCTCATAAATCTACCCTTGGTCTTCTCCTTAAAATTCATGCCAGAAAGGCCATGACAGCTACATCATCACCATCAGTATGAATGCATGGTTGCACTTTCTTTATCACACATCACGAAGAGAAGCTGGCTGTACAAAGACAGGAAAACATAACATAGTGCCCAGCTCCCCCACAGCCCAAAATTCAGTGTTCTGATTAATTCTGATTATATAATAAGAGAATGATAGAATCACAGAATGGTTTGGGTTGGAAAGGACCTTTCAAGGTCATCCAGACCAACCCCTCTGCAGTGAGCAGGGATATCTTTAGCTAGGTCAGAGCTACACAAAGGTGTAACAGTGTTTTGGTTATTTAACCAAGCGAAGGGAAATATAACAATATATGACAGTACTCCATGGAAAATCATGTACTTTCATTATGTTGCAGTACTAAATATGACACTAGATTTAATCTAGCAAATTTCTGCTTGTCGATGAGAATAGAGTGATTAGGCAGAAGAAATCTTCCTGGATTTCTTCATTGTCATCTAAACAGGGTATCAGGAAGAAAATTACAACAGTAGAGACTTTGCACAATCAATACATAATGAAAGAGCTTTAAAGTAATAATGTTTTGCTTGCTCAGTGCCTGTTTCTTTTCTTCATAATTGATTTTTCACTGAGGTTTTAAAACTGCATTAGTGGCTTCGAAACCGTGGCTATGAAACCAGTTAGTTGATAGCTCTTGTACCTTCTCCCAGCAAGTTAATCCCAGGTGGAAGACTTTCCACTGATGGTGCTGCTTAGGTGCTGAACTGGGATTTTAATTCCTTTTTATATTTTTTCTGTTTTACAATGCAAAACATAGGAACTTTACACACAAGCAATTCTCACGCTCCATACCATTATTTCAAGTTTAAGAAAGCCTGACAATGTCATCTGTCCCTCTGCTGAACAGAAAGAAATCCCATACAGCACATTTGTTTTAAAACCACCATTTTGCACACCCATAGAGGGGAAGCTATGAGCAGATTATATCAAAAACATTGAAAATCCTTTTATCACAATCAAAAATAGTATGGCAAGTCGATAGGTCATTGCCAAATGCAGCGAACAATACGCAATCTGATTTCCGCGATTTGAGCTGACTGGCGCCTTTGAAACCAGTTTTGGCACCAGCATAAAACACATTTCTGTTGGTTCAGGGAACTAAAAGCAACAATGTAAAATTAGCTTTTGAACCAGATATAAAAGTACCTTGGGTAAAACATCTGTCTGTCATTAATTTTCCACCACAGCAGCAAACCAAAGGGTAGTCCTCCAGGTGACCCCAGGATGTGTATATTACTCACAGTATAGCAGTCACTTCAGAGAGGAACTGATCTGTTTAATTTGGATCTAGGCCTTAAAATTTTCTAACATAGTTTAAAAGTATGATTTGGAGCCAAACAGGATAGAAGGATTTTCAGTTTGGGTCTATTTTCCTTTTTGTAAGTAAATTCCATATATAGTCCTCCTTCTAAACCAAGAATTCTTGCGTATGTAATATAAGAAGTCAGGCAAGATTTAGAAATGCATGGCCTACCAAGAACTACAAAGAAAATAATTCAACAAGATAAATGCGAAGGCACAAGTATAATAAATTCTACACTTTCTTTAAAAAAAATATAAAAAAAAGAAGAGTGAAATCAATAATAAAATACTGTCTACAAAACAGCTTGCAAAAAGATGTTGGTTTTGTTTTTTTAAGCCAAGGTATTTGGCAGCAGGATCTCATTGTCCAGGCAGGAAGGAGACTCCACAAACTCTCTGGGTAGACTGGACCAGGCTGTGGCACCCTCACAGGAAAGAAGTTTCTCCTTTTGGAGAAACTTAAGCTGTTTAGGTGGAACTTCCTGGGTTCCAGTTTGTGCCCACTGCCCCTTGTCCTGTCTCTGTGCACCACTGAAAAGAGTCTGGCCCCATCCTCTTGACCCTCTCCCTGTAGATATTGATCAGACCCGTAGTCTCTGCTGGACTCTCTTCAGTAGTGCCTTGTCTCTCTTGAACTGGAGAGACCAGAACTGGACAGAGTACTCCAGAGGTGGCCCCAATGGTGCAGATCAGACCTGCTGGCCACACTCTTCTAAATGCATCCCAGGAGACCACCGGCCTTCCTGGCCATGAGGGCCCATTGCTGACTCATGGGGAACCTGCTGTCCACGAGCACACCTAGATCCTTCTCCACAGATCTGCTTTCCAGCAGGTCAACCCCGCACCTGTACTGGTGCAGGGGGTCATTCCTGTCCAGGTGCAGGACTCTACACTTGCGCTTGTTGATCTTTATTTTCACTCTGGAATATGCAGACATATCTATTATCAGTGAAAAGGCCATGGTGATTTTTCTCTCTACTAGAAACAAGCAATAAAAGAATATAACAAATGGAAAAAGATGATGAGGGAGACAATGCCCCCCCTCAGTCAGCCCCCACTGTCAAAAGTCTTAAATCATAAAAAAAACCAAGAATGAACCATTGCATCCCGATTACAACATCAAAGGCACACTTTCCAGATATACATGGAGAAGAGCAATATCAGAAGTGCCAGAAATTTATTACAATCCCTGGGGTTTGTCACCCAGCTCTACAGCTATTCCTTTTCTGCATAAGCAAAGAACCTGAGAAATTCCACTCCCACTCATCATGTGTCTCTGACAATGACACCTTCCTGGGAAAGAGGGGTGTGATTTGCTTTGTGTGGTCTCTCATTTTCTGTGTTTCTGTTGGCTGGCAGCAATGCTATGTAACTTTGTTCTGCTTTTTTTCTTTCTCTATAATTTCATTTCTATTCCTTTCTAGGCTGGAGCTCCTGGTGACTGATTTGTCTCAGGATGAGGCTTTTTGGCTACAAAACAAGGCGAAGAAAGGGGATATTTTTCTATCCGTAACTATGTTCTAACTGCAGATCTCTGACAAGTTTTTTCCCTAACAATTTAAAATAAATTAAAAAATTCAAGCAGCATTCTGCAAAGCAATTTATTAAAGTCATTATTGTTATACCCTAGTCCCCCAGGTTTGCACAAAAGCAGACATTTTTCTGTGAAATTAGCGCTTACAGGAAGATCAACAAGAAACATTCATAAATGTCTTTTGCCAAGACTGACACAAAATTAAAATCAAAATTCATAACCTTTGGCTAAATTGGGACACGCTATACACAGATCTCTGCTTGTTTCTCTTGGGGCACAGGATGTATCTTTATGCAGGTTTTCAAGACCCTGAATCTCTGCAGGCTTCCACAGCAAGACAATTTTAGCGTAAAACACAGCAGCTTTCCAAAAATATCAAATTGAGATTACATAAAATGAGTGGAAAGACTTAAAAAGGTTTTGATCAAACAATTTGTGGCATTTCTGACTGTGAATGCAAATGAAATAGTATCAGTGACCTTAAAAATGAACTGAAGCAAGAGGTCCTTGGAGACATGGAGTCAGAATAGAAAGTTTTTCCTCTGAGGGTGAGATAATGCTTGGACTAAAGCTTTTTAATACATTGTGCTCGGTAAATCCATTTCAGGGACAAAACTCCTGTTGAATATTTGATTTCTGGCACAAAAACTACTATGGCTGAATTAGTAAATCATTCTGTGGTAAGTTATGTTTCCAAGGCTTCAGAATGCTTGTTTTCTGGAGATTTGTACTCGCTTACCAATCATTTTCCTAAACGTTAAGTAAAAAAATAAAGGAGGTTGTTCTGAATGGTCCTTTATTTTTCTTTCTTGTATAATAGGCATGTTTTGTTTCCATTTTTTCCCATAGGAAACAGCTGATATTAGCAGTACCCAAACTTCGGAAGAAATGTCAACAGATGAGACATGGAAAAATCTTCCACTCTGCAAAATGTTTTTTTTTTTCCTGTATCACATGAATACATTCCCAAGAAACCTTGAAATACAATATGTCCACGTTGACTTTTTGTACTGCTACCCAGTATCAACAGCATTCCCCGATCAGTGTGGCACCTTAGCAGTGATGGGTACCAAGCTGTAGCCCAATCCTCACCTGAATCACTGCACCCGGCTTGTAAAGGAGACCAGCCCTGCAGCATTTGGGGAGGAAAAAATCAGACCTTTGTCTGCCAGGTGTTTCCCAAGACAGCAGTCCAGGGCTTTTTCCCACCTCCCTCCACATCAGCCTCTCCTTGAAAATCATTCCCCTCTTCAAAACTCTCCTCCTTCTCATACAAGGTGATGCTTGACAAAGGCTTGCTTTCACCAAGGATGAATATCATCTTCTCTTGGGAACAGCTTTGCAAAGGATACTGCTGACTCTATAAAAATAGTGGGTTTGGAAGCCAGACGTTTCCCTGTCCCTCTCAGACCAAGATAGCCTGGAACTTGATTACAAACACGTCACTCTACGCAGAAGGAACACCAACCATGTCCCCAGTCTGAACTGACATTAACAGAGAAATGGAGATGGTTGGTTGGTTAGTGTATGTCTTGGGAAAAACCTCTTAGAGTGTCTCCCAGGATAATTTAGTAAAAACATTTTCTCTGCAAGACCATTTCTGTTCCTAAGAACTACCCAAATAAGACAGCTCTTTCATAGTCTCCTTCACTCAAAGGAGAAATATAAAATAACACATAATAGGTTTTAAAGCTCTTGAGAATGAACAGCCAAAAAGAAGCCACAAACACGGATTTTTAGATGGACCACACACAAAAAAAACATGAAGTCTCACTGGAAGGCTTTTGAGAGTCTCCCTCTCCCTAGGACACCGATATCACACACACTACAACAATGACCACAGACACAGTATCATCAGCATGTTTGTGGGCCTTGACTGGTACCTGGTCCAATTCTCCTCAGAAGCTGGGAAATCACAGCAGCAACAGCTTTGAGCAGTCACATCCTGCAAAACTCTTAGGACAGAGTCCACAGTCCCTCCAGCCATCTCATGTTTTCATTATACCTGAAGCAAGAGCCCAGAGAGCAGGGGCTGGAAGTGAATCGCAACACCTTCCCTCACTTCTGCTTGGCTAAGCCTCATTTTGCTTTCAAATATTTACTGCAGTCATGGTAACCAGATTAGCACCAGCGATGGAGGAATAAAGGAAAAGACATTTTTCTTCTTCTCTTGTCCAAAACAGGTAGGTCATGGGCACTGGACATATTAGAAGTCATAGCTTCTTCTCAGCCTATGCCAGGAGTTTCGCAAGACAGTCATCTCATAGCTAGTGTAGCAGAAGGAAAAAAAAGCCATCCATCATTGTTTAGTGTCTATCTAAAGCCTAATTCAGTCTAAACTCACCAGTTACTTTGAATCACTTCAGTTCTGTCAAGTGACACATAAAAAAGGGAAACTCAGAACAGGAAATAAATACCATGGGTCTAAAATTAAAATGAGGAAAACATCCACATTACTGTGAATGTTCTTCTGTGAGCCAAGCTCAGCAGGCGCTTTATCAATACCTCAAACCACTCTTTATTTCCTCTCCTATACCCTACAGAACAGCAGCATTTCACACCCAAGACAGCTCAAAGATTCGCATTGGTCATCTCTACCCTCTTCTCCAGCACTAACAAACATTGATATGGAAGAGCAAACCCTGTGTCATACTCGTGACACCCAGCACACGTCCCACACTCAGCGTATTTCAGGCACTGATATTAGCCTCGTACTACACAACTGCCTCATACGCAATTACTTCTTTCTCTCTCTTAAAACAGGAGACAAGAGTTGCCCCACTGTGTTATCTGAGAATATGACAAGTTATGGAAGAGTTAGGGAGGAGGAGGTCAACAGGCAGCTGAAGATGAGCCAGCATGTGCCCAGGTGGTCAAGAAGGTCACAGACAAGGTTTAGTGGTGACCTGGCAGTGCTGAGTTAACAGTTGGACTCTATCATCTTAAAGGTCTCTTCTAACCAAAACAATCCTATCCTTCTATTCTATGATTCTAAACCCTGTTGTTTTTACCTTCCAAAGACTACTTTCTGGACAAAGTTTTCCTTTCATGCCTCTGGCTGCTACATACACCTCTCCTTGGAAAGGGTTCCTATGCTTTTGAGGCTTCAGTTGCTGCCCTATTTATGTATCAATTCCAATGCCAATTAATAGTACTCAATCAAAATTACTAGTCAGGGTTTGTCAGCTGGCACAGCAAAAGCACGTAGGAGTATAACTAGATGACAGCTACACAGTTGCTTTCCAGCACAGAAGCAGCAAAAATAATACACATGAAGCAGGTAACAGAGTCAGGAAGGCTCTCAATGTCATCTACAAAAGTCTGCCAGTTGAGGCAAACAATTATTTCATTTTCTTCCAGAGAGGGAAGTTCTTCCAGACTGACTTTTCATTCGAAGTGGCTCTAAGATGGTCAGCAGAAAAAAAAAAATAAAAAATTCAGAATAATCATAGAACGGTTTGGTTGAGTCGGAAAGGAACTTTAAAGCTCATCCAGTACCAACCTTCCTGCCATGCACAGGGACACCTTCCACTAGACCAGGTTGCTCAAAGCCCCATCCAACCTAGTCTCAAATACTTCCAGTGATGGAACATCCACAACTTCCCTATGCAACCTATTCCACTGTCTTACCATCTCCAGAGGGAAAAACTTCTTCCTAATTTCTAATCTAAATCTACCCTCTTCCATTTGAGGTCACTACCTCTGGTCCTATCCCTACAAGCCCTGGTAAAAAGTCCCTTCCCAGCTTTCTTGTAGGCTCCCTTCAGATACTGGAAGGCTGCAATAAGGTCTCACCAGAGCCTTCTCTTCTCCAGGCTGAACAACCCCAACTCTGTAAGCCCAGTCTCACAGCAGAGGGGTTCCAGTCCTCAGATCATTGCCATGGCCTCCTCTGGATGTGCTCCAACAGTTCCATGTCCTCTTTATGCTGGGGGCTCCACAGCTGGACACAGTACTCCAGGCTGGGTCTCACAAGAGTGTGTAGAGGGACAGAATCACCTCCCTCAACCTGCTGCCCACACTACTTTGGATGCAGCCCAGGGTACAGTTGGTGCTTTCTCGACTGTACTCACACAATGTTGGCTCACATTGAGCTTTTAAGCAACAAGCAGCATAAATATCCAAGCTGAGATGGGCTTCAGTATGACGGATGGCCCACAATGAACAGCACAAGCAGGGGTAAAGATAACCAAAATCTAAATAAAGTTCCCTTGTCCAGGCACCATGGACTGGAAACAATATTAACTCCATCAGAAATGCTTGGATGCAGATGATGCCCGAGTCAGAAAACCGCCGAAGAAGTTTCCTTCCCAAATCAACAGTTTACACCTCTACTTACATTCTAAAATTGGATTCTTTACCATAAAAGGACTTTGTGACCCCACTGTTCAGCACACTGGAAGATGAAGCTCCAACAGCTTCCTCCCACCAGACATTCCCAATTGCTAGTGACAAGGGATTTTGGACAACTTTTGCTGAAGTTACAGTCATCTAAAATTTACACATGAGCTCAGGAAATGTCAGTAATTACCAGAATGACCTCGAGGCTTAGAGCAGAATCAAGACTAGAGGGAAGCTTATTTTTCTGCAGTAATTTAGTAGCAGATGGTGACTTGTTTAGACCTTCTGAAGAAAAGTAGCCTTCAAAAAGTCACTTCACCAGTTTCATTAACATGATATTGAGAGCAATATGAAGAGTCTAAAGCAGGGACAATTCCCAGAGCTACACACAGCCTTTAACAAATCAAAACTCTTGTGCCAAAATTTGTTTGGAGCCTTCTTTGGAATGTGAATCTCAAACTTCTGATGCTCCGTCCTCCGTACTTTCCCATTTCGTTATGCAGTGAACTAGATCAGCTCAGCTTCTCAATTAAGGTCTTTGCTAATAAAATGCCAAATGTTTTACAGCTCTCAGCAGAGGCTGAGACCCCCAACTCAGTACTTCACCTGCAGTTTGTTTGCCTATCAGCAAAACAAATATCCAGAAGCATTTCTCTTCATAACGTGTCTTCATAATCCAACTGAAACAGCTTTAACACATTGGTATGCTCAGAGAGAGAAACCAGACTGAAGCGGTTCAGAGATTTCACAAGTTTAAAACAGGAGTAAGGAAAGAAGTAAAATGGAATGACACTTCAGCAGCAAACAAATAAAGCAACTGAATCATAAGCACTCAGCATTGAGTCAAAAGTCAATAGCATCACATTCAGAAGGACACACGAGTCAGTCTGTGGCCACCTAGACAACACAAACCAGAACTGCCTAAAAATACAGAAAAAATATTTTCATATATTTTGAAAAAACAAATTGGGTAAATTTTACTATCAGAAGTATCTGACAGCCTCCCCTTGCCTAAAGGAAGCACTACGTCAACTGTTCTGTCTAAGGATCAGAACAATGTGTTTACTCTCGGGTGACATTTCACAAACTGTGTCTCCATTACCCTCCCACTTACTGCTTGACAAAGACAGCATCATGCCTGGACTGAATAGGAATATTATAAGAACAAAAATGCTCTATTTCAGATAGTAAATTGAGACAGATCAAGAGGAATTCAATTACAGACAGAAAATACACATTTCTAACCTGCACATTCAAGGTAAATTTAAATGACTCCTTCATATGGGCTAAGATACAGCCAAGATTTCTTCACAGCTTTTTCTATACCACAAAAAAAAAGTACACTTATTGTTGACTTCCATCAGCACATATGGTATGCCAGAAAGCACATGAAATAATCATAGGAACAAACAACTACCAGCACATAACTGAATGGCAAAAATCAATTCTACCTCCACTTACTACTGAATGAAAACCATCCAGAAACATTATACATTACACGGGAAAAACTGTCCCTAAAAACTGAAAAGGAAATTGAAGAAATGAATTTGCTTGTGGAACTCAAATAATCTCGTTTACTGTAATGGTTTTGATTTCGACGATACTCACATTCTCATACACTCTTTTACGGGATATACCAACATCACTTCCAGTTCAAAGAGGCTTTGACCTCAGGCTTGGGGTTATGCATCTTCTGGCAGACTAAGCCCAAGAGACCCGCTGCTGAATTCTGCAGCGTGGTGTTTATTTAAAACTGAATTTTTAAAAGGGCACCTAGATCTGCACTGCCTGTGCAAGCATCACCAGGTTATTCATATTCATGGTGCTCCCTCACCAATTCTGCAGGCCCATTGCTTTTTATTTGCCTTGGTTTTATTTATTCTGCAGTGCTATAAATAAAATGCTCAAGTTAAATCTCCCTGATCGTAAATTCAAAGAGGAAATCTACAATTGAAGGAATTAGTTGCTCTAAGTGTTTTCAGCTACTAGAATGTGTGTATAAAATATCCCAGTGAAGCTTAAACTGTTTCAGATCTATAACAAAAAAAAAAAAAATTACTGATTCCTGTCTAAAGCTGCCAAGCCTCATTAATCATGTCCTGATGAATGAAACCCTTTTCATTGCCATGAACATATATTCGCTCTGAAACAGTAGCAATGTTTTAGGTTAATCTTTTTGACAAAGTAGTCAATTCAGTAAAATAATTTTCTCTACAAAGGTTGGATCCTCAACTAGTACAAATTTGAGAGGCTTGGCTGGAGCCAATGAAGTTTTGCTGATTTATATCAGCTGTGGCCCCAGCCAAAAATTTCTCTCTGTTTCAGTGAAAATTCATTAGCCAAAATCCTCTGGGAACCTTGGGACATATTTTCACATGTTAAGCCGATGATCTGCTTGGAGAGGCTTCCAAATTTATTTTAGAAGACAAGCTGAAAAATGCATGGTCATGTTATACTTTATAACGGTGCTGTGTGGGGCTAAACTGACCTTTGGTGCATTTTCAGAACAAGAGTCCCCTGGGGGATACTTAATGTCTTGGAATAAACATATCTAGTTGGAAATGAGACCTAAGCAAGAACAACCTATAAAAAAACCTGGCTGTGTGTTTTACCATACTGTACTTACAGTATCTTTCCTTGAGAAAGAGGGCAGCAGGCATAAACCAGAGAATTTTACTCTTGAAATTTGCTTTGACTGACTTACAATTGAGCATTCTGTGAAATCCAGCATTACAGCACCAGAGCTCATCATATTTAATAGGCGCTGTTGTCTGACCTTACAGAGAACCCTAAACTTGTTTCAACAGGCTCGGAATGTCACTGTTAACACCACTTAGTGCTAAAACAGAGTTGCACCAACAAAAACGTACACATCTTGATCTTGAGTTCAGTTTTTCACGCCGTTTTCAAAATATTTCACAGTAACAATTAAGGTTTGGGTCTTTTTCTTGACCAGTAGTTTATCACTGAAAGCACAACATTTAAAAACAAACAACTGTGAAAAGTTCCCTCGCAATCCCTTAAACAAGTCTGGGACAGCCCAAAGCAGAGGCACTGTGAATAGAACCACTCACACAAGGACTGCAAAGCAGCAGGTTCATGTGCATTTCACAAAATCATAGAATCATTCTGGTTGGAAGAGAGACCTTTCAGAGCATCAAGTCCAACAGTTAACCCAGCACTGCCAGGTCAACACTAAACCATGTCCTACAGCACTACATCACATGCCTTTGAAACCCTTCAGGGATGGGGACTCCACTACTGTTCTGGGCAGCTTGGGCTTGACAACCCTTGTGTGTGAGGCTTTTTCCTCATGTCCAACCTAAACCTCCCCAACACAATTTGAGCCCATTTCCTCTTGTCCTGTCACTTATTGCTTGGGAGAAGAGACAAACACCCACCTGGCTACAACCTCCTTTCAGGGTGTGGTTGAGAGCAAGGTGGTCTCCTCTGAGTCTCCTTTTCTCCAGGATCAACCACCTCAGGTCCTTCAGCCACTCCTCACAAGATTTGTGCTTTAGACCCTTCCCCAGCTTTGTTGCTCTCCTCTGGCCACACTCCAGCCCCCCACTGTCCTTGGGGTGAGGGCCCCAAAACTGAACCCAGGATTCAAGATGCAGTCTCACCAGTGCCAAGTAGAGAGGCACAATCAGATCCCTAGTCCTGCTGGCCACACTACTGCTGATACAAGCCAGGATGCTGGTGGTGGTCTTGGCCACCTGGACAAAACACTGATTTGTGTTTCCCACCAAAAGAGATGGCCATAACAGGGGCTGTATATTTTGTTTTCAGATTTAAAGGTAATTCTTTGCTGTTAAAAGCCTGGTCATCTGATTTTCAGAATGAAATATCTGAAGAACTCTTCCCGAAAGAGATAACTTTAAAAAAATTATATATATTATCAGATTACAGACTTATTTTCAACCCAAGTAGGAAGCCAAGAATAAGGAAAGTCCTACATCACTGATGCTGAGCAGGCAGGGGCAGGATTGGACCATGGCATGCTGCTGGCTGAAGGTCACTCTGCACAGGCTTAGCTTTTCAATATCAGAAAAACCAACAGGGATCAACAGCAACAGTAATAAGTCGAAGGTGACACATAATAGTGAGACAGAGGATTTTAGTGGGTGGAATGAGAGGTCTGTCTCCCTTCTCCACAGCATCAACAAATATTTATCCAAACTGAAACAGATTTAGGGCAGGCTGAGCCAGACCATCCAAACAGGAGGCGAAGACAGGCTTGTTCCCGAACAACCCCAAGTTTGTATTTAATATACCCTCCGGGGATTCAGGCCCAGTTTTTTATTGACCTGACTAAGTCAGGTCAATAAAAATGAAGTCAAGCTCCTAAAGTCAAGTAATAACTCGGTCATTTAAATGAACAGAAAGATGAGGTTAACAATAGGGCTAAAACTAGATGTAGGTGGCCTGTGCTGAGCCCAGACCAGAAAAACCCCATCCCTGACAACATTAACACTTCAAGTGAAGCCAAGGGGACTCGAGGTAAATTATCTGTACCTAGGAAAAGCCAAACGTGACCTCACCAATGCACAAAGCCATGCACTTAAAGAGATGCACCACAGTTAACCAGGAGCCACCACTGCGTACACTGCAATACTATTACAGCATCAAAAACAACACCCTTTGAAGTCTCCCCTCTGAGGACAACTCAAAAACACTGCTGAACAATCAAGTCTGTCCCACCTTATCTTGGAAGCAGTCCGAGATCTTGCTGACAGTCCTCTGCCTCTTGCATAGCTCTAAGTCCCTCAAGGTCTACAGACCTCCAGTTTACTTGAACTCACCAATTTTTTGGTGGCTGCTATTTTGCAGACCTTGACACGACAAAACCTTGCTTTGTGGATGGAGAAAGAGGGTGAGGAAGAGCAAAAACTTCTACTGCTTTTGAACCATTAAACATTTCCTATCCCATCTCAATCGTTTTTTCTAACTCCCCACCCATCTCACCACAGAAAGACAGGTTCTCTGAGCCAAGCAGTAACTGAGGCTAAGACTTACCACTAGAGCAACACACACTTACTGAATGAACTAGCCAGGCTTGTCACTGCAAATCACTGGGCCCAGCAGGAAAGGAAGGGAACAGAAATAACCTGTCCCCTTACCCTTTGTTATTTAGCCTCTGTGCTCACATCTCTCATCTACAGGTGTCACGCTGACCTCCCACAGCTTGGGAACTGCACATCACGGCAACATGGTAAAGTAGATCCTATGACTGCAAAAGATGCTGCCAGGAAAATATCATCTCTCAAAACATCAGCATTATTCTCACAGTGCAATTTAGAGTGAATACAAATACCGTGATGGTTTCTTTATTTATGGTATTAGCAATGACCTCCCTTTTTTTGTAATACAAAGCCATTTTTACTTTCAAGATCATTACAAACAGTCACAGACTCATTCAGTGTCCTTTGTAGTCGCTCTCATGCTAACAGAGGCTGCAAACACATGCAGTTGCAAGAAGCTGCCACTGTCACACAGGAAAACAGAATTATAGAGTCATCTAGGTTGGAAAAAAGCACGAAGAGAATTCCAAGGTAAAACACTACTTGCAAAACTCAATTCTTGTACAATTTAATACTTGGAGGAAAATGAAAAAGAAATAAAATTAAAACCTCCATTTGGTGCAATCCAGCCACAATCATAACCTTAGCTGCCACCATTATTTAGTGTATTTCAAATTCCTGTAACGTTCAAGCCGTAAGTAGATCAAACCCTGTGATTTTTTTTAATAGAAGAGCTGACTCATTTTTCCCAGTATTATTTTACCTGATAGTGATTTATTATTCGGGTTAATAGGAGGATGATACGAAGCCATGCTGCAAAAACTATACCCAGGCTGTGAAGTAGTGTTGCAATGTGCAGGAGGAGTGCGGGAGCCACCTGCTTCTCACCACATCCTCCTCCTCCTTTTTCCCCTATAACTAATAGATTGCAAATCTGCAACCAGAGCAGCCCCTTTCCTGTCTGAGCGCTGCCAAAGCAATCCCATAATAAATATTCCTTGCCTGTTCAAACAGGTTGCGAGGTGCTGGGAAATATCAGTTTGGCAGGTGACTGGACTGCTTACTCCAGGAAGTTACAGGAATTGCAGAGCAGCCATTAACATTAGTCACTGCCTGCCCAAAGTCATCTCCCCATCACTGCCCTCTCCTTTGTAAGGCAGTGTTCATCTCTCCTGCATCACTTTGAGTGTTCTTTGACCCAATAATCTGATCCTGCCCATTGCTTGTTTATCTGAAGAGCACCTCACAATCCTTCCATAATTTTTGAAGAATGTGGCTCTACAAAGTTTTGGGGTTTTATTAACTTTTTCTTTTTATAACCTTCATTTTGAAACTTCCTAACAATACAGGCTTCATTCAGATGTTGCCTTGGCCAAGGTAACACCCTAGCACTCCCAGGTTATTTCTGAATCATAGAATGGTTTGCATAGGAAGGGACCTTTAAAGCTCATCTAGCACAAACCCCTGCAGGGAGCAAGAAAATCTAAATCAAACAGGCTGCTCAGAGCTGTGGCCAACCTCACCTGGAGTGTTTCCAGAGATAGGGCATCTATCACCTCTCTGGGCAACCTGGGCCAGGGGCTCACCACCCTCCGCATAAAAAAAAGTTTCTTCTTTCTCTCTAATCTGAATCTCCCTCTTTAGTTTAAAACCATCACTCATTCTCCCGTCACCTCTCTGCTCTGCTAAAAAGTCTGCCTCCCATCTTTGACAGGCTGCAACAAGGTCTCCCCAGAGCCTTCTCTTCTCCACACTGAACAACCCTAAAACAGGCATGAGTAATAGCCTTGAACTTTAAAAAAAATTGGAAAAGAAAAAACAAAAAGCCCCAGTTTTGCCATGGAGACCAAAAAACACTACTTCAGCTGCTATGCTTGGAGCATGAGAGTGATGGCAAGTTTAGGGTTTCTTGTATGCTCTGATCCCATATCAAGCCTGTTCTGGAGGAGAGATGCTAACAGAAAGGGCTTTGCTATCAACCACCTATTGAGAGAGGGCAAAGCAATGAAAACACAAAGGCAAACGTATAGACAACAAAAATTAGAAGAAAATATAATAGGAATCATAGAATCTCAGAATCGTTCAGGTTGGAAGAGACCTTAAAGGTCATTGAGTCCAACCATTAGCCCACCACCGCCAGGTCACCACCAACCTATGTCCCTCAGCACCACATTTCCACAGCTTTGAAACCCCTCCAGGGACAGGGACTCCACCACTGCCCTGGGCAGCCTGGCAGAGGATTTGACAACCCTTGTGGGGAAGTCATTTTCCCTTATGTCCAACCTAAACTTGCCCTGGTACGACTTGAGGTTATTTCCTCTTGTCATATCATTTGCTGCTTAGGAGAAGAGATTGAATCCACCTGGCTCCAACCTCCTTTCAGGAAGTTGTTGAGAGCAAGAAGGTCTCCCCTGAGCCTCCTTTTCTCCAGGCTGAACAAGCCCAGGTCCCGCAGCTGCTCCTCACAAGACTTGTGCTCTAGACCCTTCCCCAGCTTCATTGTCCTTCTCTGGCCATGCTCCCACCCCTCACTGTCCTTCTTTGAATGAGGGACCCAAAACCAAACCCAGGATTCAAGATGTGGCCTTCCCAGTGCTGTGTACGCTCCTTAATTCTGCAAAGGAAGCCAAAAGTTCATAGAAAACTGAAAAACAAAAAGAAAATCATTACAGAAGCACTGGTGTCTGAAATCTGCTAATGTTTTTACATAAACAAGCTAACCGACACCTAAGATGACCATCCTTATAACCCAAGTGCTGTGTCACCTTTTTTCAGCAGTCAGTGTTTGAATCCTAAGATTGATCATGGTGGTACATGTAATACTGAAGTTATAACCCANCCTTTTCTCCAGGCTGAACAAGCCCAGGTCCCGCAGCTGCTCCTCACAAGACTTGTGCTCTAGACCCTTCCCCAGCTTCATTGTCCTTCTCTGGCCATGCTCCCACCCCTCACTGTCCTTCTTTGAATGAGGGACCCAAAACCAAACCCAGGATTCAAGATGTGGCCTTCCCAGTGCTGTGTACGCTCCTTAATTCTGCAAAGGAAGCCAAAAGTTCATAGAAAACTGAAAAACAAAAAGAAAATCATTACAGAAGCACTGGTGTCTGAAATCTGCTAATGTTTTTACATAAACAAGCTCTTCGACACCTAAGATGACCATCTAACCCAAGTGCTGTGTCACCTTTTTTCAGCAGTCAGTGTTTGAATCCTAAGATTGATCATGGTGGTACATGTAATACTGAAGTTATAACCCAAGTGTGTATATATATATAAAAAAACAGTATATATAACCCATATAACATTGAAGTTTTTAATGGCATTTTCTTCCTCCTCCTAGCTTTGCTTCAGAAAAATATGAGGCTGAAGTCACATTTGACTCTCTCTTGCACTTTGGGTGCCTCTCTAGATCAGGGATGCCAGCGCTTTCCAGATGGCTCATGATTCCTTACTCCTACATTATGTCTACAGGTAGCCGAGTATCAGAATAAACAAAGCCATTCCACTTCTAAATCTTAGTAGTTATTTTAAGCAAGAAGCAAAATCATATCATCGTTTTTTGGTAGACCTGTCACAAGGACCTCAAAAACCAAGCACCTCCCTGCTACACCTGCACACCCTACACATGCCAACACAGTTTCAAGGTCTCTGGCTACTCAGGAGTATCACAAGAAACTAAACTAATCTGCTTTGCTCACAAGTCTGAGAGCATCGTCCTGAGAAGCGAATCAATCCCATCAAAATATAGGCTAGGAAATATTTTTTTTAAAAAGACTCGCTAGTGAGGTGACAGAAGGAGAAGCAACTGCTCACCTCAGGCAGTGGCACGCATACACAAACAAAGGGCATTATATGCTTAATATAAAGGAGGCAAAAAAATTCAGAATGTACCCCTGCAAGGAGGATGCTGAAAAAATTATTTCAGTATTTTTCAATACCACTTTTCTTTCCTGTTGTTCTGATGAGTGAGAACCCAACTACATTTGCTGGAGTCCATTATTTTTTGTTATGAAACATTACAGCTCCTGGATGGTCACTGTTATTGTAGTGGTTGCTGGAGAATATGCAACACCTTGCAGTGGCCTCTTCTGTTTTATTCAATTGAAGAAGAAAACATAATATTAGTCTGTTCCCCAAGAAGTTCATCCTTTTCACACTACAGCTGCAACCATACCCTCTTCCCACTACTGTCTGTTCTCCTTTTTTCAACAAAAGGCATCAAGCACAGACTGATTTCAAAGAGAATTAAGCATCTCCTTTTATGCAGATTACGATGAAAATGAACTCCAGGCAAGAAAACCCCGGTGTAACCAAGATCACTCAGGTAGCTCATCTACTGGTGAGCTGACCGTCCTTGCCTCCTCCACAAACCACAACCCTCCTTCCCAAGGAGGGAGCACACCCCACTCACTAATAAATAGATCTAAGATAATATGCACGCAATTATGTGCCTCAGTAGCCCACCCAAAATCTAACAGAAGCATCGAGCTCATCATCTCCATCTGCCTCTGACAAAACTCTGAAAGACCCCTCACAGATCTGGGGCTTGGGATGCAGTTGTTGCTTTCCTAAAAGGCTGAAAAAAAGCAAGAGGGAAGAGGAATGCAGCAAACACTCGAGGTCTGTGACCCTTCTTCTCTGCTCCTCCGCCAAACAAAAATATAAACTGCAGGAGATCAGCATGTCTCTGCTTTTAACCCTTCAAGAGGCCAAAATGTTGCTCTTTCTGTTCCAGGATGCAAATAAAATCAAATTTAAAAATAATGAAAGAACAAGAGGACAAAGAATTAGCAGTTTCATTGTAAGATCTCGCAATATTAAGCCCAGGAAGAGAAGCACTGCACTTCAGCTTCTCTTGGGCTGCAGGCACACGCAGCTGGCTGCGGTTCAGTAAGTGGGAATCATTTTGTTGTCCCTAAATCAGGCAGTGAGGTAACACCACGATGAGAAAACAGGTTTCCTCAAACTTTTATTACTAACACAGCCCCTCCTCTGTTGTTTCTTGACCCCGGGCTCAAATTCAGAGGGACAGAAGGTAAAAAAACAAGGTCAAGGTGGGCATTTTTACTTTTTTTCTAGTAAAACATTTTGTTTTATTAAACTGAACAAGAAAATCAGTTTATCAGCTGCTTCAGCAGAAACAGAGCAATTAGATTTGGAAAAGTGTAGCCAGCAGTGAACACGCATACAAAGTAACTCTGGTGTGTAAACAAAGCTGGTTTAAACCATTCCACTTTATTCTTTTTCATTAGTTCACAGAGATATATTCAACTATTTGCTTTTTAATCACATTTGAAAACATCAATTTTGTATAAACAGTCCTGATTTCAAGTGCAAACACTGCTTAATTAGAACTAGTGGGGAAATGAATTTAGGTCCTGTGGAAAATGAGCTTGCTTTCATTACAGAAAGAAGACTATCTGCAGTGCAAAGAGCATTGATTTTATTCCTGGGGAAAATAAAAATCCCCAAAGTGAAAAACCAAAATTGCAACTACCATTCCAGGTGGATCAAGGTCCTCACAAATTCTCAAGGATAGGGCAAATGGAGAGGTAAAAAGCACAGAAATCATTGGTTTTAAGTACCATGCTCTACCAGAGCAATAACCTCGTGTCTCTACCCAGGCTGGGAAGTTGCTCAGCAGGATGGGTCCTGGAGTGATGCCAGTGCCCAGCAAAAGCAGCCAGCAGCACACACTATGGATAAATACAACATGTTCCATCTCTATGGACCACAAGCAAACCTCTAAAAAGCCCAAAGTTTATAAAAAGCTAATCCTTTGGGGAAGTAAACAGCATTTACTGATATGAAACTAATTCTAAAGTTAAAGATAAAAGCAACAACTAATAACAATGGAAAAAACAGAACATGAGGATCTAGAAACTTTTGATAAAAATCCTAGTCAGGACACACAAGCTCTTTCTGTTCATCACTGTGCTTTCTTGTGGTCACCAGATCCATCCTACTTAAATTTAAGTCAGGAAAAGGGGAGAAAAGAGAAGCAGCAGCATTAGCTCCAGTGTGTCTCTGCCAGAAGCTGTTGCTATCTGGTATTTGCAATCATGCTCCCCAGTGAAAATCGCAGGGGCT
This sequence comes from Chloroceryle aenea, assembly GCA_013399075.1. Classification (NCBI taxonomy): domain Eukaryota; kingdom Metazoa; phylum Chordata; class Aves; order Coraciiformes; family Cerylidae; genus Chloroceryle; species Chloroceryle aenea. The sequence goes on along the minus strand of VWZY01001081.1, from coordinate 63,373 downwards.
GCTGTGAATTCCGAAGCATTGCCTCGACAGAACAAAAGGGCGAGCGAAGACTCAGGCTCTAAAAAGCTCAACTTAAAAAAATAAGGCTGAAATAAGTACATCAATAACTCCAGTTTTTGCAAAAGACGGACTTGGCTGGAAGGTTATTTAATCAATGCACACATTTACTTAAGGAAGTCAAATGGCAAGCCATTTTGAACCAAGCAATACAATACGAGAAGTAATGGGAGCATTTAGGGAGACATATCAATAAAGCTAACCCGCCAAACAGCCACTCTGGTCATTTGAGACCACATTACCCTCACTTAACCAGCCCCAATTACTGACTGCTGTGCTGAAGTTTCACTGATGCATAGAACCCGCTTTCCTGTCAATCCTCAGTGCTATGCAGCTGGCACAGCTTGGGCAGAAGCGCAATACATACGGATGGCCACGGGCAGCCTCTTTTTTTTTCACCATGGATTTCTTACCCAATGTCTGAGAGTCCCTTTCCCTCTCTTTAAACAAATACGTCTCCTGCAGATTACTAAAATCCCTAGTCCGTGCATTCAGCTACTGAATGAAGCTCTAAGAACCGGAGAAGTCTATAGCACATCCTTGTACTCAGCAAAACCCAAATCTTTACTTTGCTTTCTTTCTCTGTGTTTGACAGCATTATCGTTAAACTAAAAAACCCAAATCTTTATATCATTCAAGCCCTCTAAGTCATTGCAGAGCAACAGAGGCTGCTTGACTCAGACCTTTATGCAGCACAACACCCCAGCTTCAGCACAACAGGCAGATATGCAGACAGAAGAGTGATCTTTGCCCCAGAATTCATAATCTGTTTTATGTATTCCCATCTGTCCTCAGTATTGGTCATTACCTTCTGCCTAGCACTGTCATTTCTGGACTCTTGAGTCATTTGAAGAGCACAAATAAAGGTGCACAAACAGAGCCAACTGTTCTTCTGAAACTTTTCAAAAATGCAGTATTTGTAAGAGGGAAAAACAGCCAGCAAAACTTTCATCTTTTATTCATCTGACTAACTGAAAAAAAAAAGTGAAATTGAAAATTAAAAGTTTGGCCAGGCCCAGGAAAGCAATTCAAATGCAAATACCAGCAGCTTGGTGCAAGGACAATGAAGTCCACACATGGACACCGCATTACAACAACATTCCATTACAGAGGTGTCAGAACAGACAAATAACCGACCAACCTGGTTTAAAACATGATGTCACAAACTTCAATAAATCTGCTTTGCAAAATATTCAGGAACTAAGTATTTAATATAAAGCTTCATCAGACACCTGGCATGAAGGTGAAACCTAGGACTTGGGCCACACGTTCTCTATCTTGGCATTTGTCCAAGTTTGAAAAACGTTTCTGTGCACCTTCTACCCAAACCCCCTCTGACTGTGAACACTCCAGACACTTAGCAGGGCAAGTTATCATTTTTCCTCAAACAAAGTAAGTCTGAATTGGTGAGATTTACATCAGCTTAATGCCTCTGCATTGCAGGAGTTCTCCATCTGGCTGATTTTCCGCTCTCCCCCCTCTTTGGGGTTATCAGTACCATAGCTGACCGTCCTTCGGGAGCAAGGATGTAATTTTGGACTAGCGGCTCCATTTTTCTTCACAATGCCTCATTCATCCTCCTGAAGCTTGATGAGGTCATTGTCTTGAGTGCTCCAAGAAGTGAAGAACATATCAATTTCCAGCCACAACTGCTCCACTTGCATGCTAACATTAGCCGGTGGCTGGCTGGTTCAAGGACTGCACTAGGTTGAGTCCGGAAGAAGGAAGGCAGGCAGGCAGGCTCCTCATATGCCATGTCCTCAAAGTTTAGAAACTCTGAGGTTTCACAAATATAGCATGAAATACAAGATGCCTTAACATGGGATGTGGTGTTCACACTAGTGTGAAGACAATCCACACTTGTCCTTCAGTTCATCAAAACCACTTGGCACAAGTTCCCCTGAATGATTTCAGGTGAGAAAGTAATGCCTGGCTCCATCAAGACATCTCATAACTCAGAGAAGGAGGAGGGAGGTTAAAATAAAAGTCGACATAGTCAAAAAGGTAACAGGGCTCCTTGCATCACTCTTGCACAAGCACTTGAATTTCATTCCTGGCAAAAAAAATGTTTTTCAGCTGACCAAGACTGCTGATGAGCTCAATATACCCTTTCTAATGATTTCAGAATGTACTCAGTTTGTTTTCCCCAAATATACTCCTGCCATCCCTCCTTCTGAATTCCACGAGTTCCTGAACAATGTGGTAAAAAGACCTAAGCCACCACAACACACACATCCTGAAGCACAACCAAGAGAGGATGCAACTTTTACAAGTCCGAGACATTGAACTGTGCTGACATGTAGGCCTTCCTTAGAGGGTCTTTGCTTAGATCAGGGTTGCTCCGCAGCGCTGCAGAGCACACCTGGCAGTAAGTCCACCTTACAGGACACACATCAAAGTGATTTAGGAAATTCAAGCTCCTTCCTTTTCAGGGGATTCTGAGAAGCTCTGTTTGGCAGGCACAACCACTTCATTTCCTTATGTCATATTCAGTAGACAAGTATTTATCAAAAAAATGTTTAAGTCCTTACTAGTTAAGAGCAATACAGAAGAGAGGGGATATATGTTTCATTATGCAAACATTATCTCCACTTCATCTCCCTTCCTTAGGCACCTACAACTGAAAGTGATCTCCAGGATGATGTAGAGCCATTTGCTATCAATACTCCCCAGACCTGCAGACAGCTCATCAGCCTCTCTCCTTGCAGAGAAAAAAACCCTATATACTTCAGTTAACATGCAAGACAGAAGCCCATGTTTTCTGAAAAGCTGGAAATGAGCATCTTCCAGAAAAACAAAACCATAATAAACAGCCTAATAACTCCTGCATACTTTATCTCTAGCACACATACACAGAGCACATATTTTCTGCTAGATTGGATTCAATATACAAATCTATTTTAAAAGATGATCTCAAAAACATAGTTACAGCTTGCCACAAGTTTTGGGGGGTTGTTTTTGTTGGGGTTTGTGATTGGTTTGTTGTTTGGTTGGGTTTTTTTTAAAGGGCACAAACTGAGCAATTCTGTACATCTTCCGAAAGGAAGAAATTGCTGCCAACTCAAATCTGAATCAGCTATTAAACATCTCTACAAATTACCTGCGTCTGAAGAAAACAAACCACCCCAATGCTAGCCAGAAACCTTAGAGAGTATGGGATGAATCACAGTGGTGACGTTGCTGTTGTGGTTGAAAAGACAGAGTCATGGTTAGGTGACGTTATGAGACATAATAGAACAATCATCCACCAACCCATTTTTTTGGTATCTGTTTCTGAGAACTTCTCAGGTGTAAAGCTGTTGTGTAATGCAATTTATTTTTGGCTGAAAAGCAACACTCTCACCTCAACAGCTATTTTATCCAACCATTAAATAGTAAACGCCTCTTAAATCTTGGTTTGTTTTCCTTTAAAGTATCTGTCAAAAAAGTAAACAAAAGTACTTAAAAGGTCAGAGACGGGTTTTCTTTCTTACATATGAAAGATGAAGCCATTTTTAAGTGCACCAATATTTTCAAAGCTAGTCTTTTGTATTGCTTTCAAATAGCTGGAAGAAAAGAAAATTATTTTCTGCACCTGCTTTTTTTCCTCCCTCTAAATTAAATGGTTGTTTCCCAACCCATGGAAAAATATGAAGCAGGTAATGAATGCCAGAAACAAAAGTATTTTCAGACTAAGAAAATGGGAGCCCCATGGGCAAATCTAATTCAACTGATGTGGGGATGGAAGACTGGATCAGAAATCACTGGGGTGTTACATCATCTCACCAGTTCTTGAAATAGCAATTATGATCTATATTAGTATATACAAAAAGTGAAGCAGATGTTATCATCTTAGTTGCTGTGGTAAACTGGGATCTGCACCTCCTCTGGAGTTACTCTCTTTTTGAGACCCAGCAGGTGGCAATATATACTCCACAAGGCAGGAGGGAAATGGAGAGACAGAGGGGAAACGCATTCAACAAGGAAGGTGCCTTGATTTCCTTGAAGGCAAGCTGTCAGGGTTTAGGGTCAGGGTGGCCCCTTAGACCTATAACAGATGCTCTTTGTTATAAGGGAATAAAGGAGAGAGACTTACTGATTAGAAAGGGAAACTAGAACAGCTTGAATGAAAATAATAATATGAATGAAATATGTACAAATATGTACAAAACCAGTATCAAACCCAACCTCCCTGACGGTAACTGCATCACCATCACCACTGATGCTGTGGCACAGGCACTGGGGGAGTCCCAGACCAGGCCCTGCAGCAGATGGGAGCTGTACTCGGGAGCTGGATTCTGGCACTGGATTCAGGAACACTCAGATCAGGATCGAAAGCGAAATGGACAGAGTCCTGCTCGGATGCTCTGAAGATGGAGCTGAAAAAGGACCTGAGCCAAGCCAAGCAATACTGACAAAGTAATCCAAGAGGGGAGAAGCGCCTCAAGACTCTCCAGATCCCTCAGTTTTATACCAAATATGACATATACGAGATGGAAAACCTTGTCGGTCAGTTTAGGGTCACCTGCCCTGTCTGCTCCTCCCTGCAGGTGAAGCCTTTCACTTTTCTGAACCCCCCAATTTAGTACACAAGACCCAGAAGTGGCCTTGCTCTGCACACCAACCCTTGGCAGTAACTCTAACCATGGGGTGTTATCACTGCCAGCAGCAGACACTGCCTGGGAGAACAGGCTGCTGACTTCAGACAGTGCAGTTAGAAGAACTGCGCTGGAAAGTAAAAAATCACTGAACAGAATTTGTTCTGCTCTCACTCAAACCAGAACACAAGCACACATGCTGTCCTTTACACAAGAGGAAAGGAATATGCTGGTCATGAGGGCCTTTTCAGCCAAGTTGCCAAGTTACAGACTCACAGGAGGTGATCCAAGGTGGCCCACACTGTGTAGCAGGCCTGGTGGGAGGGATGAGAGGGTCACTGAGGTGGGAGCACCTTCCCATACGTGAAGAAAATAAGAGAAAAGATTTTATGCTAAGGGTTGGCAGGAGAAATAAGATAGAGAAAGGCTTCGAAGTCCCATGAGGCCTTCCCAGCCACATCATCCTTAGTCCCATTCACCTGCAAATTGAGCACCAAGAGCTACAGCCCTACAGCCACAGCAGATTAGGCTAAGTAATAAGAGGTGAACAAGCCTGAAGCTTATTTCTGTACACGGCTTTCCTGCAACTCCTGCAGAGTACAGGCACGTCAGCGCAGACCTCACTGTTTCAGGGCAGCCGTTCCCTGCAATCCCTGTTCTAGGGAAGAGCTGATTTATGCTGTCAGATGGGTGTACCAAATGCACTCTAAACAAGACTTGGCACATGGTCTGTCATGCATAAAAGGAAGCCAAGATAATGGAGTGCAAGTCCAGAGGAGAATATACAATTTCTTTCTGAGCAGAAGAAATTTGAAAGTACAATAAAGTCTTCATCCGTGCAATCCCACTGCAGGGTACAGTCAGTAACACATACCAAAACAAACCAGATGATTTTTACCTGGATTACTGATTTAAAGATTATGAAATTGACTAATTTGTGTTCACTCGGGATTATTTGCAAAGGGGGCCATTGACTAACTCTTGGTCTGCAGATTACTCACAACAGATGCTTTGAATACTTAGAACATGAGTGTATTAATTCAACTGTCTGCATGAAACCTGTTTGCTTCTAAAAATAAACACCTTTTCCCAACCAAGACAGCTGTGTTTTGTTTTGTTCCTTTTAAGATTAAATATAGCATCCTTGGCTTTTTAGGAAAGTGCCATGCTGTCTGGGCATGCTGGTCCCTGGGTGCCTGTGAGGCCCTCGTTTTACAGCATGTAAACCCACAGTTTTACAACAACCTTGTCGTTCTGATAAACCATAGAACCATCTAGGTTGGAAAAGACCTTCAAGATCATATAGTCCAACCAATAACCCCACTCTACATGTCCCCTGCTGAACCAAGTCCTTAAGTACTGTATCTACAGGACTTTTAAACGCACCCAGATATGGTGATTNGGCAGCCGTTCCCTGCAATCCCTGTTCTAGGGAAGAGCTGATTTATGCTGTCAGATGGGTGTACCAAATGCACTCTAAACAAGACTTGGCACATGGTCTGTCATGCATAAAAGGAAGCCAAGATAATGGAGTGCAAGTCCAGAGGAGAATATACAATTTCTTTCTGAGCAGAAGAAATTTGAAAGTACAATAAAGTCTTCATCCGTGCAATCCCACTGCAGGGTACAGTCAGTAACACATACCAAAACAAACCAGATGATTTTTACCTGGATTACTGATTTAAAGATTATGAAATTGACTAATTTGTGTTCACTCGGGATTATTTGCAAAGGGGGCCATTGACTAACTCTTGGTCTGCAGATTACTCACAACAGATGCTTTGAATACTTAGAACATGAGTGTATTAATTCAACTGTCTGCATGAAACCTGTTTGCTTCTAAAAATAAACACCTTTTCCCAACCAAGACAGCTGTGTTTTGTTTTGTTCCTTTTAAGATTAAATATAGCATCCTTGGCTTTTTAGGAAAGTGCCATGCTGTCTGGGCATGCTGGTCCCTGGGTGCCTGTGAGGCCCTCGTTTTACAGCATGTAAACCCACAGTTTTACAACAACCTTGTCGTTCTGATAAACCATAGAACCATCTAGGTTGGAAAAGACCTTCAAGATCATATAGTCCAACCAATAACCCCACTCTACATGTCCCCTGCTGAACCAAGTCCTTAAGTACTGTATCTACAGGACTTTTAAACGCACCCAGATATGGTGATTCAACCAATTCCTCAGGCAGTCTGTTCCAGAACTTGACAACCCTTCTGGTGAAAAAATTTTTCTCATGTCCAACCTAAACCTCCCCTGCCATAACTTTAGGGTATTTCCTCTTGTGTTATCACTTGGGAGAAGAGACTGGCACCCACCTGGCTCCAACCTCCTTTCAGGGAGTTGTCAAGAGCGAGGTAGTCTCCCGTGAGCCTCATTTTCTTCAGACTAAACCCCTAGTGCCTCAGCCACTTCTCACAAACTTGTGCTCTAGACCTTTCACCAGCTTCATTGCTCCTCTCTGGACACGCTCCAGTCCCTCCATGTCTTTCTTGGAGCAAGGGGCCCAAAACTGAACCCAGTGCTCAAGATGCGTCCTCACCAGAACAAGAGCAAGATTGTTTCCCTAGTCCTGATGGCCACACTAGTTCTGATAGAAGCCAGGACGCCACTGGCCTTCTTGGGCATGTTGGACTTGGCCTTGGAGACTTAGTATTAGCTTCCCTGACAAGGCAATATTGGCTTGTTCATGCCACTGAGTCCTACTCCTTCATTCTGCCTACTATTTATTCACACAATTTTGTGAATGTTTGTTATATTTCCTGTTCATCCCAAGGCTACACAGTCCAGCGACTACATACCCAAGCTCCTCTTCCAAACTGTATCAGCAGATCTAACAAAGAATTTCTCCTCCTATAAGCTTTGCCTTCCTTTTAGACTAGAGCATGTAAAAGTACTTTATTACCAATACCATTCTGCCACTCAATTACAGTATTCAATAAGACTCTTTCTGTCCATCTCTGCTATTTTTCCTCAGCTGCTTTTCCTGCTTACTGATCTTGTTTCCTCCCCCCAGTTCATTCAGAAGACATGTCCCACATGGCATTATACCATTCTCCAGACTCCTGCAGTGCAAGAATCAATAACTTTTGAAAGACCAAACTGCCTTTTTCTGAAGCCGGCACTGCATTTCCCTCCCCTCCCTGCCCACCGCAGCTGAGCTGGCTGCAAAACAAAATAATTTGAGGTTATTAACCCATGCTGATGGAAGAAGTCTGCACATCTTCTAAAATGGATTCCTCCAGTTCACACAGCAGCCTAAATAGTTGATCATTGGCATGATTAATACCCAGAACGTACCAGCAACTGTTTCAGCTCTGTTCCTGTTTTAGGTTATGGAATCACTTTTGCTAAGGTTGTTCCTTAAATTAAGGCAGATTTAGATTGCCTTGAAATGCAAATTCTTAAAGTCAGTTTAGCAACAATAGCTGAGGGGGAAACTTACAATTGCAGAAGGCAGAAAATAGGAAGGATTTCAAAAGATCTCCTTTGAGATCTTTGTTAAAACTTGTCACCAATATCTGGCCGCTCTCATGCTGTAAGAACTTCACTTTGGTAAATACTACTGGATAAGGGCAGAAAACTGTGTAGGACTTAAAGTGCCAGATACAGGTTTAGTGCCACGTCATGGATCCTGAAGTCCCTTTTCTGTCTCTCCATCTGGCTGCAAAACAACAGTAATTTAGGACATATTCTGGTTTTGAGGCCCTGGGTGCAGAGGAAGATGAGCATTCCAAGATTCCGAGAAGGGGTGATGCAGGGAGCCCTTGCTCTAAACCAGGTAGCAGGGTTAGCACTACGGAACAAGTCCGGGAAGGTGCATCAGGAGCCCTACAATGCTTACCCAGCTATTCAGGCACCTCACTTCAGGCATTCAGCTTTGAAAGCTGAAGCCCAAAGTTTATTTCAAAGTAAAATAAAATATTATCATTGCTATAAAACACCTACCTCTGCTGGGGTGAGAGAAACCGTAACACCTGCATTGGTACTACAGACACCACTCACAGAAAGCAGAATTAAATACAGCCAGTCCCACTCATAGGGTACCCTGCCTAAAAACCTGGGTCAGTTTTTAGAGGACACACATGAGCATTGCAGGGCTACGGAGCAGAATTTTAGCCCATAACAAATGCTGCGGATTCGTGGGTGCCACTGCCTCTGCACAGCAAAAGGAGTGACTTGCTTCAGGACAACAAGTTGGCAGATTTCACAGGTACTATGCAAGTCAAACGAAAATCTGAATTTAATTAGCAAGTGGCCTTGATAATCCCTCTGTTACCAAGGTTTCTAATTTGCAGTCCCTCCAGCTTGAATTTACGCTCAGAATTCCTGTTTCCTGGGAATGATACAGAAGACAAGATACAAGCACTTCTTATTTTTCAGTAATTTGCCTTTAAATTAGCAAAGAACAAAGTTTTAATGACAAATCCCAAATCACACACTGATAGATGAGACTTCTGAAAGAAGAATGCCATGAACCACTTCTGTCCAATAGCGTATCAGAAGTTCACTGTCTATATTTTGAGATACCAGGAAGATCCCTTTTCCCCCCTGTTCTTTCCTTTTTTTTTTTATTACTATGGCATTGCTCACCACCCACAGAGGTGTGGAGCCCAAGGTGTGGAAATGTTCTTGATAGAGAGTAAAAAGTCAGTCAGCAGAAGCAGGTCTCCAGACTCCATACGTACAGGAGGAAATAACACTTGGCTTCTCTGTTAGATGACTTAAGGCTTCCACAGATAGAATAAGTAATGAGAAAGCTGAGGCACATTGCTTAAAGCATCTTGCTCTTTCATTAACACCACAGCAGTCAAAGTTTAATTAAGGTCTTCACCAGATAAATCTAGGAGTTGTTTTCTCCCTACCAGCAAAGAACAGTTTTCACACTATTTTTGTGATGGAAAGCCTCGAGAAGGAACTGGCAAGTAACACTCACTTCACCAGGGTGAGACAACAGCCGAACTACTAAGGCTGTGACACATGGTAGCAATGAGTGATTTCAGAAACACTGGCTCAGTTCTGTTTTCCTCATTCTGATCTGTTCAACTTTCATGACATGGAGACTTCAGCATCAGTAGGAAAAACAGGTGGTTTTCATAGCTTTCCATCCTGACAGTGCAACAGAATGACATTAGAATTCTGAGCAGTCTGGAGGGATTAGCACTAATATTTTAGCAATCATCTACCATCGGGAAAACTAATTTTTTTTCTCATTATACCTTGCTATGAAGCTATGATGGTGAACAGTTAAGTTCACACCCGCTCCAGTCAAGTTTATGTGGTAATCATTAGGCTTAACTAAAGCAGGGAGGGGCGAATAGGGGGAAAGTGTCGGTAAAACACAACTCAGATGAAACACAGCTGTTACTAATCCACACTAAGAGATGCATCACCCCTCTGGTTCTTAAAGCATGGGCTTTTTCAGAAGACTACACAAAAATTTTCAAGGCATGAGGAAGGACACCCACTGATAACCCCATACAGTCTCAGAAGACATCAATAATCTATTCTAAATACCCTGCAGTAGCAAGGGTAATAAAACAAATGCCATAGAAGGAAACCATAGAATCGTACAAGCATTTTGGTTGGAAGAGACTTTTAAGATCAAGTCCAACGGTTCACCCAGCACTGCCAGGTTAATGCTAAGCCGTGTCCCTCAGCACCACATCTCCACAGCTTTGAAACCCCACCAGGGATGGGGAGTTCACCACTGCCCTGGGCAGCTTGGGAAAGGACTTGACAACCCTTGCAGGGGAAGACATTTTTCCTCATGTCCAACCTAACCTCCCCTGGCACAGCTTGTGAATATTTCCTCTTTTCCTGGTACTAGTTCCTTTGGAGAAGAGACTGACCCCACCTGGTTACAACCTCCTTTCAGGGAGTGGTCAAGAGCAATGTCTCCCCCGAACCAACTCCTTCCAGGTTGAACAACCCCAGAACAACTAAGTCAAATGAATAAAATTATAATTTTCTAGTATACATATCACCTTAGGAATATATTCATACTTGAAATTTAAAAGTGTTTCTATACTTTTTAAAGTATTGCTTATGTGAAATTTCTGTACAGAGTTTGAGGTTTTATTCTGCATAAAACACCCATTTCTCTCCTGCTACAGGGTTTGAACAGCAGATAATGTAGCTGTTTCCATAACACGCCTGGCACACAACAACTTCTGCCTGAACTGCACACCCATCTCCTCCGTTGGATGTTCTGTTACTGCTGAGAGAGCTTGTGGCTCCCAGAGGGATTTTGTTCTACTATGAAAGGAAGATGATAGGTTGCAACAGAAGAGTGGAACTGTTCTGCTTAGATATACTTAATCCCCCTTTTAGCTTCTTTATGTTTCTGGCTGTATATATCCTGTTAGTATGGACTTTCACCACTTACAAAAATGCATCTTTGCTGTTGAAGCCTGTTGGCTGTTCAGTCTACTGGTGCCTCTTTTTTAGTTTTAATCTTTATCATCACCTTGCTCTTTCACTGCCTCTTCCTTAGCATCTTCTGAAACTATTCTGTACCTGTGAATAAGAAATTGGCTGGATGGTCACACTCAAAAGAGTTGTGGTCAATGGCTTGCTGTCCAAGTGCAGACCAGTGACAACTGGTATTCTTCAGGGATCAGTATTGGGACCAGTAATGCTTAACATTTTTGTCAGCAACATGGACAGTGGGGTCGAGTGCACCCTCAGCAAGTTTGCAGACCACACCAAGCTGTGGTGAGACACAGGCAGAGGTTGCCCAGAGCAGCTGTGGATGATCCATCATTGGAAGTGTCTGAGACCAGGTTGGATGGGACTCCAAGCCACCTGGTCTAATGGGAGGTATCTCTGCCTGTGGCAGGGGTTGGTACTAGATGAGCTTTAAGGTCCCTTCCAACCCAAACCATTCTGTGATTCTATGATTTCCAAACATCCTTTGATCTACAACATCTTCAACTTTCATTGTACCATTTTGATATAAACCAGCATTACACAGAGCACTCCATATGGAGACAAGCCAAGATCCTACACCACGCTGTACTGATTTTTTTTTTTGTTTACTTCCAACTCATTTCTCAGTAGAACCACATACACTATTTGTTTGGGTTCTTTTGCTTACCACTGGACACAGAGGCACAGCCAGGTCACACAAGAACAAAAAAATAAATGTTAATTTAAACCCCATCACTCCGTTTATACACTAGAGCTGCTTCTTTGCAGTTTCATCTTTCCAATCATCCAATTATTTCCAATATATGTATTTTGTGTCTGACATTATTCATATGTATAAAAGCATAAAACCAGACCATTTTGCCTGAGGCACTGCTCAAAGTGTTACACCAGGAAGGGCAACTATACCCAAGTTTATTCCAAAGGACTCATAGCTGGTAAACACGGTCAGTTTACACATCTCAAAACTATATTCCTTAATGCTAAATTAAATACAATTTTGTCTGGGATCATAAGTAGTAAAAAGCACTGCATTTTCCCCAGATTTGGGATCATCCCCAGTAACAGCTGTAAGTGGACACCAGCTTTGCTGAGGCTGCAGAAGACAGGGTGGACTAAACTTAAGTAAGCAAACAGGAAAAGCTTATTATTAAGGCAAGAAGATGACCTAAAAAAAAACCCACACCACAACATACTCAGTAAAAACTGCTGTCTTATCCCAAAGTTCACTACTCATAGCCAGCCAGCACAAAACTCTTCCAGCAGCGCAGGATGTACAAAGTCACAACACTCAGAATTCTCATGAATTAGTTATAAATTTTAGTAATGACAAGTGAGCCATGGTTGTGCCTTTTTTAGCCTGCTCTGGCTTATGCAATGGAATTTTCTTTTCTGTGATCATTATGTCACTACCACAGCTTTGCATAGTTGTTTTCTTTCCCTTTTTGATTTTACTTGCAGAAGCGACGGGTTTCTGTTAAGAAACCATTAATCTTATTCTACAAAGTGCCTCATCCATTGACAGTGGAACTGAAATACACTCCACTTACCGCTTCGTAACAGCAAAATCACAGAATCACACAGAATCCTAGGGGTTGGAAGGGACCTCGAAAGATCATCTAGTCCAACCCCCCCTGCTAGAGCAGGGCCACCTAGAGTACATCACATAGGAACATGTCCAGGCGGGTTTTGAATGTCTCCAGTGAAGGAGACTCCACGACCCCCCTGGGCAGCCTGTTCCAGGGCTCTGTCACCCTTACAGTAAAAAAATTTTTTCGAACATTCAACTTGAACCTCCTATGCTCCAATTTACACCCAATCCGCCTTGTCCTATCACTGGTCACTACTGGGAAAAGCCTAACTCCATCTCCCTGACACTCACCCCTTACATATTTGAAAACATTGATGGCCCACTGAAACTCAGCTGTGTCTCCCCCAAGCATATCTGAGGAGAAACTAGGAACTCAGAAGCCAGCAAGCTTCAGTCTTCCTTTGCCATTCCGAGGAGGTAACACCTCTCTATCCACTGACATTTGCTGCTGTAGAAGCTGCAGCTCTCAGGAGGGAGAGTAATTTAGGAATAGTCATTTGCTAATCGAATAATAGCATGGGTTTAATTCAATTCACTGCAGCACACCTTGGAACAGCTCTGTTCTCAGACCAAACTAAATTGTTTTGTACATTTTTTCTAGAGGTGACTTCATATGAGAAAAGTAAATTCTTCATATGTTTTTTTTTCTTATTTAGATATATCCATTGTACTAATGGGATTGTTTTGATGGATTTACAGTGGCATAATCAAAATTTTTTGCTTTCTATGTAACTGAGTCTTTCAATCTTTACAAATAACTTCAGGAATTTATTCTCAGGAAAGGTTTCCTGCCTTGAAAATCCCAGTTACCCTATCGTAAGTTATTGAAAATAGTCAGGGAGTCTAAGCTCCCTCCCTAAGGGTGGAAATGGCGCTTCATTTTCTCTGTACTTTAAAGGTGGATTTTTTCAGGCTTAGGCAACTGTGCAAGGTACATGGGAAAGCCCCAAAGCTAAAGCACATCACCCTTACCAAGCATCAAATCTGCAAGGATAGTTGCTGCAAAATGAGGTCATGGGGAATAGGGGAATCTTGACAAGACAACAGTACAACAGAAAATGGCCTCAAGTTGCACCAGAGAAAGTATAGGTTGGACATTAGGACAATTTTTTTCACTGAACGGGTTGCCAAGCATTGGACCAGGCTGTCCAGGGAAGTGGTGAACACACCATTCCTGGGCAGCTGGGGCACGGGGGGTGTGCAGGTGTGTGTGCAAAAGTCACACAGACATAGTGCTTAGGGACATAGTTTAGCAGTGGATACATAGAGTAGTGATAATGGTTGGACTCTATGATCCTGAAGGTCTTTTCCAACTTGGATGATTCTATGAATAATATGCAGAATTAACACAGGCCAATCTAAGCAAGTCAGAGAACTATAAGAAAACCTAACACTGATGTTAATGACAACTGCAGTGCTGGAACAGAATTAAGTTGTTTATGATAAGCTTTTACAAATGATGATTCCTTCTACTCCTTATGGAGCTCTTAAAAATCTCTAATTTGTAATATTAGAGAGAATACTTCATGATTTCTATTCTTGGATTAGAGTGATTCATAACTCCGATACCCCACAGTTTGACAGCTGATCTGCATAATATTGTGAATACAGCATATAACAGATCTCAAGGCAGTGAAAAAAATCCTTCAGTACATCTCTTTCTGTGTGGCAACACAATGCAAGATTTATGAAGAATGCCTCCTGAGTGCTAGTTCTAACCTGTAGGCATTGAAAATTAACACTATATTATAAAACTTATTCTCATCACTTACTTAGGGTTAACAAAAGTCCAGTGCATGTTTTTAACCCTTAACCTGTTCAGACACTAGTCACCCTAAGGAATGTCATTTATCTTGTTGTTTAACATAATAAACCCATTCTACTTCTTACTGACTCAGCCTGATAAAAAAAGAAAGAATTGCCTGTGAAAGTCCACATATAAATATATTATTCTACAATACATTTACTCCAATTAGCTTTCACTGACTCAGAGTTTTTTGTTTTGGTTTAGCACAAGCTTTCATTCCCTCTTTAAGCTGTGTTGTTTGAGGACAAAACATTAAGGAAAGGTTTAACTTACCCATTATCTTACTATGGTAAATAACAACATTAAAAGAATGGGACCAGATTTCCAGAGCATGGAGATGGCAGCTCACTGACAGATGGGACTTTACCAGTTTTTGTGACCTGAAGACATAGCTCCAAATGCTAACATGTAACTGCTTGACTACAGTACTAAGAAAGAAACCTAGTGAGCAGTAAGAGTGATAAGCAGCTTCAAATGACCTTCAAAAACATTATTAAGGCAGGGTTTGGGGTTTTTTCAGGTTTCTCTTGCAGGTGATCTGGAGACAAAGACAGTTAACTATCAGACCCCAAGAAGATGACTGGCAAACTTTCAGGAAAACCTAGCAAAATACCTTCCGGTGACAACTGTCACCCCTCGAAGTGGAAAGAAAGCCCTGGGGATGGATAGTACCCCCAAACCCTTATGCTGCCTCGGCAGAAGCCTTAGTTACCCTGCACCAAGCCAAGGGGCTCTGGCCCATCCAACACCTGTCCAACCCCTGCAGCATCACCCACTACTCTTGCACACACACTTACACAGCAGGAAAGACAGGCATTAAAGTTTTCCCAGTATCAGAAACAGACACTGACAAGTACGTACTTAAAGGTCCCAAATTCTCCAGAGTTCTAAAAAAAAAAAAAAAAAGAAAAATAAATGGAGGACCTGAAGATAACACACTTGGCCCTTTGATTCCCCATGTATCCACCATGAAAACACAGACCTGCATATTTTGACAGTCAAGTAAGACACATTGATTTTGCAAACATAAGACAGGAAGCTGAGATCACCATTAAAATTTAACAGGGCAAAGTAGCATGGGAAGCTTCTGGGACATCTTGGCACTCCCCACTACTTTGGTTTTCCTAACCACCACCAAAAGTACCTAAGGAACCACAAATGCTTCAATTTCTTGATGGTCACAATCTGTTCAGCCAGCAGAGAACAAGACTAGGAAATAAATTACCCTCCAAGCAGCAGTTCAGAGCAAGGTTAGTTCCGCAGTGTTGAACGTTTTCAACTAAGTGGGGTCTGTGAAAGAGACTTTTTTCCAAGAAGGAAAAGAACATACTAGAGATAGCTGACAAATGATAACAAGCAGGAGCCGCTGATGAAAAGCAGAAAATAAACTTCCTTTCTTTTCATTCATCATGTATGAGGTCCAGTTGTTCTCTCCAGATGAACATTACCAAGGACACCACCTTCTTTTCTTATCTTGTACAAACTGGGAACAAACACATTCCTTGCTTCCACGGATTTAGTTCAGTCCAAATTTTAACACAGGAAACCAGTGTTTAAAGGAGACTTCTGGAAATAGTTGTCATTTTAGGGCAAGTTGACCACTTGGCTCTAATAAGTCTATACTTGGACCTAAAAACCTCTCAGCTGCTGTAGAGTGTCCGCCCCATAGATTACTACAAACATCAATGCATCACTGAAAAACTACTATGTTTAGGGGAAAAAAGTCAACCCATGATCCTTAGGAATATTTTCTCAGGGATGCTCGCACTAAAGTTCACAAGTTTTTCACCATGTTACACTGGTCAAGTTAGCAGAGCTTTGCCACAGACAGTTCTTTATTTCCCACTGAAGAGCTTTTATCAGTATTATAATCATACAATAACAAAATAATACAATTAACTTAAGCCTGTGAAGTTCTATATTGTTACCAGAAAAAAAAATTGTCACCATCCAGCCATAAAATACCTATTAAGTTTCCTCCTACTTCAAGATAAGAGTTTATATTGTTTCAGGAGTGATAAACAATCCCTGGTGGATCTCTGCTGAAAGTATGCAGCTGCCTAACTACAAGAGGATTATTGCTTTTTGAAATCTGCATCACCTCAAATCTCAGCTACTGCTTTTATTTATAATACAAGAAAGCCTACCCAGTGTTATTTCACATCCTCATTGTTTCACAAAATAGCTGTTTCCAGTCAGAACTGAGAGGTTATGAAAATATTTAGCACAAGGGCAGCAAACATCTTGTTTTTATTAGTTTTTTCACTCTTAAATTCCTAAGTATCCAGATCGCATTTAATTATCATGTGTGCCTAAAATCGCTAGGAATTGCAGCTGATGGGATGTGCTTTATTTCCATTATTTTAGAGGAATACAGAGCAAACATCGATCTGGCATTTTGGTATCATAAAGACTTGTTTCCTTAGAGCTAAATTCTCATTTTTCCCCAAAACTCTTCTGTGAGGGTTTCACACAAGTTTGAAGCTAGGACCAATTTATTAATCTAAAAGAAAAATAAGAAAACTTTGCTGAATAAGGCAAAAGATCTACCCACCTTCCTGGCTTTATTTCCTTATTTTTTACTTATTCTTGGATTTTTCTCTGTCACAATTCTAGTATGCAGAGTGTCCTGGCCACACAAATCCCTGAGAGCTTTTCCTCCACTGATAAGAAGAGGGAGATAAAATCTCACCCGAATTTCCCGTGAAGCTAAGAGATGTTCAACTAAGGTGAGGAATTTAAGGAACATGGATCTATAGAGGAATTTTGCCCATGTGTCTTATAGGAATTCCTGTTGGACTTTCCCATTTCACCAACTGCATGAAACAGCAATGAGTAAGTCACCATTTGAATCAAGCCCAGAACACCTGGCATCATTGCAGAGCTAAAAGCAGTGGAGTTTGCACTGCTTTACCTTTCCAAGTGGTCTTGAGCCTTTGAGTGATCACATCATCCACGCCATATATAATCTGGAGATTGAGCTTGAGAGGCTGAGTTGGGACTCAACAAGCAGAGTCACCAAGATGGCTTAAAGCAATTTCTTTATCTCCATTTTATCTGATCTGTGTGGTGTGCTTTACAATTAGAATACAGGAGACTTTGGATATCTACAGACTAGAATTCCCTTTCTTCCTCGATGTACCTGTTTTCACCCTCTCATTTTCCACTACATCTTAAAAGAGTCTTATAATGTAGAAATGACCTGACTTTCCAGTTAAAACATGATGCAAGAAACCTTTGTCTCCTTCCCCTTTTTCTGTGTGTTTTGGGCTCTCTTTGTACAACCTAGAGCAGTATGAGAACACAAAGGGCTCACATGGAAGAGGGTTTTTTCACTGGGTTTTGGGGTTTGTTTTTTTTTTTATATCAGCTTTCAAAGTAAACAAGCAATCCAAAGTGAATCAAGCCTAACAAAAGGGAATACTTTGACTCTAATGGTCCTTTAACAATACTTTGGATTGCTAGCAGTCTATCTGCATACCCAGACTAAATTATATAGCAATGTATTTTAATGGGCAGAAACAAAGGTCAATATCTGGCCCATTTTATGTATACTATTATGATGAAAAGTCCTTCTATTTATGCTTCACTTGTGAGAGTTTCAATAAAAGGGAGTCATGGAATGGTGGTAAAGACCAGAACGACATTTGTGCTTCCATTTTCAGCTGCTATTAAGAAAATGAATGAGGATTTCTCTTACCAATTTATTTGTTAAATAAAACCCCCTTAATGACAAAGCAGTCTTTGCATAAGCACAAAGAAAAACAAAACCAAATAGCACATCAGTTATGATCTTATGTGAGGAAAAAGATCTATACATTTGTTACATTTCCTATGCAGTGGAAATCTTTTGAGGCTATTATACCGATCTATTTTCTTCTCTGAAAGAGGGGAAGGATGAATATTTGTCTACAGAGAGGAATTCCTTGCAGAGGAACCAGGTTGTATAAATGCATTTACAGAACACTGTATCTATTTGATAAACTCTGAATACTCCTCCCCAGCAATAAAGACTAAATCTTTTGCTAAATCTGATCCAGTCTTCTTCAATACTTTATTGCAAAGAGTCTGGGAACTTTTGATTCAGGGAAGCTAAGATACTGACAAACAAATTAGCAAGAATAGTAAATCGCTGTCAATCTAATACAAAAGAAAGCTTGGCATTAATGTCAAAAAATTGATTATTTTCAGGTCATCTTGACACTAAAACCTGTACAGAATTGCTTAGGAACCTGCCAGTGGTCCACTCTCATCCAAATCTAACAGGGAAGCTTGTGCTGGCAGCAGACCATGAATGGGGACAGAGATACAAGACTCTGCTGCTCAGGTGCTTGGCAGCCATCTTATAAAATTGTTATATGCAGTACAGTCCCCTCTCTCTCCACAGATCAGATGTTGGCAATACCTTGAGAAACCTGAGGTTGGTTGATAATAATGATTTAGATAGCTAGAAGAAATATTTGATAGGCCTGAAGTCAGTAGCTATCAGCTTTGACTGCCTTTCTGCTCTTCCCCTACCAAATACTGGCTTAGGCTAACCGAAGGTTAGGTTTTCATGACTGAAAAGGAATTATTTAATCAAATAACATCTTTAGAATATAGGTACATCCTCTTGCCATTTCTTAACATACTTTATACAGTGTTTATACAGGTTTAAAAAGTGGCTGAGGGACCTGGGGTTGTTTAGCATGGAGTGAAGGATGCTCAGGGAGATCTTTTCACTCTCAGCTCTCTGAAATGAGGTTCAAGACATGAGGGGTCAAGCCTCTTCTCCCAAGGAGAAAGAAATAGGACAAGAAAAAATGGCCTCAAGATGCACCAGGGAGGCTTAGGTTGAGCATGAGCAAAAACTTCTTCATTGATAGGGTTGTTAAGCCCTTGAACAGGCTTAACAAGGAGGTGGTGGAGTCCCCGTCCCTGGAAGGATTTAAAAGACTTGTAGATGAGGTGCTGAGGGACACGGTTTAGTGGTGAGATTGACAGTGCTGGGTTAATAGTTGGACTCAATGATCTTAAAAATCTTTTCCAAATTAATTGATTCTATGAGCATAGGTGGGCTACAGGTCATTTTCTCACCCAACACAGCAATTCAGCCAAGCAGAGGGGCAGACCACACAACAGCTGTCACATACAGCATCGTGTTACTCCTCTCTGAACACCGCCTGACTGGATTTCTGCTTTGCAAGTGCATATTTTAACACCTGCAAGATTTCTACAGGATTTCTTTCCTAAATCCCAGCTCAGGTGACAATGAACCCTCCCACCGCCTGTAGAGAACATCAGTCTTCCCTTCTGCAAACTCTGGCTTGCTTCAATTCAGCAGTCTCACTAATAAAAGTCTGTTAGGTTCACATGAGTTAGTTCAAAAAATACAAACCAATTTGCAGTTTGCTTAGAGTTATTTTTAGGAGAAAGGGAAAGCTTTGCAGCTTCAAAAAGAATTTATGCAGAACAAATATCAAATGATATCTATCAGGAGCACAATCACTGCCTGTAAAATACTGCAAGTGTGATCAGCATCATTTCTTATCCTACTTCACTTCATCACCATTTTATGAAGAAAGTACACGAAATATTTACTTCTCCATCACTATTATGAGTAAATAACTACTCTTTGAAGAATTGGTTCTTAAGACAACTAGAAGATAACAGGAGAAGATTTGCATTCTATTGTCCTGTATATGAGAACACTATCACACAACTCCATTTCTCTAAGAGACAGGTCATACACAAGGCACTCTAACACCAACACAATAAATTAACACAGCACCTGAACATTCAATTTATCATCTCCTGAACGACTGCCATAGACAGGTTTTAAGTTGATAAATGTTTGGAAAAATATAGAAACAAACACTTATAACAGTTCTCACACAGGCTGGGCCTCAATACTGCAGCTACACAAGGAAGGACACTCTTGACCTATTCATGTAAAAATACTTAGTGAAAAATACATGTGGATTTTCATAACCATTAAATAACCAGCCTTCAGGAAAAAAAAAAAAAGAAGGGGATGGAGGGGAAAAAAAACCGGTATAAATTCTAGTAACTCCAAAAGGAAGCAGTTGGAATATCACCAAATTCCAGTACGCAATAGTTAAGAAATCCCCAAAGATTAGCAAACAAGTTTCTGCTCCAACTTTATACTGCTGGACTTTGGAACTTTTACAGTTCACAAAAACCTAGAACAGTCCACAAAGCCCTGGGTTAGATGCTAAAGTAGATTAGATGGAGTCCTGGAGCACTGCAGCAAATGTACAGTTCCTTCTTTGATCACAGCCATAAGTTATGGTGATTTTTTAAACATGCCAGGTTTCCATGCTGCATCCGTAAAGAACGAGTGGCAAGTCATGGAATTCTTATTATTATTCTTTTGATGACACTTCCTAGGTACACTCTTGGTGTATTAATACTACTTAAGCAACTACTGAGAGATGTTCTGAGTATTTTCAAGTAGATTGAGACAGTTGATATAAATATATTTAATTTATTTTAATATTATAATTTTAATCACATAGCTAGTCAGAAGCATGATGGCAATTATGGGAATGTGATAGATANTATTTTTAGGAGAAAGGGAAAGCTTTGCAGCTTCAAAAAGAATTTATGCAGAACAAATATCAAATGATATCTATCAGGAGCACAATCACTGCCTGTAAAATACTGCAAGTGTGATCAGCATCATTTCTTATCCTACTTCACTTCATCACCATTTTATGAAGAAAGTACACGAAATATTTACTTCTCCATCACTATTATGAGTAAATAACTACTCTTTGAAGAATTGGTTCTTAAGACAACTAGAAGATAACAGGAGAAGATTTGCATTCTATTGTCCTGTATATGAGAACACTATCACACAACTCCATTTCTCTAAGAGACAGGTCATACACAAGGCACTCTAACACCAACACAATAAATTAACACAGCACCTGAACATTCAATTTATCATCTCCTGAACGACTGCCATAGACAGGTTTTAAGTTGATAAATGTTTGGAAAAATATAGAAACAAACACTTATAACAGTTCTCACACAGGCTGGGCCTCAATACTGCAGCTACACAAGGAAGGACACTCTTGACCTATTCATGTAAAAATACTTAGAGAAAAATACATGTGGATTTTCATAACCGTTAAATAACCAGCCTTCAGGAAAAAAAAAAAAAGAAGGGGATGGAGGGGAAAAAAAACCGGTATAAATTCTAGTAACTCCAAAAGGAAGCAGTTGGAATATCACCAAATTCCAGTACGCAATAGTTAAGAAATCCCCAAAGATTAGCAAACAAGTTTCTGCTCCAACTTTATACTGCTGGACTTTGGAACTTTTACAGTTCACAAAAACCTAGAACAGTCCACAAAGCCCTGGGTTAGATGCTAAAGTAGATTAGATGGAGTCCTGGAGCACTGCAGCAAATGTACAGTTCCTTCTTTGATCACAGCCATAAGTTATGGTGATTTTTTAAACATGCCAGGTTTCCATGCTGCATCCGTAAAGAACGAGTGGCAAGTCGTGGAATTCTTATTATTATTCTTTTGATGACACTTCCTAGATACACTCTTGGTGTATTAATACTACTTAAGCAACTACTGAGAGATGTTCTGAGTATTTTCAAGTAGATTGAGACAGTTGATATAAATATATTTAATTTATTTTAATATTATAATTTTAATCACATAGCTAGTCAGAAGCATGATGGCAATTATGGGCAAGTGATAGAAAAGTACCATTACTAAACAATGCCAGAAATAATAAAACCTCTACCTTAAAGATAAGGAGGTCTCAAAGTAACATTATCAAGTTTCTTCCAAATATTCAGGCTGGACATAACCAGTCTCAAAGCATCAACAAAGGGTTAGAAACAAACCTGATCTTCTCCAAAGGGGGTGCACTAAACCCCATGAAAATCCTCAGAAGATACACTAACTAAAAAGACAAGTGTGTAATGAAAGAAGCAACCAGATATGTTTTGAGATCTCAATCCCTTACTCCTCTGCCCTACAGATTCTTCCCCAGGACTTGGGAGATAGAGGGGGCACAGTACCAGATGTGAAAACATCTACTGACAGCACGTAAGGAACCCTGTTTGCAGAATCACACAATCACAGAATGTTAGGGGTTGGAAGGGACCTTGAAAGATCATCTAGTCCAACCATCCCACCAGATTCATAACCTCCCTTGCTCTTTTGGCCCACAGGCTCATTTGTAGCACAAGACATTCCAGAAATACTCTTTTACTGCCACTTCATTGCCCAAGAGATGGTCTTCAACTCTACAAAAACTCTGTCTCCATGAGAGGCCATTTCCAACAGTCAGCTCCTGTCTTGCACACCTGGAATGAGACCTGGTATTTCTGCCCTTGCCTTCTCCAACATATCCTCATAAAGTCTTCTCTGCAGTAGTGTAATCTTCAGAATGAAGATACCAATCTTAAAAAATCTCTTAAGCCCAGAGAGCCTTAGAAATGGCTTTGCATGTAATATGTAATGGTCTCGGCACCAGACATCAGAAATGTGGGGAGGGATTATTGATGAGTGAATAAAAATTTCCCAGAGGAGCAATGCCCACTAAGTAGTTATTTACCTCCATGGGAAAACAAAGACTCAAATGGGAAACCCAGGATTCCAGTGAGAAGCACTATCTCTGACCACAGGAAAAGCCTTGATCTGACTCCTGCTGAGCTCTACATTAGCAGGATATAGAAGAGGGGAAAAAAACAAATGAACAAAACCAACACAAACAAAAACAGCAGGAAGTGTAATACAGAAGAGTGCAAATAAACTGCTGCCACAGTATACCTTCACAAAACTAATGGAAGGTCCTGGGAAAGTGTGGTTCTTCAGAGGCTAGTGATTTGTTGGCATGCTGTGTAGAAAATCCCACATTGCCCTAAGAATCTAATTGATTCTTTCCTACAGAGTGCTCCCAATGGACACTGAGTAAATGCTCTCCAGTCTCAAGAGCTAACACCTGTGCAATGGGATGCTCATTTCCGATATTTACTTCAGCAGGGAGATCCAAACCCCTCAAGAAGTTTGGAGACTCAGGTAGGACCTCAAACACTTGTACTGAAAGGCAAAATAAGTAACTGCCTCAACCGCCTTAGAAAAGCCCTGACTGTAATGGATGCAGCTATTTTTACCTTCTTGAGTGTCCTTTGGAGATTCAGAAATCTAGAACATGTATCTGAGGACCCAGTTACATTATCAGGCATATATTTGGAAAGAGCACTCCAAACTGCCTGGTCCTACAGCAAAAAAGTCATGAACTTCACTTCCTTTGGACCAGCAATCAGGAGGGAGTCTAGCAAGGACACCATTTGGACACACATGACAAAACACACTTTGCAGCCAGGCAAATCCCCACCTGCACAGACTCAACTTCATCTCTCTTGAGTACAGTCTCAGAACATGAGACTGACCCAAAATGCCCCAGCAGACACAAAGTTCAACCAACATTCCTGGATTTAACAGACTGCACTGGAAACTGCATATTGTCTCTCAGCCCCAAAGACTAAACAAATTAAAAACAGAGTTTGTAGGGTTTGTTTCAGTCATCATCCTTTCACCAAAACTGTGGAAACAAAGAAAAAACAAAAAACCCCTCAGGACAGTTTTCTCCAATGTCAGTGGTCACCACTGGTGTTGGTGAATACCAACAAGGAGAAGCTCATGCATTTGGACTCTGCAGTGACAACAGTAGCAGGCTGTAATATAGCGAGGGAACATTGCAAGTCCAATGTACAGCAGCATAAACATGGTGCAGGTCAAGAGACAAGATGCACTCTCTCCACTGAGGCAGCCCCCGTTTCGCAGTTCTGGACTTGCACTTGGGAACAAAGTCATTTAGCCTACTTAAATCCAAAATGGGTCTCTTTTCTCTGTTTCTTTTTCATTTAGAAGAATCAGTCCAAATCCTTACTCAGAGAAAAGAGAGGGAACCAACTCAGAGACCTTAGAGCCCAAAGAGCAATTATGTCCTATTAAATTAGATCCTCATGAAAGTAGTCCATAAAGAGACAAAAGAGGAGTCAGAGGGAGAAACACAGAAACTGAATGCAGCATTTGTGGATGACTGCACGTAGCATCTAAGAGACTGCAGTGATCATTGCTCTGTTCAGGGGGAAAAAAAAACAAACAAACATATAACTAGAAAAAGCAAACAGGAGAGCAAGTCCTGTGAAGGGACTCCAGCACAACTTTGTAAGTGAGAATAAGTATAAATGCATTGGCCAGTGGATTGGTGACAAATCTTACGGCATCAGCAACGCCTGGGCAAAGGCTGTGATAACCTGCTGAAGGCATCAAGGTGATGTCTTGAGGAACACAGGCAGAACCTATATGCCTGCTTCAATTTTGACTGAACAGCAAAGAATCTCCAGAGACTGAGGAGTTGCTTTGAGGATTTCACCCATCATAGACCAGACAGCTCTGCCACCTCTGCTGGGAAGTCACCTATAGCCCCTTGCAATTTTCTCCTAGTTCAAATGGCTACAGAGACCTCGTCTGTCTTCCCTTATCAACACTAAGCTTGACATCCTGGCAAATCCTGCAGTTTCTGGAATACATTCCTTCCTTCCCAAGACATCTCTGGCTCCCAAAAACCACATTCTTCAGGAAGTCACAATTAGATGCTTCATTGCTTTGGAGAACCTACCAAGAACAAAGTGAGAAACAAAGTCTCCTTTAAAAATAAAAGGAGAATCTCCATGATGGAAGACAAAAATAAAATTTTAAGAAGCGACGACTAAAACCAAGGTCTGGGGGAAGTGTAGGCTGCTTCTCAACATGGGTCCTTAAAAAACTCCTTCTTCCCTGTTCATGTTTACAGAAGTAGGAGCACAGAGAGTATTGGTAGAGCTATTTTCCTTCACTCAAGTTCTCAAGCTGTGGTGCAGCCTCAATATTAGCTTGCAGGAGGACAGTCAGGGAGCAAGTTAGAGCAGCCATGATACAAAATCATGAGAGGCCAAATAGTTAATCCAAGTTTTTTAACCTTCTTTTTTCCCCTTGGCTCACTGCATTATTTCTTCCATACTCTATGGGAATAACAACAAACACAAAAGGAAGACTCTTAACACCTATTAATATAGTTTCTAATAAAATTAGAATAGCTGTTTATAACAGCATGACTGTTATCCACATGAGAGCCTAAAACTTGTACCTTGTCATCCGATTTATCTACAGCTCTGCTGATATATTTTCCTTTCATAATGCAACCATCAAATTTGACATACTGCAGTTGACAGGTTCAGACAGAGAGGGAGCACAAGAGGAAACATTTGGTTTCAGATGCGGGATATCACATTTATCCTCATTAGTTTGAGGTAACACCCACGCATAACTCAAACCTGTCAACACAGTACAGATCTAGACGTATCTCTCTCAAAAGAGGCCTTTCCAAGTTTTCACATTTTTAAGTGCTTTCAGAAAATTTTAGGAATGTTATGCCCAAAGAAAGCATAACAGCAAAGAAGTCAATGACTGTGAAACTGCAAACCTAGAACCTGTAAAGTGTTTGCTCTTAGAGCAATACATTCTCTTATAAGAAAGGTAATATTTCTGATACGTTTTATTTTCAAAATTATTTCACTTGCAGAGTAAAGAATGCCAGTATAGACTAGGCCAGATGTAGAAGCCACTGCATTTCTTCTCTCCCTTCTCACTCCCAGTCTCATCAGCCTGGAGGAACACTTGCTGTGGGCAGTTGGAGCACGTACAATAAGTTCTTCCAGTAGTTCCAGCCCCTATGGAATATTTGCTTATATCACAAATAAGTTAATTTGCACCTTCAAGAATAGCTACCAGGGAAATTTTTTGGTGCTGCTAGAGATTAAGGGCTTCTCTTCACCCAGTTGAGTTAATACACAAATTTGTGGGGTTTTCTTGCTATTTAATCAACATAGGAGAATTAAGGGGTGTTCTGTGTCCCAAACTATTTCAGAAGCTGATGAAATACCAGTTCCTACCTTGCTACTTCATATAAATCTTTCTTCCAGGAAGGTCAATGGTCTCCTCAGGTGCATTCAAAAGAGCATGGCCAACAGGTTGAGGAAGTTTCTCCTCCACACATCTGGAGCATTGTGCCCAGTTCTGGGCACCCCAGTTCAAGGGAGAGGCAAGGAGCTACTGAACAGAATCAGCAGAGACTACAAAAATGCTGAGGGGACTGAACCATCTCTGTGCCAAGTAAAGGCTGAAAGCCATGAGGCTGTTTAGCCTGGAGAAGACTGAGGGGATCTGATCAATAGCTAAGGGCAGGAGTCAAGATGATGTGGCCCGTCTCTTTTCAGTGGTGCCCAGAGACAGGAAAAGAGGCAATGGACACAAACTGGAACCTAGGAGCTTCCACCTGAACAGGAGAAACAGCTTCTTACTGAGGGTGCCAGAAGCTGCCCCAGACTTCCCAGAGGGGTTGTACAGTCCCCTCTGAAGAGATTCCAAACCCACCTGGACAACGCAGTCCTGGGCACCCTGCTCAGGGCGACCCTTCTGGAAGGGGGAGCTTGGACTAGATTATCTCCAAAGGTCCCTTCCAACTCCTAAAATGCTGTGATTCTGTGATTCCACATTTCATGAGAGCCACCCAAGACAAATGGGCACGTGCCATTTGCCACAAGATCCCATTATAACCATCTTTCTTCCTGTAAGGCTTAAGGGAAAACTTTGGAGGGGAAGAGAAATGCTCAGCTTGTGCAAAATGCTACTCAGGAAACACGTGTGGCTATGACTGCCCAAATCCAATGACACTGAACATCCTCATCACGGTCTCTATCCTGAGAGGTCTTTCACAGGCATAGGACCTAGTTTGTGTTGCTATTTAATGATCACACAGATACCTGATGACAGCACTGCTGCTAAGGAACAGACAAATATTTAATATGCAAAGAACAGTCTTTAAATAGCAAACCCCCTGTCTGAGGTCAGGTAAATTATAAAGCCATAAGGAGATGTCTTTTCTTCGGGCTCTGACTGTGATGCTGCCTTTTCTCCCACCCTGGCACCTATCTAATAGTGCCTTTTATGGAGCCCTTCAGGCTGTTGTACCTCCTAGCAGGTACCTCCTATTACAGTTTCCTTTCTTCCTGGAAGGAAGACAGCAACATCACCCTACTGAATTTTGTTACCTAAACAAATGTATTCTTGGCTATCTGCATTTAAAACCAAAGGCATTTCTAAGGTGGTCTGGGCCACAGATCCATCAGACCCAGTTATCACAGAGGGCTAAACTAAGTAATAGGACAAAAAGGATGAAGCTAGAGAAATAAAGTATTTTATAGACTGGGATGTTTTGGGGCCAGCAACAGTCCTGAAAGGCTGAAGCAGGTGAACTGGGGGCCTTTATTTTTCTAGAGGTGGAAATCTAGCCAGGAAGACACAGACTATGGCTGGAGTGAGCCCACAACAACAACAAAAATGTTATTACACTTGCTATAAATGAAGTAGCCCTAAAATTTGGGATTCTGATTGCTGAGAAATTTTAGTATCAGCTCCTGACTTACAGATTTTTCTCACTACTGTTCCTAAAGAGGAACAAGAGGCCAAGTTCAGCCCACAACACTATTCCCAAGGCTTAAGACCTGGTAGAAACAATGATCCCTGGGCTTTCATGTCTATGATCCATCTGCCTCAGAGCAGCAAGGCTGTCCTGTAAAGATGTACCCAGTAGAGTTTTCCAACGAGCCCAACTCTCATTCTGTAGCTCCTCAGGGCTCTATCTTATGAAAGCCCAGGTAGAAGCCAACCAGGCAAGTTTCCAGATAATTCATACCCATATTGCAATGACTTCTGAAAAACCATAAAATATTAAAATAACCAAACCCCAGTATTTTCAGATTGGAGAAATGCAGAGCCAGACCAAAAAGTCCAGATGCACACCTAGGAGAGGGAGTATCCTAGGTGTCTACCAGATTGGGGCAGGCTCCTCTTTGAGAAGGGATGAAGCATATTTAGAAGTTACTTGGTTTAGAGGCTGAGATTAGACACATCCCCTTTAGCCTTGCAAAACTGAAGAGCTAGTCTGTACAAACTCCCTTAAAAACCATCTCCCAGATCAGCACATGTTCAGGCCAGAGGGTGTTTAGATTGAGAGCTCCTCAATCTGACAGGGATTTCCCTCCTGTTGGGATCAAAGCACAAAATCCAATCCAGCACATGCCAGAGGCACCCTCCTGCCTCTCAAACTCAACACCTGCACTAGCCAGCATGCTGAAGGTAGAGAGAAACCTTCCTTATGAATTCAGTACTTCATTCTGATGCCCCTCCAATAGTACATTACCATTTCTACTCCAAGAACATTTCTCTCAGCTTCTTCCTCTCCCCACCTAAATCAAAATTTACAGTATCCTCCTATTTTCCTCTAGTGTCTCACTTCTCCCTGGCCAGCATTGCAGTTTGACACATAATAGGTTGAGTAACAGAATGTATGAAAGATTTTCTCCCTGTGTTTTCAATAAACTGACTTTTCTCAACCTTCACTGTGTTAACCGACTCTTCATCTCTCAAGTCCAGTGTGTTTGTACCAGTGCTGCTCTCATTCCCAATAACAAAAAGAAATACAAGGAAGGCAGGAAAACTGATGCAAGACCCAGAAAAATAGGACAAAGAATACAAGGGTTTTATTCAGTCATCGCAACCATGGGAGCACATGATGAGGGGAAAGGGTCAAGCCTATCAACATGGGTAGGGTTGGTCAAATGCACAAATTAAAAATGACTGCACATGTAAACTTAGTACTGGACAGCATGAAATTACCTTTCTGCTAGAACCAAAGAGAACAAGGAAAAGGGGAGTCAAGCCTTGCCCTGACTCTTTTCTGAGATACAATGCTACAGCCATCCCCACCCAGGGAACCTGGAATTACCTTCAGAAAGCATCACCAAGCCCTAATAAAGATGACAAGTGTTGACAAGGTCAACATTCATCATTATGAAGCTTTTTAAGATTCACTGAGCTTAGTAAGTGTTACATATATGAATTTTAACATCCACAGTAAAGAACCAAAATACTGACGGATCATAATCAAAGGATTCACCAGGACTAGCAGAGTCCTTGTGTCTGAAGGGGAAAATTATAACAGACACTACTACTGCTTCACCGTGATAAATGAGAATGCAGAGAGTAACAGTGAAAATGATGGATACTTACAAATCCATCTTAAATTATTATTTAAAATGAGTCTAAGAAAACATCACTAATATATAACTCAGCCTTCTGGTGCTTTATCTAAATGCTGAATTATAAATTATAAACAAGCATAAGAGTATTGGTTATCAAATGCTCTATGGGAATATTTTTTTTTTACATTAGTAACAGCCAAGACTAAGCAAGGGAAGAAAGAGATATTAATGGAAGAAACATTTGCAGCATTTATGTGATTTTTATGTAAATACCTTTTAGCAACACTCATAACAACAGTTTTCTCCAGCAGTTTTGTAAAGAATAAAGTTTATAATTGTGGGGCAGTAGGGGGTATTAATAACAGAGAGGACACAGAGAGATAAGCCAAAATGAGCTAGTGAGCCTGTTCTCAGCCATAATCCAACCCATTTGATAATGTCGTCTTCTATGACTTCATCATCACTCATTGCATTATGTCTAAACATAGTCTATAAACTCTTCATAATTTTGTTTGTAAAACATTATGCATATTTACGGAGCTCTCTAAATAATCCTAAATTAAGTTAAGGCCAACCAAAGACTGTGGGAGAGCCAAGTCATGGCTTCATACGTAGAGGGCTGCCAGAAGAGCAAGGTTAAGGCCTAAGAGACAAAGGTTGTCACTGACACACCTTTGTTCTAGAAGACAAGAATCGAGAATTCAGGGGTAGAGTTTGAACCAACAATTAAAAAAAACATGGTGAATTCAAGGAAGTGTCAATAACAGGATGTCATCATCAGTTGTATCAAATAAAGGCTCATCTGAGTACCAGCCCATGTTCCAAATACTCCAAACCACAGTGGGAACAGGTCTGTCTGTAAATCCCACCCCCCATATTCTCTCCAAAAAATGTAAAGAGGCTGAGCAGGAGATAAATATATTCTGATTTTAACACTATCCTCCTCTTAAGGGGTTTATGAAGGGACAACATTGAACACAACATCTGAAATCAGTCATAAAGCAAAGATACTGTGAAAATGCCTCTGATGTGGTAGAATTTTGGGAAGCAAGCACAGATGAGCTCTGCAGTGAAAAACCTCCCCATTTTACCATGAAAAAAACATACTATCCAAATACTATTTTACAACTGTTTTTAATTAGCAGCAGAACAGACCCACCTCATCAAAGCAATCTTTGTATTCAAATGGATGATTGAAAAAGAAAAATCTTTCCATGTAATGCTGGCAGTGGAAGCATATCATAGGCTTTGGCATCCTCCACTAACTACTTCATAATACAAGATACCATTTGAACGTGCAAAATTTTATAATATTAAAAGCTGCAGGATTTAAACTGGTGCCTGGAGAAAGGGCTTAACCTTAAAAGGAGAGAACACTAAAGCTGTTTAGGGAAAAAAGTGAAGAGCATTTTCAACTATACAGCATTAAGAGTTTGGCAGGAAACCATTTTTAAAGGATGGCTTACTGCCTTGAAAATATTTTTGGTTAAAAGAATAACTTAAGAAATGAATTTGCTCATGTACACATACATATAAACACACGAGTTATCTGTAACCTTAGTTTTCCCATATTTACTCAAAAGACAAGGACAAGCAAGAAACCTCCATTCCCCATGCAACCAAAACGCTTGCCAGTCTACCAGATGGTTCTGGTAAAGAGCAAGAAGAATTTTATAAGCATCTATCCATTTGCATTGTACCACATGGAATTGAGAGCTTGCTTGTTATGTTAGTTGAATTGAAATGGTGACATTTGCCACAGAACTCATCATCCGTCACTCTCAGAAAAGGGATGCTGTGGTAGATGGACATGAGGTTTGATCAAGCGCAGTAACTTCATTTAAAAAGAAAGCATATTTTTAAAATATGCCAAATTTGACATACAAAGAGTTAGAGAATTTGGAAAGAGTAAGATACAGAACACAAAAAGCTGCTATTTTGGAGGAGCAGAGCACTGGTAACACCGATCCTGTTCGAAGATTTTCAGAAACCTGATGACTCCCAGGAACAGCAGACTAATCACTGCTCATGTTCCACCAAGAAAACAAAACTCTGCTGCAACACACACTGTGACAAATCAGATGTGCAAAACTGCAGAGCACAGGACAGAAAAATACCATACGATGCATTGCTTCTGCAGAGAGCCCCATGTGCTTTATCAACATTTATAAGCCTGTCCCCACACACTCTATGAAGCAGAGAGCCATGACTGTATTCTCTTTAACAGGCATTTCCCATTTCCACAACACCGTTCTTTCTGTTAAGTCCCTACTTTATGGAGCAAATCAATGGTATTGCCTCAAAGCCAAAGAAACTATACTTAGTAGAAGTTTATTCCAACACATCTCAGTGCAAGGTTAACAGCTTTCACCCTCTTTCTTTATATAGGGAGGCACACAAATCTAGTCAGAAATTTTCCAGGCAAAAGTAATCCGCACTATTTTTCAACAACCATATTTAGTAAACATCTTTAACTTCTTTCGTGGAAGCAATTTTTCCCATGAAATAAAGTTTTCATCTCTATGTGTTGAAAAAAACAAATATTAGCTTTTTAAACCGTACCTTCCATGACATACACCAGGGAACCCACATCTCCTTCCTTGATGATGCAGCTGTCTTTGCCATACTCCACGGGATACATACAATCCACAATCTCCTGGATCTGAGACAGTTCCAGATTCTTCATGAAGTCATTGTCAAGGATCGCTTCCTTTATTAGCTCCTTGGACCTGGAGGAAAAAAAAAAAAGAGACAAGATTTATCCCCATGTCCATCAGCCAAGCTCATCAATAACACATGAGCTTTCACACAACCACATGGTGCCCTAATGAGTATCTCCTTGGGAGAAAAAAAAAAATAAGGTAAAAAAAATCCCAACCCCTAAAAAACAGATACAGTCCATCTGCAGAGACATAAAAAAAAAAATTACAGAAGTGTTAAGTATAAAGTATTGAAACAAAAATAGGCTGTGTGAGTGCAAGATCCTCTTTTAGCTACAAATTTCACATCTATAACACCAAAGGATAACAGCGCTACTTGAAATACACTCCGTATACAAAACTGAAAGGAAATACAAACTTAAAGGATTTAATAGAAACTAAGTCATAAATAACACAAACTGAAGCAGAAAAATGAGCAATACCACACTGATTCCTTGAGTATTCTTCAAATACCAATGTCCACTATATTCACTGCTGTGAAAGGAATAACACCACCACTAATTCTTTTCTTTGATGACTAAACAGAAAATTCCAAAGTTATATCAGTGTGCACAGAA
Source organism: Chloroceryle aenea (assembly GCA_013399075.1). NCBI lineage: Eukaryota > Metazoa > Chordata > Aves > Coraciiformes > Cerylidae > Chloroceryle > Chloroceryle aenea. Next base: position 30,518 of record VWZY01001081.1, on the reverse strand, counting down.
CGATACGTGCAGTTTTGGTTTGGCATGAGATGGGGTTAGAAGGCTGAAGTTCTTCGTAGCCACTTTGCAAAGCTGAGTAAGGAAGGAGTTTCTGAAGGTACAGACTTTAGAACTCAAGAGTTCAAGCACTCTCTGGGAGATAACCCACGTGGGTAGGTAATACAACCTGCTCTCTCTAGAGGTGCCTCTGCCAGCATCATGTTATGACAGAAAATGTGCAACAAAAGCACTGATGTGTTTTTCCTGATTTTCCTGAGATTCTTTCAATTTCCACACGTGAAGTGCTCACCGCACAGTGAGTCACGCTCAGGTGAACCCTCCCATCTTCCCTTCACACTGTCAAATTCAACTTCATCCACCTGCTAATCGAGCACAACCACCTCATTACAACACTCAGTAAAAAACTCCAAAAGCAACTTGTGAAAATGAGCAAGTGAGAACACTCCATCCATTACAAGACCAAAAGTAAAGCCCCTAAAACACCTGCAGGGTGGACAACAGATCCTCAGTCCTTCATTTCTCTCGCTGCAGCTTCATTTCTATGGGCTGAACTGTTTGCTAATATGAACATAGCCCAGGCAGATGACAGCCACCTGCAAAGCTTAGGCATTCAAAAGAATTGTACCTCTTTGAAATATGAATATGAAACAAGGTTTTCAAAGCAAGATACATTAATGGATTATGTTTTCTTGAAAAAGAGCGAAACGGGGACTTCAGAATTCCAAAACCAGCCAGGAAGCCTTGGAGATATTACATCTGTGTTACAGTCCTTTTAAAGTGTACCTCAAGGTTATATGCAGCACAGATTCAATTTCTTAACGCTGAAGATGCTTTTTATGCTTTTGATAGTTTTCAGGTTATTTCAACAAAACACGCTGCTTTTCACTGGAGCCCATCAACACCGACCCAGCTGAAGTGCAGGACAGGAAGCAGAACAGACTTTTCAAGTACCGTCTGCAAGATGACAACAGACTTGGGCTGCTACAGAACCCTTTTGCTCTTCAGAAATTCAATTTGGCTTCGCGTACTGTCACTCCAATTCCTTGTGCATGCAAATAAAAACCTACATCTGTGTTACTTCTTGCTTTCAATGCAAGGAGCTGGTAATTTGTAAGGTTGACCAGATGACAGATAAACCAATTTCCTTGTTCCCTCCTCCTGTGCTAGAGTGAGACTAGGCTTTCTGTGCTGTGCCTTGGCTCAGCACAGCTCTTTTGGTCTTAGCCACCCCCACAGGTCCCCCAAACTCTCCTAACAAAGGCACTAATTATTAGCATTACTCAAACTGCCTGCCAAAGAAGAAAGCATAATAAAAGCTCTCGCATTAGTCATATCAACTAGCATAACAATTTCAGCCATTTATTTCATTCTGATGCTCAAAATGAGGCTTTCTCCTTGATAAAATAAAGCCAGCCTTTCAAGTGGAGGGCTTGAGAGAACACCCACAAGAGACTGGAAGGAATTCAGACAAGGTTCAAGTCAGACCTCCCCTGTTAATTTAGAGGTCCTTAGAAAAAAGCAATGCTTTTCTTGTCAGAAACAAGCACAGAAAGTGATCTGAAATGGACCCAGGAAACTTGGTCTAAACAACAGTAAAGAAGCAGCACAAAGGCTATTTTGGGGAGAAGCAGCAAGGCATACACATGAACAAGCTTACTAAAAGTAGCCCTGTGGAAAAGGACTTGGGGGTGTTGCTGGATGAAAAGCTGGGCATGAGCCGGCACAAGCAGCCAATGGCATCCTGGGCTGCATCCCCAGCAGGGAGGGCAGCAGGGCCAGGGAGGGGATTCTGCCCCTCTGTTACACTCTGGTGAGACACCCCCACACACACACTGCAGTGCTGGGTCCAGCTCTGGAGTCCTCAGCACAGGAGAGACAGGGACCTGTTGGAGCAGAGCCAGAGGAAGACACTGCAAGGATGGGAGGGCTGGAACCCCTCTGCTGTGAGGCCAGGCTGAGAGAGTTGGGGTTGTTCAGTCTGAAAAAAACATGGCTCTGGGGAGACCGCACTGTGGCCTTTCAGTACTGAAAGGGGACCTACAGGAAAGGCAGGGAGGCTTTTTTACAAGGACTTGTAGTGACAGGACAAGGAAAATAGCTTCAAACTGAGAGAGCTTAGAGTTATATTAGAAACTGAAAGAGTCTAGAGTTAGAGGAGATGCAAGGAAGAAGTTCTTCACTCTGAGGGTCATGAGAGACAGGCACAGGCTGCCCAGGGAAGCTGTGGATGCTCCATCCCTGGATGTGTTTAAATATTTAAATATATTAAATATCTCTATAGAATGGTCTGGATAATAACCCAGTCATGCTTGAATGTAATCAAAATATATATTAGATAATTTGTATTTGAAGTTCACTTTAACAAAGAGTCTAGCATGAAAGAAAAGCACATCCAGATGCCCATAAACAGCGCTGGCTGTAGGAACAAGCACCTTGTAACCCAAGCACGTATTTATCCAGGTATTTGCATCACACTAAACACCACTTCCTGGTCTGTACCAAGCCTTTTCATCAGGAAGCATTCTATCCAACCTTTAAAAAAATAAAATAAAATAAAAAATCTTAGCTTGACATACCTGAAAATTAGTTGATACTAAAAATACATTGTCATAGCTACAATAAGAGCTACTCTATTGTTCCCTGCAAGAGAATATTCGTCACTGTAGTAATTCAAAAAAATTATTCATTCAATGTAGATTACCATTCCCACATACTTGCACATGTCAGGCCTTCATCAGCTTCTACATTACATGATTTTCTTTCTGTATAATTCACAAGCGTATTTTCAGGTAGATTTTTTTTCCTTTTATATTTATAAGAAACAAAAATCGAATACAAATTACCTTATAGTTCACAATTACTCTATAACAAATGCTTTTTTAAATGATACCAATCCTTAATCATCACATCCTTAAAACAACATCTATCACAGATGTATGAATATGCAAATCTACCTAATAGGACAAGTGGTCAGAAACACACTCCTGCAATTGCAAATGGCTCAAATACAATACAGCTCTCTCCCTACCTCTTATTTTCAAATGTTTTATATTTCTGATTCAAGTTTCTAACAGAAACAATCCACAAACAAAATCAACTACAATACCTGAAGGGAACAGGATACTTCCTTCTTAAAAGAAGGGGGGAATTCTGATGAATATTTACTTAGTGCTGAATTGAATGGCTCCTGATGCAGAGCATCGTTCAGAGTAGACATAGATGTTGTTTGTACTCTCCAGAGGAAGGAACCTAGCACTAATCCATCACTATTTTTTCTGAAAGGTTAATAACAATAAAATGGGATGGAGAATTGATGAACAGGTTAAAAAATAATTTTTTAAAAAAAAAAAAGAGCACAACCCTCTACAATACATCGATTCCCAATTCAGTTTAGGTCTATTGCAGCAATTAATAAGGCAACAGTAGAAACAAGCTAATTGCATTCTAATTTGCAGAAGTCATGTGCAAAGAACCTTAAGAAGTTCACTAAAAATACACCTAATACATAACAACCTGCACACCTGGCCACAAATGCCTCTCAGAACAAAGCACATAAATGTGTGTTAATTCATGAGCCTCCTAATCCCCTACTGGGGGCTGCTCCGCTCCTCCAGCCAGATCAGAGGCAGCCACCAACCACCCACAACAAGCCAGCGGGACAGCTTGGGAGCCACAAAATGCCTAGGAAAAAAATTCAGCCACATTTTGTGTCTCTGCAGACAGGGGGTCTGCACAGAAGCTGCGTATCAGCTGTGCTGGAAAAGCCTTGTATTACAGGTTTGCCTTATTGCAGTGGCTATAAAATGCAGATTTTGGCCTAGCATTTTGCTCAAAACCCTGCTGCTAACATCCGCTAGCTACTCAAACAAGCATGAGGGCAGAAGATAAAAATTTTGGTTTGTAATAGATCCGAAAAAAAACCCTGAAGCGTTATGCAGCCAAAGATAAGATGCAAAGTTAATGCTACGGTGGTTTGCAATGTACATAGTAAAACACCTAAGCCTGTATTACAGCCTGTTGTTATCCTGACAGTAATTTACACTTCACAAAGAGCAGAGTGAACCATCATCTCAGGCTCTTCACCCACAGCACCACACACATTCTCCATGCTAGTTTTTTACTTTCTGGCACATATGATAAATATTAGAACAAAAATTTAATCTTCATCCCAAAAGGTCTTGTTTCAACATCAGAAAAAAATGGTTGAGTTCAAGGAAGGGAAGAATTCGACTGCAGGTGGAAAGACTACTGCAACGTACATCTAGGGGGGGGTTACAGAAATACAAAGCCCTCCTCGACATGTCCTGTGCTGGAACAGCACTGGTATGGAGGACAGCTTGCAAGAACCTAAGATTCAAAGGGAGCAGCAAAAGCTACACAAGTTTCATTCTCCAGGTAATCTACTGCTGGCAAGAGTTGATTACGTAGAGGTAAGTCAAGAAGACGACAAATAATGAGGAGTTTTAGACAACACTGATAAAGAGCAGTTGGAAGCAGATCTGACTTTTATGGTGTTCACAAGTATCTCACCATAGCTATGTACCAAAATCATTTTAAACTACCATCAAGAAAAATTAAAAGCAAGGCAAATGGTCTGGAAGATGTCTCAGAACAGGAAAGTAGTAGTATAACTTTGTATTAATAGTTCACAAAATAAAACAAAACAAACAAAACCAAAACAAACAAAAAAAAACACCAAGATCTTTTTTCTTTAGCTGTTTCTCTCTCCAAACTTTTAACTTTTCAATATGAACTTTTATGCCAATATTAATGGGGGGGAATATGCACTTTTTCTCGAGCCTCCCCCATCAAGACTGCCAACTACTACTACTGACCTAAAGCCTCATATTTAGAAGTGAAACTTCTATGGGAATTTGACTAAGCAGAGAGACAGAGCTCACTGCCGTGGCTGAAGTTTAAATTGGTAAGTAGCTCTCTCTCGGAGACAAGAAGTCCTTCTTTACTCGTATTATAAATCTTACTCAAATATACTACAATCTGTGGCATCTTTTTTGTGCCACTTCATCACTGCTGTAGAAATCCCAAGTAAATAAACGTGCACATCCTTTACATCTCCACACCGACTAAACTGATCGAGTGTATTTGTAGAAACTCAGGCCCAAGCGCTACTTTTTGCGGAGCTTCCATATCCCTCCACGAGGAATTAAGCTGATTTCAGTAGATAAGAAAACAGGGAAAAAGAATCTGCAGCCTCTGACCCAGAATATGATAAGCAATACAAAAGACCAGCCAATTCCTACAACGAACATCTGCTTAAAATCCACAGTGAAATGTTTAAAAGTCTTTACCTCAACAAAATGTGGCCATGTCAGGGTGGGAAAGAGGCACTACTTGAAAAAAAAAAAAGAAAGAACAGGTATTATGCCTGCTCCCGATTTCCAGAAACAATTCAGGAGGTTAACAATACACTGCAAAAAATATTAAACAGATTTTTATTTTTTTTAAGTTGTACCTACATACCTCCAATTTCATAGGGGGAAATCTACTCCAAGTGACACAAAAAACCAAAGGCTGCAATTTTCTAGTAGGTTTGGGGAAGCTTTTTGCTCAAAGCCCACATTCAGAGAGCTTTTAGCTATGTTTTTAAGCCCTTGTTTACCTTAAAGGGCATGTAAGACTGCAACTTGCACTCGCATGCTGCTCTGGCATAGGACCTCAGCACTTCAGCTCGCAGTCTAGTTAACACCAAAACACTGGACTTACCAAGCATGAACCTTTTTATCTCTTTAGCCAACAGAACTAAAGAAAATATTTGACAGAAGGATGCACATTTAATCACTGAGGACAGCAACATCAAGAACACTCAAGTTAGATAATTTGAATAGGGTGCTTTAGAAGTCCTCTGTAGAAATGCTCCCTTCTGCACAGAAAACCCCCACCTTCTAAAAAATAATAAATACGTACATAAAGAAGCCTTACTAAAAAATTTGCTATTGCTTTCTATCCACCAAGTGGCCCATAGATCCCACATGTATTTATCTGCAAGCTTTATCTTCTTGACTTTGTTTACAAATACTATGGCCTGGCCAAACATACAAAGAGGTTCAAAAATAACAGCTGAAAATCTTAAAGCCTTCAGTGGTATAAAAATGACTGTGAAAAAGCAACAGACCTTGAAATCCTTCCCTTGCACTCATCCCTTCTCAACGGGTCACATCACATATTGTAGTTATCTCTTAGGTTCTGGGTCTGTTTGGACTGCAATGCCATTAATAGTTGTTAACTCCCCATGAGCTGTTTGTTTTGGCAATAGGTGAAGACATCTTTGAATGTTTCTTAAAGGAAATTTTAAATATAACTCCAGAGAGCTATTCTTGTCTCATTAAATGGGAATAAGACTAGGACTCAAGTCCAGGACTGAACAACATGAAGACCCTTAAATATACTTGTGGTTTTTCTTTTCAGTGCTCGCCTTTCCCACAGCATACAACCCAGAGTGTAACTTCAAGCTGCAAGAGGAAATTTCTGAGTAGTATCTTAAGCATCTTCAGTTGACACTGCTACCACATAATTGGATGGAAGATGATGTTCAGAAGAGTACACTGACATTTTGATTAAAGACAAGAAACAGGTAAAGTAACTGTGCCCTGATCTAAACCTGGAAAAGGAAAAAAAAATCCCCCCTTTTAATTTTTATTGTACTTAAACACAACTCAGAGTTGCAGAATCAAGTTGCTCTGTAGATAGTGTTGATCAGACAGCCCCACTTAGGATTTCTAAATATATCAGTAAAACATGCAGTTCATTTACATTGCTGTTCTGTGGCATTCGACATTTAAAAAGCAAAGTAATTTAAGAAAACAATTTTTACATCTCCTTTCACCTATGCCGAAAATTATCATTAGTCTAAAAATACTGCAGGCAAATGTTGGTAACTCTTGGATTTTAACATGTCTCACCCCACAGTTCTTAATTTACCACCCTTTTCTAGGCTAGTAATTTGCATCCCACAAAACCCCAGGTTTAGATACTGGAAACGTTGGCAAGCTCCACAAAAAACGGAAAGTTGGCTCTTGCCAACACAATTTGCCTACTTCTGAAATATCTGACACCTCCAAAGAACTCCCACATGAGCCTCATTTTGAGAAGCCAATACCTCCAAACATGATCAAGCAGCTGCTTGATTACCTAAAGCAAACAGAGGAGGCTTTGGGCTGCTAATTATAGGTGAAGAGACATAGCAAGTTCATAGTGACCGAGGAACAAGGTGTCTCTCCAACACACCTGGCCAAAGAAAAGTGCTCTTTGGAGGCATGTTGTCCCAACGCATCTCGCAGCTTTGGTGCTCACATCCAGTGCAACTGAGCTGAAGAGTTTTTGCACTGACAAAAATAGCAGAGAAAACATATGCACCCATATGGGGCAACACCAAAAGATCCAGAAACAATCCAAACGCCTGCAGGAGGGGTTCAGTTAGCAGCACCGAGTTGCAGAGATCCAGACAACACATCTTGAAGGTCACGACGCTGCATCTTGAGAAGAACCACCTACTTGAAAGGCAAGAGTTTCTCCATCAATCATCATCAATCCACATAAGCTTCCACTCTTGGCAGCTCCACACAGTGAGCTCTGACTGGAAGCAGGTATGAGAAGTCTAGCTAAATAGCAACTAAAATAGTTCCCCCAAGTTTATTAGCATATTTTGAGGTCTGTGTGGCTTTATAGTGATAAATGAACACACAGGAAAGTGCATTCAGATGCCCTGGAGAAGAAAGTTACTGATAGCTCCTACGGAGATGGCCCTCACTGGTAGAATAAGCGGGAAACCTGCCAAGTGGATGATAACCTAATTTAAATAGAGGATCTCTAATTGGATTTCTGCATCTGAGAAGAGACAGCTCATTGCTGTCTCTCAAGTCAGAGGCTACTAACACATCGCAAGCTTTTCTAAATGTGCGGCTGTCCAGGCGAAATGAATGTGCTCTGCAGCAGCACTTTGCTCCTCCTTGGCATAAGAACATCAAAAGTGAACGCTGTCATGACAGCGTAAAAATATAACTGCTTCCAGTGTAACTTATGGATGAGGTTGCACACAAAATATGATGGAGTGGGGGGGAAGCGACAGATTTAACGTCACTTACTCTGATTCACCTAACACTTCTGATGGATGTTACTGTCACTAGGAAAGTTGCTTCAGCTCATTTGCCTTTCAGCCACCTGGAGAAGTCCCCAGCTTAAATACCATAGGTATACAACAGCAGAATGCAGACAAGCGCTTGCAGCGTCTTTCAATAAATATTCTTAGGGATTTTAGGGAGAAGTATTTCCTCCTGCATTACAAGTCAGTAAAAGGACTGACGTTAGCAGCCATGCTTCAAGACACAAATACTTGAAAGATGCACAGATTGGGATTATCTAAATAACATACCTCCCTGCCTAAAGCCAAGCAGTAGTCCACGGGGATTTAAGGGCAAGCACTGCCCATGTCGCTGCTTACAAAAGGGCCACATCAGGATATAGCAATCCTGAGCAGAGCTGGGGGAGCACCATCACACAGGCTCTGTCTAGTCTGCTAATAAACAAAATTACAGCCAGGCAAGCACCTTTTGGCAGACAATACGAACTCTAAACAACTGGACAACTTGATAACGTTTAAATGGAGAAAGAACAGCAGCAGGAAGCTCATAGGTGTCTGGGGAAAAGCAAAGAGGTAGGGGCTTGTAGCAGGGCATTACTACAGTCTTCTTCCCTGCACAGTCAGATCAAGGAAAGGAGGCTGGAGCCAGGTGGGGTTGTTCCTTTCTCCCAAGGAAGAAGCGACAGGACAACATGAAATGGTCTCAAGTTGCATCAGGGGAGGTTTTGGCTGGATATTAGGAAAGAGTTTCTTCCCCAAAAGTGTTAGGAGAATGCCTGTCCCAGGCTGCCCAGGGCAACGGTGGAGTCCCCATCCCCGGAGGGATTTAAGAGCTGCAGAGATGTGGTACTAAGGGACATGGGTTAGTGGTGACTCGGTAATACTGGATTAATGGTTGGACTTGATGATCTTAAAGGTCTCCTCCATCCAAAACGATTTTGTGACTCAAAGCATTATCTTCGAATTCCTATTTCCACTGCATTAGCATTGAATGTAACTTTCCTGCTGAGCTTTGAGTAATATCCCAACAGCAAATGCCTCACAGGAGATGCATTTTTGTTCAGAAATGTTCTTGCTAATCTTGAGAAGTCTAACAAGAATCCCAGGCTTGTGATGCTGCCCTCAGCTTCAACCAAAAAAAGGTACAGAAACTCTGAAGCAGAACACAGCCTTTGGCATTTTCCTCACAGAGGGGAGCTGCAGGTGGAACTCTGGTCCAATAGCCACAGCAAGGATGACCACCCAAAAAGCAGGCATGACAGCAGCACAAGGCATCCATCTCCAGAGAAGCAGATGTCTCACAAAAAAAAGGCAACACAACCCCAAGCTTGGAGAGTTGCAGCCTCAGGAAAACGTTCATAAAGCCATAGAAGACCAGAATGGTTTGGGTTGAAATGAACCTTTGAAGGTCACCTAGTCCAATCCCACTGCAGTGGGCAGGGACACCTCCCCCTAGAGCAGGTTGCTCAGCCTCATCCAACCTCAACTGCAAAGAGCTCTGCGATGGAACTTCTATCACCTCTCTGGGCAACCTGTGCTACCATTTCACCACTCTCACTGTAAAAAATTCCCTTTGATCTAGCCTGTATCTCTTCTGTTTTAGTTTAAAACCATTACTCCTTTGTCCTGTCACAACAGACCCTGATAAAAAGTCTGTCCCCAGCTTTTTGACAGGCCGCTTTAAGCGCTGAAAAGCTGCAAGGTCTCCCCAGAGGCTTCTCTTCTCAAGGCTGAACAACCCCAACTCTCCCAGCCTGGCCTCACAGCAGAGGGGTTCCAGCCCTCCCAGCATTGCTAGGGCCTCCTCTGGTCCCGCTCCAACAGGTCCCTGTCTCTCTTGTGCTGACAACTCCAGAGATGGACCCAGCACTGCAGCAGGGGGGTTGGGTCTCACCAGAGTGGAGCAAAGGGGCAGAATCCCTTCCCTTGCTGCTGTGGAAGCAGCCCAGGATGCGACACATTACTGGGCTGTGAGCACACTATTGAGTAATGAGTCTCAGCCTGCCTAGTAAAGAACAATCTACAGGAGGCAAGAGGAGATGTGCTCAAGATTTAGAGAAATTTCCTTAATTCCCATGAACTATAGTTCACGAGATAAAGTCTAGGAGCATCTGCAACCTATATCACCCCATCCAGCCACGTATAAACATGAGACAAAGAAGAATTGTTTTGACAAATAATAGCAACAAACATGACATCAGAATAAGGGCACCAAAAACAGACTGAAGGCAAGGAAAAGATGAAAAGCTTTAAAGAACTTTAGGAAACAGCTCTTCTTTGATACAAGTAACTGTCCTCTGGGGGATTTGTGTGTTTCCAGGAATTTCAGCCTGTAAAGGCTATTGAAGGGAAAACATCATATTTCTTAAACACAGGAGCATATTTTTCCACATACCAGTAACCTCACATGTCATGGCATCACTTGTCTTCAGGGAACAGTAGTGGGAATTGGCGTATGAAAGCAAAAGAAGGATGCAGAAACCCAAACGCTTCCCGTGGGTAAAGCAGAGGAACAGCGCGGCATGCTCACCAGGGAAACGATCCTGCTGAGCTAGTTTTGGGGATTGGTCAGTAAGGCAACATGCCCCTTTGAGCCCTAGTGGTCTTCCAGCCTAGAAAACCATAATCCTACCATAGGAGATGTTGAGGTATTCTCAAGGGAAAGCTCTCCTCAAACAGGACCATTTCAACAGCAAGAGCACTACTTGTTTCTTGAGGATAGACAGCAACATGCCTCAAGCAGACTGCCGTTCTACATCCTTCAGCAAGCCAAGAAAGCCATTCCTTTAATAAGTCAAGAATCATTCTGTTGAGATGCGAGTGATGGGAAGCATACACATTTGCCATTGCAGGCCAGGCTCTGCACAAAGTGAACAAGGCTCCCTTCTCAGAAATGGGGTGCATGAAACGTGACCTGCAGCCTCCTGTTGCTGCCACGTCAGGGGAAGGAGGAATTCCCCATCAGCTGCAGCAAATGCAAAGTCTGCAGGCAAACATGGGATGGGATTATACAGGTGTAATGGGAAAGGTGACTGGCCTGTACTGGTTTGCCAGTAGATAAATCCATGAATGCATACAGCAACTAGGATGTAAAAGAGCAAGGAATTGCACATTAAAGATCAAGATTATCCAAATCCCACTGAGAGGAACACAAGACAGCTTCAAAAGCTTTAGGAAGGATTGTAACTTTAATCCTCAAGCCCCTGGGATGGTCACCTTACACAACCTCATACGGTAAGGCCTGGAAAACCAACCCACCATTACAAATGATGGCCCGGATCTTGGATTTGTGGCACCAGGTGAAATCCAAATGAAGACACAACTTGGCCATCACTATCCCATCAGTAGTACTTCCTTGCTGCAAGAGTGCTACAAGAACTCAGCTGTGTATGTTTCTCACAAAATATTTTCAGTGTGTGGCAGATCAAATTGTTTGTTGTGCAGTGATTTAATAGCACCTACTACACAACAACATACAATACAGCTATGGGCAGTTATCAATGCTCCTGGCTCCCCATGGTTTATAACAAAGTGGTGCTAGTCTGCTGTGCAGACCCTCAACAGAAAACCTTTTGTTTGTAGGAAGGCTCTCAATGGGGACACTAGAGAGAAGAAACAGGTTTCAGGGCTGAGAACCATGACAAAAGAGACAAGCCAGAGGAGGGCACAGAATTAAGTTACCTTTATCTGCATCATATAAGCAGAAAAGTAAATTTGCTCACATGCATAATGTACTTTTATGACTATTTTCTTTTTCTTGCATTACCATTCTGTACTCACTCTCCAATTTCCCTCCACTCTTATGTCTCATCACCTCCGCACACCATCTTCAAACTCATGAAATGCTTGCTCCCATTATGACAGTTCTCCATCATCTTCCTTTTTTCATTATCACTTGACATTCCTAGCGTTTCATTTTATCTTTGCTTCCACCATCTTCCCGAACAGTCCCTCCCCTCCTGCTCCCCTTGCAAATCCCTGCCTCTTACTAATTCCCAGATCCTGCCAGGCAGTCAAGCAAGCAAAGAGCTGCCAGAGCAAACCAGAAACCACAGTCTGCAACAGCAGAGGAGCAGAAAACCAAGCCCCAGGCCAGGAGGCAGAGGTCTGAAGGAAGACAGAACCCACTGCAAAGTGCCAGAAGGACCCTGAGAGTTAAACACAGTAGAATAGGAAAGGAATAAAGAAGTAGCAAAGGTACTTGCACCAGATTCGGTGGAAAAGAGGGGGGAAAAAAAACACCAACAAAAAAGCAGAGCAGTAAATCAGCATATCACAATGAGACGGAAACAGTGGCCCTTCTGATAGGGCACATGCAGCTCTCAAGGGAAAAAGTTCATTTCCTCTGTCCTAAATATTTTACAGGAGTCCCAAATATTTTACAGGACTAGGAATGCAGTTTTGTTCACTTTCTGAAAGGCACCGTTACAATTCTTCCACATTTTGAGTTTGTTCCATGCTCCCCAGGCTGCATTTAGGAAATATTTACATGAAGGAATACACAGAAAGAGCTAACAAGAGATGGAGAAAGTGTGCATGCCAAGGAGCCAAGTTATTTTGGTATAGGAAACAGGAACTACTGGAGTGAGCCAAAACAATTTCAGATCCAATTTAACCCTAACAGACCTAAACAGCGTTACTCAAAAGACAATTAAGCACATTTTAAAGATGCTCAGGAAGTTCTTGGCTTCTAAGTCAGAAGTAGATAGAAGCTCTTTGCAGATGTGCTAAGATACCACATATTCACGAGCACAACACGATTAGGAAGACCAGCCCAAGCATGTATTAAACCAATAAGCAATGAAAGTAGCTGACACTGAAATTCCAGAAAAAAAAAATACCTCCCCTTAGTGAGTTATGGCAGAAAAACATACAAACTTTTGAAGTCAGTGAGCAAATGGCAGAACTTTCAGTAGTTATCTCTCATTTATTTTAATCTAAATTCAGCCTATTCGCTCTTCTCAGCTAGCAAACAGCAACAGCAGCCAGAGCAAAAAGAAAGCTCCGTGATGGTAACAAGAAACAGCAGCCAATCTCTCCACACTTCGTTGTTTGTCTAGGGACCTGCACCTTCACATCTGTCTGTACAGCATGTTTGAAACATACTTCATTTTCAGTGCACTTCAGTTTATTCACCCTTACAAACACACTGCTTATGGTACCCTCTCGGTCATGCAAGATTCATCTACCTTAAATGAAATACCTCTGCTCACCTCACAAAACGTTTTCAGCTTAATATGGTAGGAACTCTCTCATTTTGCTTGCTTGTGTCAATTTTCCCCCTTTCTTACAAGAATAAAGTTACCAGCTTTAATCATCTTTAACCCTGGCACCCCTTAGGTCAAAACCTCTCTAAAATATTCCATGTAATTTTCCTAAATGGCATTAAAAGCAACATCAAGATGTGGCTTCCCATATTTTCATTTCTCTGCCAAAAGAGACTTCAGGAGTCAGTAGCATTAACTTCACAAGGTGCTCAACAGAAGATAGTATTTCTTTCCTCACATCCTGTAACCCACATGAGTGTTCTTGCTCAAATCCAAGGCAAGAGACCACAGGAACACAACAGTTTTCCTCTGCCAGTTTTATGCCTGTGTATCTGCACGGCTTTGGCAGTGATCCAAGAGACCTGCTATATATGGTGCTATTCTGTCCAAATCCTACTTGGATAATTTGCCTTTCCACTCAAAGAATAAAACCTAACACTTCCTATATATGGTGGCTACTAAATCCACATGGTACTTTCAGGGTTTTTTTACAATAGAGAGAAAATGCTGTTCCATTTATAACAGTCAAGTAAATTGTAAGCAGCCTGTGGAGCCCTAACATCTCTGTATTATTAAAACAGAATATTTTATTCCGACAGCCCCG